>CM075067.1:67056977-67509477 GCA_037428765.1 Rubia yunnanensis | reverse complement strand
CTTTTTAATTCTTTGCTTGAATTGTATTTGCATATGTATAAGAGATTCATTAACATTTCATTATTATTCCATGTCTTATTTAGGACAATATGTGTTTTATTTAATGATAAACAAGAAGATAAAGTTAGACCTATTTAGGTACCATTTTAAACACAAGTAATGTGAAACCTCTATCAAATTTGGGATATGGGTCTAAGATTTTTCATATACTATTGTAAAATATGAACGTGTGATTTTATTGATGGCACAAAGGTGTTATATAAAAGCACCATATGTAGAAGTAAAAATGGAAAAAGATTCTTACTACGGTACAAGATATACATAGAATATGACAAAATATCTCCTTAACACCCCTCCTCGAGTTGGAGCATGTGGATCACGAATGCCCAACTTGCCGAGAAGAGTCTGAAATGACTGTCGTCCAAGATCTTTAGTAAATAAATCCGCAGGTTGACTGGAAGTGAAAATATGATGAGTAGCAACTTCTCTGGACTGTACCGAATCACGAACAAAATGACAGTCAATCTCAATGTGCATCGTCCACTCATGAAACACGGGATTGGCTGCAATATGGAGGGCTGCCTGACTGTCACAATATAAACGCATCGGAGATGAATGACTAACTCCCAAATCGCGAAGAAGGGGCTTAAGCCATATTAACGCACAACAAACCACCTCCATGGCCCGATACTCAGCTTCAGCAGAAGAATGAGAAACAGTCGGTTGTTTCTTTGTCTTCCATGAAATAGGTGATTCACCAAGCATGACAAAATATCCAGTCAAGGAACGACGCATAATTGGACAAGCAGCCCAATCAGAGTCGCAAAAAGCAGATAATTAAAGGAACTCAGAGCAGAAAGAAATAAACCTTGACCGGGATGACTCTTCAAGTAGTGCAGGACGCGGATGACTGCATGCCAATTGGTGACACACGGCTTCTCCATAAACTGTGCCAAAGTATGGACCGAATAACTGAGTTCCGGACGAGTAATAGTAAGATAAATGAGCTTCCCAATCAGACAACAATATTGCGCATAATCAAGATAGAAGGGACTAGTTGAGTGCGCCAAATGTGCTGTTGTTCCATCAAAAAATCGGTAGGCTTTGCAGCTAACAATCCGGTGTCATGTAAAATGTTAAGGGTATATTTCCGTTGGGACAAAAATGCACCGTCGGGTCTCTTAGCAATCTCAATACCCAGAAAATACTTCAGAGCACCAAGATTCTTCATATGAAAGCAAGAGCTATACTTCTTGAACTTGATCATCAGGGTCGAGGAAGAACCATCAATAATCAAATTATCAACATAAACCAAGACATGCAGGGTAACACCATTGCACAAATAAGTGAACAAAGAGTAATTTTCCTTACTCTAAACAAACCCAAAAGTGCATAGTACAGTAGCAAGTTTCGCAAACCAGTTGTGCGGAGCCTGAAGGAGACCATAAAGAGATTTACGAAGCTTGCAAACCAAACCTGCTACAGGAATGGTATAACCAGGCGCATGACGCATATAGACTTCCTCATCCAAATCACTAGGTAAGAAGGCATTGTGACCATCCATTTGATGAATATCCCAATTCTGAATTGCAGCAACATCCAAGAATAATCGGACAGAGCTCATCTTGGCGACAGGAGCAAAAGTCTCAGTAAAATCAGTTCCTTAAATCTGTCGATTTCCAAGAACAATAAGGCGAGCTTTATAGCGCTCAATAGAACCATCTGACTTGAACTTGGTCTAAAACACCCATTTGCACCTAATGGCGCGTTTATCAACAGGAAGAGGAGACAAAACCCATGTATTGTTTCGCTTAAGAGCACTAAGTTCATCAGCCGTTGCTTCTTACCAGTGAGGATGGCGAGAAGCCTCAGAATAAGTAACAGGGTCTGATCTTTTAGTCACTGCAGCCAAAAATGCAGAATGCAAAACTGAAAAATTATGATAAGTAACATAATCAGCAATTGGGTAACGAGAACACGAGGATAGATCAAGCAGAGTAGAGAGAACAATAGAGAAGGGGTTTATTTCTTGAGTAGCAGTGCAGACATAATTTTGCAGTTTAACTGGAGCACAACGGATGCGAGTACTCGACGGTCGAAGAGGCGGCAGAGACATAGAATCCGAGGAAGCAGACTCCGATGTTGCGAGCAGCTTAGACAAAAGAGCAAAGCGGTCCATTGGAGACTCGGACAGGCTCGGCCGCGGCATCGAAGGTGCTGGTGGCAGAGACGTCGCTGGTGGTTGGTCGGTGAAGACCGGTGACATTGTCGGCGGCTGAGGAGCGGTTGACTATGCGATCGGCAGGAGAGAGACCTGTGGCAAGTCGACTGAGGCTGGGAACGGGGCCGACTGGAAGTCAACAGTAGGTGGCTATGACTCCATCGGCTTCAGTGGCTGGTGATTGGATACCAGAGGATGAACTAGAGCGGCCGATGTCGGCATCATCTGAGGCGGCAGCCATCTGAGGCGGCAGCATGGCTGGCTCATATGCAGGAGGCGACAACATCAAATCCTTAGAAGAAAGAATGTCAGCAATTAGAGCAAAGGGAAAACAGTTTTCATTAAACACAACATCTCGACTGTCAAACACAGTGTGAGACTCCAATTCATAAACACGCCATACTTTCTTGGTAAGAGGATATATGAGAAAAACACATTTGCAACTTTTGGATGCAAACTTATCACGCAGATTTGGAAGCTAGGACATGAAGCACAAGCAACCAAACACACAGAGATGGTTGTGGTTGGGCGCACAACCGTGAAGAAACTAATAGGGCGAACGACCATAAAACACCGGTGTTGGAGTACGATTGATCAGGTAGGCAGAATTACAAATGCATTCTCCCTAGAAGTCAATAGGTAAAAGGGCCTGAAACCGAAGAGCACGAGCCACGTTTAAGATGTGACGGTGCTTTTGTTCTATGCACCCATTTTGTTGCAGCATGTAGATAGTGGATGTCTAGAACCGAATTCATTTCTCATTAAATAGTGTCCGAGAGGAAGAAATTTGGTTCCATTGTCAGCTCCAACTCTTTGAATTGACCGACGGAACTGCGTCTGAGCAAGGGCAAGGAACTCCTTCATCTTGGCAGGTACTTCAGTCTTAGATACAATAAATAAACCCAAAAAGATCGAGAATCATCATCTAATATAGTCAAGAAGGAAAAATCTCCACTAGAAGATAGTGAACTATAAGGCCCTTAAACATCACAATGAATAAGTTCAAACAAATAACTAGCCTTAAAGGTACTTAAGGGAAAGCTAGATCTAGACCGTTTTGCCCGATGACAACGGAACAAGGAATAGTTTTATTCAAATGACTATAAATTAAAGTAATATCTGGTATAGAAGAAAACACAGAACTGGAAGGACGACCAAATTGCTGATGCCACAACGAAGGGGAACTGGCAGCGACAATAAAGGTGGACGGCGGTGATTTCAGCGACAGTTTCCCGAGTCTGCACAACCAATAAACCCCACCCTGCTGATCACCCGCGCCAATCACTGTTCTCGTGCTGATATCCTGTATGATACATAATTTTTCAGTAAGCAAAACTAAGCATTTTAAGGTTGCACTTACCTTAGCAAAAGACAATAGATTGCATCATAATTCTGGAATAAAGAGAACATGAGTAACAAGAATATCTCCAAAATATAAGTTCCCATGTTGAGAAGTAGTAGATATAGAGCCATCATGAAGAATAACATCATTATGATCAGCATGTTTAATGTTATGTAGAAGATTCTTGTCGCTGGTCATATGATATGAAGCTCCGGTATCAAGAATCCACGATAAAATAGACTTACCTGCCGTATTGTTAGAATTAGTCAACTTAGAGAACATATTAATAACCGAGTTCCACTTCTCTTTGGACAAGGCGGGACCGAAAGCTGTCTGATCAACATCAGAAAGAATGGCACCGGCATTGGCGGAAGTAGGAGTCGCGGTGGCGACGACAGGGGCTGCTCCGGTGAACGACGAGGCTGCTGGGGCACTGGTTCGCTGGGGCTGAGCTCTCTGACCGGATCCTTGCTGCTCAAACCATGCAGGATAACCGTGAATTTTAAAACAAGTAGCATCATCATGACCCTTACGGTTGCAGTGAGTACAAAGTGAAGATTTTCGATCAAGGGAAGTGACAGGTGGCCCGGATCCCTGTGCAGCGGCGGGCGGCTTCCGTGTAGGCTGAGGTCGATGTGCAACATAGGCCATATTGTCCGGGGCAGACTCACGAGCTTGAACAACAGCCTTGTAATGCTCCTCCTGAAGGGTAAGTGAGTGAACACGAGTGATAGGAGGCAAAGGATCAAGTGTCAAGATGTGAGAACTCAACAAATGGTACTCTTCATCCAGGCCTATGAGAAATTGATGAATGATCTCCTTCTCATGGGACTGAGCACCAATTTCAGCATGAGGGCAAACACATGTCTGAGCAGATAAGTAAGTATTCAATTCATCCCACAACTTCTTACATTTGTTACAATAAGCAGCAACAGACTGACCATTATGGCAACAAGTATAAATGGCTGCATGTATTTCACACATGCGTGGACCATTACCAATAGAGAATCGTTGTTTAAGGTCATCCCAAAGTTCCTTAACAGATGCATGATAAGTGACACCACGATGAATGGATGGATCAAGTGTCTGAACCACCCAACCAACAAGCATATAATTCACACTATTCCAGTCATTGTAAAAAGGGTCAGAGGGTGATGGCTTAACAACATAACCATAAAGAAAACCCTCCTTATGTTTTGCAGAAAACACATTAAATACGGATTCATTCCATTCATTATAATTATCACCCTTAAAGATCTCAGGAAAAATTCTCAAACCTGGATGATCTGATGGATGAACATAGTAGGGATGATTGGTAGGCAAAGCATGAGAAGAGTCACCAGATGACTGGCGTATGGCCTGTGCAGCAGCCATAGCCGTGGCCTGTACAACAGCCTGGAAGATGGCAGAATCTGTAGCAAGAATGTCTGAAGGATGCGGCAACGGCGGCATGGCAGGAACGACATTGCCGGTGGCGATCGGATCAGCTCCAACAGCAGCGGTGGCAGCATGTGGACCGGTAGTCCTGTGGCGGTTGCGGCATCATCAGAAACATGATTAAGAGCAAGGTCAATAGCTTCAATTTCAACATGATCAAGAGGATTCATGGTGACAGGAACAGGGACAACAACGGCAGATCCTTGAACGGCGACGGCGTGGGTGGCGCATGAAGGACTGGCGGTGGCAGAAGTGGCGCGTGAGGCGCGGTGGTGATATTATAGGATTTAGTTTTTCCGGATTTTGGCTCTGATACCATGTAAAATATGAACGTGAGATTTTATTGATGGTACAAGGGTGCTATATAAAGGCACCATATGCAGGAGTACAAGTAAAAAACAATTATAATTACGGTACAAAATATATATAGAATATGATAAAATATCTCTGTAACAACTATGCATATGAATCTGGGTCGGCATGAGTCTAAATATATTTTTCAGTGTCGATCGGGTTCAAGTCTTATTAGACCCGACCTACGCCTATTCTAATCATGAGGGTTTTACTGATCTTATGTCCGGTGAGTCCGTGGATATTTCTTTATCTAATTAATCGTGGAAGTGGTGAAAAGTTGATGAAAATTTCCATAAGTTTGTGAAAGTTTGATCCCACGTGTCATTGAAAAGATATTGATGAAAATTTCTCCGGTTCGTTGAACGCTTCGATCAATTAATGTTATAACTAATCATTGAGAGACCAAATTAGTGAACTGTTTTACACTTAAATGTCTTAGGCAACTCTCGCCTCTATCAATGAACATATTGACCCCTAAATAGGGATGGCAATGAGACGGGGCGGGTACAGATTATGGTACCTCAATATTCATGTTCATCTAAATTTTTCATATTTATACTCGTCCCATTACCCATGGAGGGTACAACTTTAAAATCAACCTCCCCCATCGGGTATTATACAAAATCCATACTCGCCCCATCACCTACTTGGGTCTCCCTACCCACTTCATACCCATTGTGCTCATCCCACTTATATCTCCAAAAAATAGTTAAAATTCACTTTTTTATAGTAATTTTATGTTAAAATAAGTAAATGTATTTACATCAAAATATTATAGGTAAAATATGTGCAATACAAATAAAATTTTATTTTATATTAAATTAGCATGTATATAATGGGTTTAGTGGAGCCGGGCGGGTATAAACTAATATCCACACCATACCCACTACTCATGGCGGGTATGATTTTGGCACGGGCTATCGGCTGGAAACACTTCTTGGTCGTTTGGCGCGGGTCATCGGTTGGAATCACTTCTTAATCGGTTGAACGACACGGGCCGTTTGAGTTCTTGCGGGCCGTTCGGTGGGAGTCATTTTCTGAGCAAAACGGTGGCCGACCATGTCATTCTTTGCATTGCGTGAGCCTGTCTTTTATATTTTTGGAGTTGAAATGACACGGACACTGTCTATACCCATACTTAACCTCACAAAGGATTGCACCAAACGATTCGTGCCAAGGGGCTATGACACAACCTAAACGGCCCAAACGGTGCTTATCGGCCCAAACAGTTCGTGCTAGAGGCACTGGCACGAGGGAGTCTGTGATGGTGGCCCTGGCACGGAGGGGGTCTGTGCTGGTGCTCTAGCATGACGGTGGCCAGCCCTGCTCCTTCCGAAACTTGTTTGCACCGCTATGGGTGAACTGCTGATCCTTTTTGAGAGTTCTTGTAGTTGATTTTATAGATCTTGAGAAGAAGAATCCAATGGTACCACCCATATACTCTGCTTCTCCTTGGATAATTTCCAAAAACTCTGTACAACTCTTGAATCTCAATTTCCCCGCTTCGTTGTCTTCCTTCTTAAACACCCTTCTATTTTCTACCACTCTTTGCCCCATGGCCTTTAGTCTTCTACTATCCTTGCGGATGGCCTTCTTATATCTACTACCACCCTTGTGAGTGGCCTTCTACAAATGCCAAAAAAAAAACTCACGAGAAACCTACTAGTGAGATCATAAATGAAGATCTAGGTGCTCGTGAATACAAAGTCTCCATTAGCTTCATTTATGTCTACAAAACTCGGGATTTAGAAAAGAAAGCCAACAATAGTCGTCTAAACCCGTTGTCGTGTAAACCTAATTAAAACTAGCAATCCAACAAGTAAACCTTGATAATTATTGTGTCAAATGCATTGGTTAACACATGCAATACGGTGCACATCACAAAATGACAAAATCACCCTTCATAGTGATGGATGATGGAGCAAGTGAACTATTAGGTCTTATTAACAAAGTTTCTTGTAGACAAAATGACGCAGGCGGAAACTCCGATTTCAATTGTTGATTCGACGCACGAATACCCAATTGAAACCATTCTGAAAACCTATTGATTCAACACAATCGAATGCTAGATCCAGGCATCAAAATCGAATTCGATTAGAACACGAAATTGGGAAAACTGAAAGGAAATCCTTTTTATATCTCTGCCCCTTATGCAAACGAAAAGAGGCTATAAATAGCCCAGCCCCTAGGACTCAAAACGACAGGAAGAGAGGAAAACGCCCCCAAAACGTAAAACTCATAAAACAAGAAAAAGAAAAGCCAAAGGACACAGGTCAAAGGCGGTCAAAACACTCCAAAAACGTTAAAGCTCGTTCATCGATGGTTCGGTCCGCATCATTCCCTCCAGGGTGAAAAGATTTCATCCTCGAAGTCTGGTCTGTGTCTTCATCGGAAGAGTCGCCATGGAATGGGAGAAGATGCTTCACGTTGAACACATCGGCAGTGCGGATGTGGCTTGGGAGTTTCAGCCGGTAAGCATTTAGATTGATTTTCTCAGTGATCTCTATAGGGCCAATCTTCTTGGCAGCAAGTTTGTTGTAGTCACTGACGGAGAAGCGTTCCCTTGTTAAAACAGCCCAAACGAAGTCGCCCACTTGGAACTCGACATGTCGGCGCCGTTGATCGGCGTGCTCTTTGTAGTGAGCATTGGTGGCGGACAGGTTGTCATGCACCATTTTGTGTATATCGAGCAGCCCTGAAACAAAATTGGAAGCTTTCCCATGGACCTTGGTGTTGTCGGGCAGTGGCAACAGGTTAATCGGTCCGCGAGGCTGGGCCGAGTAAACGACCTGGAAGGGATTGAAACCTGTGCTCCGATTGACGGCATGGTTGTGTGCGAACTCCTCTTGACTTAGCTTTTGATCCCAATGCTTCGAAATGTCACCAACTAGGCAACAGAGAAGGTTACCGAGGGAACGGTTAACCACCTCTGTTTGTCCATCGGTCTGTGGGTGATAGGCACTGCTAAAGTTGAGCTTCGTGTGCACCATTTTCCACAAGCTACGCCAAAAGTGGCTGATGAATCTTGTGTCGCGGTCGGACACGATGGAGATGGGAAGGCCGTGGAGATGGTAGACATCACGAAAGAACAACTGTGCCACATTCACGGCATCTGTCGTCCTCTTGCATGGAATGAAGTGCACTATTTTGGAGAACCGGTCGACCACGACAAAGATTGAGTCGATGCCATGCTGAGTATGGGGTAGACCCAACATGAAATCCATGCTAATATCAGCCCATGGCCGGGAGGGAACGGGCAGCAGCATGTACAAGCCGGCATTGGTGGCCACACCTTTCGACATCTGACAAATACGACATCGCCGCACGAACTTCTCGACCTCGCTACGTAACCTAGGCCAAAAGTACGAGGACTGAACGAGCAGCAAGGTCCGATCTCGACCCACATGGCCCTCACCGTGAAGCTCCTGGATAATCTGTAGACGGAGTGAACACTGAGGAACACATAATTGATTTTCGCGGAAGAGAAACCCATTGTGAAGAAGGAAATCTTATCGTTTGCCAGATTTGACATCTTCGAGGATCACCGAGAAATACGGGTCGGTGAGGAACAAATCCCTGAAGGAATCAAACCCGGGTACCTCGACCCTCAGGGTGACTAGTAAACTGGACCGACGACTGAGGGCATCGGCAATGCGGTTGGTGACACCCATTTTGTGCTTCACGACGAAGGTGAATCCTTCAAGGAAAGAAACCCACCTCGCGTGTCGAGCTGATATTTTGTCCTGGCGGTGGAGGTGTCGGAGCGAGTCATGATCGGTGTACAGAACAAACTCCCGGTGAAATAGATAATGCCTCCAGTGCTTAACGCCTTGAACCACTGCGTAGAACTCAACGTCGTAGGTGCTGTAATTAAGCTGGGCACCCGAGACCTTCTCGCTATAGTACGCGACGGGCCGTCCACTCTGACTAAGAACAACCCTGATGCCAGTCTTCGATGCGTCCGTGTGCAGCTCAAATGGTAGGGAGAAATCCGGGAGGATCAAGATAGGCTCGGTCGTCAGGCGTTCTTTGATCCTGATGAAAGCTGCCTCGGCTTCACTTGTCCACCTGAACTGGGTGCCTCGCATGCAATCTGTGAGTGGAGCCATGAGCTCGCTGAAGTGTGGCACAAAATGCCTATAAAAGGAGGCAAGACCATGAAAGCTCCGTACCTCCGTGATTGACTTCGGTCTAGGCCAATCCCGAATCGCCTCGACCTTCGCCCCATCGACTTGTAACCCATCACCAGAGATAATATAGCCCAAAAATAGAACCTTAGGCATCATGAACACACACTTTTTCCATGCGACGTAAAACTGCCCCATCCTCAAAACATGAAGTACCTCTCGCAGGTGCTCAAGGTGCGCATCAGGATTGGCACTATAGATGAGAATATCGTCGAAATAAACGACGATGAAGCTACCAATGAACGGCCGTAAAAGCTTATTCATCGCCCGCATAAACGTGCTCACGGTGTTAGATAAACCGAACGTCATCACCATCCACTCGTACAATCCCTCACGCGTCTTGAACGCCGATTTCCACTCGTCGCCAGGTCGCATACGGATCTGATAATTTCCGCTCTTCAAGTCCAAACGTGAAAAGACCTTGGCGCCACTAATTTGATCCAGTAAGTCATCGAGGCGTGGGATGGGAAAACGGTACCGCACGGTAATTTTGTTGACTGCCCGGCTATCCACACACATGCGCCAAGAACCGTCATTCTTTGGCGTCAACAAAGCAGGAATGGCGATAGGGCTCATGCTTTCTCGAATGTGCCCCTTCGCGAGCAACTCCTCAACTTGCCTCCGAAGCTCCTCGTGCTCGCTCGGACTCATTTTGTAGTGCGGTCGGTGGGGAAGAAATGCTCCTGGTTCCAAGTCGATACAATACTGAATATCACGGAGCAGAGGAAGTCCGTCGGGCAGCTCGTCAGGGAAAACGTCCGCAAACTCAGTGAGTAATGGAGCGACTGTATTCGGGACAGGACCCGCCTAAAAAACTTCTTTGCCAAGAAGCACATATAGCACGCCGAAAGTCATTATTTCTTCACCAAATTGCGCCATTGTTAACAGGTTTGTGGCCTCCCCGCTCACCCTCTCCCCGGAGCTGTCTGAAACTGCCTTCTCAATGGGTTTACTCGGCACCAAAATGATCTTCAATCCGTCAAACACGAAGCTGTAAGAGTTTGTCCGACCATCGTGAGTTACTCTCCTGTCAAACTGCCATGGCCTACCAAACAACAAGTGACATGCATCCATGTTCACCACATCGCACCAAACCTCGTCTCGGTATTTCGCCCCAACAGAAAATGATATCAAGGCGCGTTTCGATACCATTACCTCACCACCACGCTTCAGCCAAGCGAGCTTGTATGGCTTCGGATGCTGCTCAGTTTTGACATTCAGCTTCACCACCGCCTCCTCCGAGACAATATTCTCGCAACTTCCCGCGTCGATAACAAATCGACAAACTTTGCCAAGTACAGTGCATGTCGATTGGAAGATGTTGTTTCGCAGCCAATCTACTTCTGGTGCTTTGGGCGTTAAACACGACCTACGCACAACCAATGACAATTCCACGTCACCCTCAATGATCTCTTTGTCATACACGAGCTGGTCAGACAATGGCCGCTCGTCGGATTCTACATCCTCGCTGGGTTCGTCAATAATAAGTACTCTTTTGCCGGCTTTCCGGCAATCGATCTGTCGGTGACCTTGCTCTCCACACGAGAAGCACTTGATGGGGCTTGCACTCGCTGCTCCCCGCGGGAAGCCAGGGGTCGAAGGTTTCCCCGCAGTGGTTGTGGTCGGTCCGGGAGTCACAGGCGCGTCCCGTCGGGTGTTAGCAAATGGGTTGGTAAATTGGGCTACGGTGCCACAGTGTGCTTGCTTCTCCACTGTGAGGGCTCGCTGAAACGCCGTGGAAACAGAAACTGGATCAAACATGTTAACGGTCTCCAAAATTTGAAGCTTTAGACCACCGATGTACTGCGCAACAAGCTGATCTTCGGTTTCTTACACGTCATTCCGTGCCAGCAATTGATAAAATTTGGAAGTGTACTCTTCGACCGTACGAATTCCTTGCCGTAAGTTTTGCAAGCGTTGATACATTAACCTTTGGTAATTGTAGGGGAGGAACGCCGCCCGAAGGTGTTTCTTCATCTTTTCCCACGACGAAATCTTCAGCTTACCCACTCGACTTCGGGTGATCTTTAATTGCTGCCACCACGTTGTTGCACGGCCTTGAAGCCTTATTGCAATTAGCGTGACTCGCCTCTAATCGGGAACTCCCCGAAACTCCAGAATTTTCTCGACCGTTGAGAGCCAATCGAGAAATTCCTCTGCTTGGAGACTGCCGTGAAATTCTGGGATATCGGTTTTAATCCCTGATTCCCACCGCCGATCTGCACCTTCATAGATCCGCTGGAACCGATGCTGTATCCATGGTTCTCCGTCAAGTGTCTCCTCACCCTCCGACGAACCTACCACAGAACCCTGCGCTGCCGACATCTGCCTTCGACTCCGCTCATGATCTCGTTGCGGAGTATTGAAGAGGGCCGCCACTCGATGAGTAATCTCGTCCACCATCTGCTCTGTTTGATCCTCGATAATCCAACCAACACGCTCCTTGAGCCGGTCGTCATTGTCCCTTTCTGGAACCTCGTCCACCCGCTGACGCCGTTGAGCCGCCTCCGCGGTGCCATGGCCAAGACCCTCACGCTGGCTCTGATACCAAACTGACACAGGCGGAAACTCCGATTTCAATTGTTGATTCGATGCACGAATGCCCAATTGAAACCCTTCTGAAAACCTATTGATTCAACACAATCGAATGCTAGATCCAGGCATCAAAATCGAATTCGATTAGAACACGAAATTGGGAAAACTGAATGGAAATCCTTTTTTTATATCTCTGCCCCTTATGCAAACGAAAAGAGGCTATAAATAGCCCAGCCCCTAGGACTCAAAACGACAAGAAGAGAGGAAAACGCCCCAAAGCGTAAACCTCATAAAACAAGAAAAAGAAAAGCCAAAGGACACAGGTCAAAGGCGGTCAAAACACTCCAAAAATGTTAAAGCTCGTTTATCGATGGTTCGGTCCGCATCACAAAATATATTCAACTACAAGAGGTGGATTCATGACTTCATTAGCTTCAACGACGGTTTGAGTAGATATAGTGGTCCGCTTGATGTGAGGCTAGTCTGATTCTTTTAAGAAATCTAAGAAGTTTTAGAATGAAATTAAAAATTAACTTGGCAAGAAAACTGAAGCACTTCAATTGGATTAATGTGGTGAATATTTGAGTTGGGAATTTGTTGACCATTAGAGAGAATGTGATATTCTTTTAAAATTTATTCTTGTAGGAACACCTCAATAAATGGTGTGTCTGCAAAGATAAATGATACCTTATTGGATATGGTTAGTTTAATGATGAGTCAAGCCCGTGACCCACCTTCACTCTGGGTCGTTAAAGTCATAGCTAAATGAACTCGAGCGAAGGCGTTCCAAACAGTCCAAAGAGGATGCAATGGGGTGGTCACAGATAAAATTTATATTAATGCACGCAACTCACTACAAAGCTACCTATGAGGTAGTGAGTGACAAGTCCGAGTTTTTCCACAGAGATGCTAGAGTCTAATAGCTAATTAAATACAACCACGTACGGGTGTTAATTCGTCTGTGTGCTAGGAATAACTAATATTGTAAAATGGAATTACTAACATAAAGCTAAGAACAAGAGAAAACTATATAGACAGACATTTGGAGAATATTTTTATAACATGGTTGATTTGTTCCGATCCTCGATTCAACCACATATAATATTTCAATAACCTAATCTAGTGCTCATAACACATGGTGAGGTCTATGGTCAGCACTTTCCTATACTTGTCACGTAGAGTACTCTTGCAATCTTCCATTAGTGCCGCCTTCGTAATTAGGGGAGTGCGACAACGGCCCCGCCATTGCGGAGATTTATTTCTCCCCCATACAATTACGTCCTGGGGACTGCACCACGAATACTCTATCCCTAGGCTTATAAAGAGGCAAAGGGAGATAGGCACTTTATCGATGGCACTGGGGTTTCTAAACCCTAGTTTTGCTACTAAATGCTATCTCTACCCGTAACCCTTTGGACCAACTCGCCAGCTAAGACTGGTGTGCTGTCATTATAACAGTAAAACTCGAAAAAGACCTACGTGCACACACCCACGTGGATCCGGACCCCGCTACCCATATCACATCCATGTTTCTCTTCCATGGGGGGGGTATCAATATGTGCACCAACATGAATGTAGACTAGAGTGTGTGCTAATTGAGTGTATCATTCATGCAATTCTAACAATTCAAGAACAAACCAACATAATATTACAAGCACATAGAATTAGGAAGATCTAATGAATCTCACAAAATATAAATCAACACATAAATAAAAATATTATCCCCAAGCTATAGAACTACTCCCTAAACATGGAATTGAAGTATTTCATTGAATTCCACAATTTTGGGCAAAAGCAAAATAAAGAGAGAGAAAGAGAAAGAACTTTGAGAGAAGAGAGAGTGAATCTCTCTCTAAGCTACTCTTCAAACCCAAAATATGATAAAAAATGGCCAAAGCTTCTAATCCTAGTATACTAAGGCTATATTCATAGTAGTAGGGCATTAGGCCTAAAAATAGGCCCAAAACCCTAGCAGCTGCCACTTGACACGGGGCGTCGCGGATGGCACAGTCTGTGCCATTGACGTAGCCTCATATTGGTGTGGGGCGTAGGTCTTGGCATGGGCCGTGTGCCTCGTGCTGGAGTGGGGTGCCAATCTTGGCACGGTCGTGCTGGTGCGATCTTTGTTAGTCGGTGTAGGCCATCGTCTGGAGCTCTATTTTTGCACTTTTGATCCCCAACCCATGTCGTTTGGCACGGGCCCTCAACTCAATGTTCATTTTGCTCAGTTTCTTGGCATATGCTGCACTATTATTCACACCCCCGTGAGCTGGTCTTTACATTTGTGACTTGAAATGGCGTGAGGCATGTGAAATGGAATGGTCTTTGCCCATACTTAACCAAAATTTGGGTGAAAGAGGACCTAGGGACACAACCGACAGAAGGTGGCACAACAGATTTGATAAGGCTCGTGCCAAAGATCTATTACATGGGCCATGTGGCGTGGTATGAGCCGTGAATGCTGAGCCTCATGCTTGGCCATGAACAGTCTATGCTGACCCGTGGCTGGTTTGGCCGGCTAACTTCTTTGCTCCGTTATAGATGAAACATTAGTCCGATTTGAGAGTTCTTATAGTCAATTTCATAGCGCTCAAGAAGATGAATCAAATGGTGCCATTTTCAAGGGCTGATTCTTCTTGGATCTTTCCCATAACTTTGTACAACTCCCGGACAATAATCCTCCGTTTCTTCCCTGGCCATTTTGAACTTCAAATCCGTCTATCTTTAGCTCAATCCTTCTACTACCATGATTTAGAATTTGTGGCCTTCATCTACTACCATTCTTGCAAATAGCCTTCGATATCTTCTACCATCCTTGCGATTGGCCTTCGATACAAGTGTGACGAAAAGTACCAACAAGCCACTTACTAATGATGATATAAAATGGATATCTAGGTGCTCATGGATACAAGGTGTCCATTAGTATCAATTAAGTCTATAAAATACGGGATTTAGACAGGAAGCCCAAACATGACTGTCTAAACCCATTGTCGTGTTAACGTAACTAACACTAGTAATCCAACAAGTAAAACAAACTAATTATTATACTGAATTCATAGTTTAATGCATGCATAATGATGCGCATTAACTATTCTTTCGGTTTCCTTATAAGGGACATGCTCTTCTAAACAGGTAGTGTTTACACCAGATCAACCCAAACCTAATCCAACCCAAACCCGATTAACCCAAACCTGATTCAACCCGATAAATCAACCATATAACCCTACATGTAATCAACCCAAAACATATGTAGTTATAAATAGTCAATTAACATTTAATATGGAACCAAGTCAACTTGGTTTTACGTCAAACTAATAAATTATTTAGACATACTTATTAGAATAAAGTGGGATTTTTATATATTACGAGTTTACAGATATGATTACTAGTACGTAAAGTCAACACATAACAAACGTGAATACACAAGGTTAAGTTAAAAATGCACACGACTAAATTTATAAATCTAATGAATAGCAGTAAAGAGAGATGTCTCATTAAAATTGTGATTTTGAATAAGTAATTATAGAGAGTTGACTAAATATTAATTTCAAAAATCAGTTTGAAAAGTATTGTGAAAATAATATTAATAAATTATCACAAATTCTTGTTATAGACCGAGTAACTGTTCGGTGAAGGTATTTTATAATTACTGGGACTAATAAGAATATTTGATATTTAATTTTATTCAGTGAGATATATATATATATATATATATATATATATAGTTATGATAACCTTTAAAATGAGCTCAATATATAAAATTTTATTTTTTAAATAGTTTGAATGAAATATTATAAAAATAATCATTTTTATCGTATTTAATATGCAACGATTTTTAACTTAACTAATTATATCAATTCATTACTCAAATAGTTTTCCTTAGATAACTAAACTTCAAAATTGTAAACATTCAACCCAAAATCACGGGCTGAGATGCGGTTTTCGTGTCGCAAAGTGTCGTGCCAACAAAACATGGCCAAAACACGAAGGATAGCGTGAATCAATGCACAACCGTGAGCAAACGGGCGCAGCTAGGAGTTAGTGTCCAGATGATCAAGAAAATTATCAAAGGTCTCAGGCAGAACGAGTCTCAAGACGAGTTGGTGACAAGGAGAAAGTGTCGGGCACTTGGAGAGTATCGGCAGGTTGGTGGTTCGAGAAAATTTTGACTGCGGAGAATGTTGATTGTGAAAAGATATGTCTGTTTGGTGTAGCGTGCGGTATATGGAAATTGCATCGCAAAATGTTGCAACCGTTTCGGTAAGGCGTAGATCGTGTGAACAAGGAAAGTTCATGCCAAGGTTGCGGGTCTCTTTGGGCTGGTTCTGGATAACCAAGACAGATTCGTCGGTTAGATTGAAACAAGCCTCAAAGACATTCGGGTGATAATGTCTCAAGTTGAGAAACGACACAGCCAGAAACGTGGGTGCTTCGCTAAGGCTCGGCTTGGCCTATTAGGCCATAAAGATGGAACTGGTGTGGGACACCCGTGTCAACGTAAAGGTGTAAAGCTGATAAGTTGGCCAATGTGTGGGAGTAACTGAGTAATACCCACTAGAAGGAACAAAGCACGGGGATGATGAACATGCATGTGGTTTGACTCCTTTGGAGATCGGCTGTGGTTTGGTCGAGGTAATGGGTTTTGGGCATCATAAGTTTAAGAAGATAAAGGTGCCGACCTTTAGTGTAGACGTTTGGACCAGGAACAACATTTGACAGTGTTGGTAAGTCTGAGACTTATGTTAAAGAAGGATGAGTTGCCAATCAATGGTTTCATAGAAGATGCCTTACTAGGTCGGGGACCTAACAATGAGATAAACGAGCCATGGTACCAAGGATCGAGGAGTGATCCAAAAAGTTGGGCTTGAAATGAAGATTCAGCAAAGGTATGGGTCTTTGATCGAATATAGTTTCCAAAAGTCTGGAGAAAACACTTTTGTTTATAGTAACCTTCATTTGAAGGATCGGTTAGTGAAATATGCGAATTTAAGTTACTATGTTGTGAACTTGCTACCTATTTTTCCCTATGGATTGGGACTTGCTTGGGATATGCTTGTAGATATAGATGGGAAAAACTGGGAAGGTTTAAAGTTAGGCCGGAACCTTAGAGGTTGGAGACACGGTGGAAAAGTTTGGTTGATAAAAGGATGGCAGGACCATTCCTTAACGGATAAGACAGCGGTTTAAAGACCAGTGAATTGCTGAACGGAATCGGTTTGGTGTTCTGTTTGAAAACTCAAGGTGTGGAACTTTTGAGGAAGAAGCTTCTTAAGTTAAAATGGAAGTTTCTCGTGAGACTAAGAGGAGCTACAAGTGAGGTTGAAAGTGGTTGAGGTGTCACTAGTTGGGGCGTTGGAAGCACAACTTGGAAACGGATGTCCCAAAAAGGCTTGGTTTGGGACCAAGTGTGGAGAAATGTTCAGACCAATTGTGGTACGCAGGTTACCAAAACACGGGGATGAGTGAAGGTTTGGTATGAGAGTACGAAGGTGAAACCGTATGGATAGAGAAGCCAAAGACCGAGCGGCGGGGGCCGAAATGTTGAACTTCAACAGATTACTTGGAATGGTGGGATTCGTTAAAGTTTGCTTAGGACAGGATAGCACAGCATAAGCAAGGTATGCGTTTGAATACTCAAAATTGTTGTGCTTTAGTGGGGAAAACCGTGAGTTAAAGTTGCCAAGGATGTCAAAAATTCAAGTGGGGGAGGTTTGTTAGATCCATAAATTCTGAGATGCGCTATCGAGCGCCAGGGACTGATAAATGAAAGCGCAAGCCATACTTAAAGGATGCGGGGCATGGATTAAGTTGGCAAACCTAAAATATGAAACACGGGCACTAAAACCCGTGGGGTGGTGCCAAAGTTCGATGTTCAGAAAGACACCGAGGCATGGGCAAACCCTGAGACACTTGGGGGGTTCAAGTGTTGGCACGGAAGTGAAAACGTGCAAGTGTAGGAAACGACGGTGCAAGTGAAAAACTTAGCTGGGCTAAGAGCTTAGACCACGTCTCAAGATCAAAGGGTCAAAACTGAGAAGCGGCAACATAAGGGTTCGATGCCATGCTTCGAGAGAAGAAAGACAAGGCATTACTCAGGGAGACTTATGGAGACTCCAATAGAGGGACAAGCCAAGCTTCGATGCCAGTCTTTCAGTTTCCTTATGAGGGACACGCTCTTCTAAAAAGGTAGTGTTCAGACTAAATTTGGCATATTCTAAAGAATTAGGAAGGACAACATATGGGATATGCAAGGAAGGGTTCCTTGAATGTCTTTTCTCTTAAATATTTGGGGTTGTAAAGCATATGTGAAATGAGGTTTCCAGGTGAGCTTGCACCAAGTCTGATGAATGTCTCTTCGTGGGATATCCAAAAGAGATGATGGGGTATTACTTCTACAAACATTATGAGAACTCTGTTTTGTTGCTCGAGAACGTGTCCTTTTGGAGAAGTATCATCTTTCCAATATGACAAGTGGGAGGAATTTAAAGCTCAATAAGTTTTGATGTTAGAAATTATCACTTCTGGAAACACCGATCCCTTCATCAGAAGTTGTGAAGATAAATACAGGAAAAATCTTAGAGACTACTGAAAACGCTCATACCTCTAGTTGGTCAGAAAGGTATAGGATTCAGACAAAGGTACATTTATGTCTTTGCGATTGAAAACTATGAAATAATACTTTTAGAAAGTGGTGATTACTTATGCATAGGCAATAGGGTCTATCATATATGTTATGATATGTACTTACGGTAACATCTCGTATGCTTAGAGCATAACAATGAGATATAAAATAGTCTAAGGTGAGGCACATTAGTGTGTGGCCAAGAAATTCTTTTAGTGCCTGAAATGGGCTAAAGAAATTGTTTTAGTGAAAATGAGTTGGTTGTGAAAAATGCTAAGTAAAGCACTGTTGTTGATTTTACAATTAAAGCTAATTTGGAAGCTGCATAGGAAGGTATTTGAATTAGGAAATTCATCATTGATCTTGATGTGGTCCCTGTCTCAGTTGACTCGGTGACTCTCTATTGAGATAATGGTAGTCATCACTTAGGAAAAGTGAGCCAAGGGAACCCAACGAGTTCAATTTTTTCCTCAGATATTCACATTCTTTGAGACTATGTTGAGAATGGCAAAACTGTTGTTTGCAAGGTGTTAAAGGATGACAAATTATCAATCCACAATCTAAACCTTTTCCACAGATAAAGCCTAGTGCTCATACATTTGTGATATGAATCAAGCACTTTTGATAGTGCCAGTGATTTCTATGATGTTCTAGTTATCATAATTTTGTGATTTTAAAACATTGAAGATTAGATTGTTTAACAAATTATGAAATTATAATTTCATGTTCATTTAACTTGGTTTAATGTTGAATGAAAGTCCAAAATCAATTTACATCTCCAAATAGGTTATCAAGAATATGTCATGGATAATGAAACCCTATTTAGTGAACTAGTGTAAAATTGATTATGTTCCTAGTTTAGGTCATTGAGTGGACACTCATGACTAAAGAAGAATAGTTTGCAAGTTGATTCACAGTGCCGTTTCTTGGACTGAAGGACGTGAGATATCATTAATCGATTGCATGGATGCAAGTTAGGAACTTGTATTGGATAGACCCGCCATAGGAATACTTTAAGATATTCAGAATGTCATAAGTGTTTCTCATTGACTATAGGATCGTATTCCTCATACCCGAGTAATTCATTGTTTGATTTCTTGTGGATTGGTGTACCTTGAAGCTACCGACCGTCACACCGTAAAAGGAGACTATAAAGGTAGTTCTTGGGTTACTATGAATCAAGTGGAGAAAACTTGAATGTACAAGATGGATATTGTCATCTCATTTACATGAGATTGTTGTCTTATAGGCCTCACGGAGAGTTGGGAGTGTAAATGCATAGTCGTGCTTATATGGATTAAGGATTAATTATCTGTCTTAACGGATTGACTCGGGAATTTGAGAAATGCATTTGAAGTTGAAAAGGATGACAATTTATCTTACCTTATGTTCTGATGAAGATATTAAGTGACAAAGTAATATGAATGCACACAAGTCTAAAAGACAAGTGGGAGATTGTTGGAATAGCGTCTTTAAGTCAGTGTGCATTTTACACACACACACACACACATATATATGTGAAGGTTTAATTACAGAGATAATTAATCAGTTATTTTGAGTGATCAGAATGTTTACCTGGATTCCGCTTTCAATCAGCTCACATTAATTATATTGGGGTTGCAACTTATTATGACTAAACATATAGGGTCACACACAAGGTATGAAGTTGGATAAAAGAAATGACTATTGGCTAGGAGCCCAGATAGTAATTATATGAGAATTGAGTTTAAAACTCATTGAGTATAATTGAACTAGGGCCTTATTGACTTGGATTACGGTTTCTTGGATTAAAGACTATTTTGTACAAATATATATTTTTACAAAAAAATTAAGTAAGACCTTTATTAGAACCTGACAAGTTTGGAATGAAAAAAACCAGTCCAACCATTCTCAGAAAAAAAACCTCATTGTTAAGAGAAGAAGAAAGACTAGGTCTTTTCTTGCCGATCTATGTTCTAAGCTGACAATGGTGGAGGCGGTCCGATCGTGCTGTGTGGATACACATAGATGAATCACATATGTGATTCTAATCTCCGTAGTTGATTAAATTCGACGATAAAGCACACTTCAAAGGTAATATATATTCTTAGATAGATTCTACATTCTGATATCCGGGATTAGATGATTTATATTTCACTAAATTAGATTTAATCAATTCCCAACAAGAAGATGGGCTACTCAATTGAAGAACTTGTGAGGGATGGATTCCTTCATGAGTTTATTTAACTAGGTTATGGGGTGGAGTAGGTTTAGTGTGTGAATGGACGACCATTGCTTGCCCTTATGCCTACTCTATTTAATGAGGAGGATGATGCCCCTTCTCAAACTTGTGGTGATGTTGGGTGGGAAATGGAGGAGGTGTAGTGAGAGAATGGGTGAGCGTTACTGGCCTTTGCTCATACCTTTCTTAATTAGGGTGTGTCTTTCAAGGGCTTATTCCTCCCTAAGGTTTTTGAGAAAATTGTGGAGAAATATCCCCAAAAGGTTCATCTTCAAGGGACCATTACGATGTTCTTTGCAATGACTGCTGGTGAGTTGCATAGTTATAGTTTTATGTATTATGTTCGCAAATAGTTGGCTGCAATCCTTTTGAAAGGACCTTCTTAGGCTGTAGTAGAGAATTTGCTAAATTCATTAGTTTTTGTATTCTTCTAAGATCATGATATAATGAAGTATTACCAACGTTCGTAAAATTATGCTATGAATCTTCCATTCTCTTTTTGGTTATTATTTATGATATCTGCTATGTTAGCTTCATGTTTAATAAGTTTGGTCGGACCATTGTTTTTCCTAAAGTGGCATAGGTAGTAGTTATTTACTGGTTGTAGTCAAAATGTCCATTTTTGTAGTGAAAATTTGTAGGGTGACAATGTGATCTCAACTGGTATGTCGAGTAATCCTATTTAAGGATTCGAAGTGGGTAATACAAACTGCGACTCTACGGCTGACTTAGCATTCTTACATTATTATTAAGGATGTATCATGTTGGTCTTTTACATGTTTCTAGTTAGTTATGGTGGCAGGTAAGCCGCTTTTTCTAAAGGTATCTAATTTTTAGTCATTCTCACTGTTATTGTCTACATAGGAATGTTATTTCATATCTTTGTTTTGACGTATGGATTATTCGATTATCATGGTAAGTCTTTCTTGTGATGTTTGGCATACATCGATATACTTAGGTGGGGGCGCCAGGACTTCATTTTAATTAGAGAATAGTTGGCCTTGTGCTTAATGATTCTATCCTTATTCATAACCTTTGGCCATATGGCCCGCATGAGCTTGTGCCTCTATAAATTCTCTTTCTCTACAGTCTTATCTTTAGTGGATATAAATTGTAACATGTGAACATACCTTTGTTGCAAGCTGTTGATAGGGTTATGGTGATCCTTCACCTATTCAAACCCGAGTCTAAGGGTGATCGGTGCTTTCTTGGTATTTTCTTATTATAAGTATTTTCTTATTGGTATTTTCTTATTAAAACTCAAAATGAAAAATTCAATCCTCACTGACGGCGCCACTAATGCATTTAACTCCTTTGAATAATGATAGTAGTGAGAATACGCTCACAGCAAGTCTATATCTCTTTGAGTACCTGCAAATATCCCCAGGGAAGAAGGTCCAACACTCAAATTAGTATGTTTTTCTGAAGTATTTATCTCTGTAGTAGCTATCAATTACCTTCTATAGGGATTACTTTTCTTTATTTATAGCTCTTCCATGGTGTGATCGTGGTCCAACAATAATGCTCCCATCTTTGGATTGTGGCCCGAATATGAGGCATTATGGCTAATAGTGTCCTCCGCTATCTCCGCGATCTTCTAGTCAGTGGCCTTGTTGTGTTTGATTTTTCGTGGGCTACATGAATTGCTTCACTTCGTCGAAGTGAGCACTAAGCATATTTTGTTAGGTAGTGCACACCAATCTGATTTTGTATACCGTCTATTCTTATAATCTTGCACGTATAGACAAACTAGGCAGATCATGTACCACATGGTATTATTAGGTTTCAAGTCAGCAAAGCATATGGTTTTCTCTATCTTATATCCTTCTAATAGATATGATTTTTAAGCTCTTAACCACGCCACTGAGAGATTGACATGTAATGATGCCAATGTATTTGTTACAAAAAAAGAGTAGCTCTGCACTTGGGATAAGACTAAGGTGGTGTACTTCTCTTCACCTATGCACCTATCTAATGTTAGAGTTTATCTTAGTTTTGTCTTTTTACCCTTATAAATTTTAGTGTTTTACCTATAGGTGTGGTTTCTTAGGCTTACTTCACATGTATGATTTCCATCAAAGGTTTGAGCAGGTATTGCTCAACTATTTCATAACCTTAAAAAATTATAAGTATTTGTAAGTTCATGTTAAAACTTTTATAGCAACTCAATCTATAGTTTAGCTCATTGGTTGCAGCGAGTTTCAAGATTTTATCAACTTTTATATTTTTTTCCAAACTTTATTGCTCAAATCTTTAAAAAATGGATCTGTAGTTGAGAGTCTTTAAAGATATGATGAATTGTGGCATTCATCCCATTAAAGCACATAATTCGAGCACATAAGCATTTTCCAGTTCTCTTCCGATTCCAATTATTTGAGAGGAATTGTCGAATTCAATGGCCGAATCATGTAAATGACAATACAAATGTCACGTTTAGTAACCCAGTTTTTTTCTTATTGCATTTTCAGGTTCTTTTTGAGCTCCTATAATACTTCTCAAAAGCACCGTACGCATAATTGTTTTTGTATTTCATAAGAATTGAAACCACTAGTAGAGGGACTTGTTGTTTGGTAATACTTCTTTTGCTCTTTGTTTTTTTTCCAGATAAAATTCGTAGCTTTCATTAATTGAAAAAGATGTTCTACAAAGTTTGGGTTGTGGTCCCATTTAGAGATAGACTTTGTCAAGTAGCTAAAGTTTTCACTACAATGTTTTTCTGTCGTCTAACCCAGTATGGTTCTTGATACCTATGACTTGAAGCTAGGCTAACTATATCATCAATAATGAGGCCAAAATTCGATAGATAGTCATTGTGGTTCTTGACTACTTTTATAACAACATGTGCATTGCCTTGAATGTGTCTGATTTGGATACCCTTACGTAAGGATGTGAGTATACCCGCTCTGAGAGCAATAGCTTATGTGTGTTTCATTTTGTGCATGAGTGTAATGTGTTTCGGTTCTCTATATATCCAAGCTCCACTTGAAGAACTTGTGTACCATCCAAGGAATGTTTAGTTTGAAGATATAGTAGCATCAAAGTGAAGGGTATTTCCATTTGCTGGTAGAAGAGTGATTTGATTTTAATTCTCTTGATTAAGTGTCGTACCACTCGTTGCTGTTTCCAAATTAGATAGCATCTTTGTAGCATTGATGACATACTATTGAGGTTGAAGGTCATGCTTCTCCCCATGAAGAAGCTTGTTCTTGTGGTGCCAAAGTTTTGATAGCAGTATTGCAGCAATTGCCATGTCCTGTGACTTTACTTTCAGTATCAAGTTCTGGACCCATAAGCTTGCACTTTTATTGTTGGAAATTGAAGATATTTTCATGTAGATCTACATAAATGAGACTTTCATGTGCTATGGGCAGTGGAAAAATATGTGTTCAATGGAGATATCATCCATAGAGCAACTTAAGCGGTAAGGTTCAGCCAGCACATGCCTTTGAAGCAGATTTATTGTTGAAGGCAAACGTATTTTTTGCATAATCTCCACAAGAAGTGTTTCATTTTTGTATGTGCAGTTGAAGTCCGGATCTTCTTCCAGTGGGAAGAGGGATTCGAGCTGCTTGAAACCATGTTTCCTACAATAGCAAAAGTTGACGCGTTAATTCCTAAACTGTAACTAGATTTGACCGTGTATTTACCGTCAATGGTAGGGGGGCATATCCACTGGTCCATGGCTTGAGAACTTTTGTTTCTTGGTAAAGATAGAATGAGATTCGACTTATCATAATTAAAAGTATTCCGAATAAATTCTTCATTCTATGTAGTACAATTGTCGGATATAAGATGTGAAACATATAGTTCTGCCAAGAAAATTTCCATCAATGGCATGAGCCTTTGGTTTCCTAGTCCTGGGAGCCATAAACCATTTTTATGCTTGTGTTTTCTCCTGATCCAATTCCTCATCAAATTTCCTTCAATAGTAACTTCTTTCCTTCCAAAATGTATCTCCAAGCATACGCTGGGTCCCTTCCCAACTTTACTTCTAAAAATGTACAGGATAGGAAGTATTTTACTTTTAGAAGCTTTGTAACAATGGAGTTTGGATTGACAAGCATATGCCATGCCTATTTTCCTAACATTTCTGTGTAAAATATCTCCAGTTCTTTAAATCCTAAACCCCCACCCCTCAATAATCTTAGGAAAAACAGCTTAGTTTATGTGGCCAAATGAATTTTTTTCTTATGAGTTGTACTGCCCCACCAATAACGACTAAATAGACCATATATGTCATTTATAAATTTATACGGTAACATAAAGCATGGCATATTATAAGTGGGTATAACCTGTAGAACGAATTTGATGAGGATCTTCTTTCCATCTTTGGACAATTGTTTATGTTCCCAACTTTCAATCTTTATCAAGATTTTGTCTTTTATCCCTTCAAGTGAACTGCCCTTTGATCACCCAAAAACTATGGGAAGTCCCAAGTACTTTACATGATTGACTTCTTCCATCATTTGGAGTGTGGCTAGAATTTGAGCTTTGGTCTGATCCCTAGTGTTTGGGCTAAAGATGATTAAGTATTTAGTGAGAATTATCTTCTGCCCCAAAGCTTCCTCATATAGTTGCAAAATATTTCTCAACACAGTCGCCTCCTGATGGGTTACCTCTCTAGAATGAGTGTATCGTCTGCAAACAGGAGATGTGATAGTGCTGGTGCATTTCTAGCAATCATTAATCCATGCAGTCTCTTTTCTCTTACTCCCACTTGAATCATTTGGGAAAAGATCTCACTAAAGATGATGAATAGATGTGCAGACAGTGTGGGTCACCTTGTCTGAACCCTCTAATGGATGTAACTCTTCCAACGCATTTCCTATTTAGCATGAAGGAAAAATGTACTATCGAGATGCAACTTTTAGTCAAACGTATGAATACTTGATGAAACCCCATCTTTTCGTGTATCTTAAGTAGAAAATTCCATTCAATCCTATCAAATGCTTTGCTCATGTCCACTATGATTGGTATCTATCCTTTTTGTCCAGTGATTCTCCTCTTGCTATGGGCAATAATGATGTTGTCCAAAATCAGTCTATTTTTCACAAAAAGCACTTTGGTGATTAGAAATCACTTTTTATCTACGACCACTTTTAGTCTATTTGCTATGCACTTCGACATTATTCAATAGACCACATTTTATAAGCTAATGGGTCGGAATTGAGGGATGTCTTTTATCTTTTTCTCTTTTGAAATGAGGACGACCTTTGTACATTTTGAAGTGCTTATGGATTTCCCTTCATTCAAGTAGTGCAGTGCCTCTTGGGTGACCTTTGGACCCACGATGTTCCAGTATTGCTGAAAAACCAATGGCCGCATGCCATCAGGACCCAGTGATTTGTTTGAAGCCACACTCTTCAATGCAGTATGTACATCAGTCAACGTGTAGTTCCTTGTTAGGCTTTCATTCATCACAGATGATACTTTTGGTGATACTAAGTCCGCCAAGTTGTCTATCACCATTGGAGAAGGGTGCAAATTTTTGAAAAGTGTTTGAAAGTGTTTGAAAGTGTTTAGAGATAATAGACTCCATATCCTTTTCATCAGTTCACCAGTGTCCCTGCTAATTTTGTAATTCATGGATGGTGTTCTTTCTTTTCAGCTTCTTAGCAAACAAATGGAAGAAAGTTGTGGTTCTGTTTCCCTTATCTAGCCAATGTTGTTTTGCTCGTTGTTTCCATCGTACTTCTTCCATATCCAAGTGTTTTTTTAGCTTGAGTTTTAGACGAGACATTTCTTTTTGAACCTGGACGGTGATAACACCTTTTTGAAGCCTTTACGCTTGGTTCATAATCTGATATTTCTTTTTATGTTGATTATAGAACTCTGATTTTGCCCACGATACTAAACCATGCGAACACTCTTCAATTGATGAGAGAAAGTCTGGAGCTGTCATGTTCCAGTATTCTGCTACTTTTTCTTTGCATTGCGGTTATTGGATATAGTATTTTTTGAATAAACGGGTCTATACCTTCTTGAGTGTGTCAATTTTTGCATTGTATCTATAAGATGTAACAATATTGGATTGTGGTATGATTGGTGACATAAAAATGCCCTAGTTTTGTTGTAGGGAAAGCATTCATCCAAAGTGGGTTTGTTATAGCTCTCCTGCTTTAACAGTGTGTGGGTCCTTCAAATTTCTAAACCTTGTGTATTTATTCCCCCTCATATCCCAACTCTATCAGATTGAATAGGTTTAGAGCTGATTGAAATCCTCAATTTTCTCTAGAGGTCTCCTATTTGTACTTTGGAATTTATTTTGATGTATAACCTCATTAAAATCCCCAATGCATAGCCATGGCATGTTTTGCAATAACACAGAGTAGATATATTATGCCAAAATTGTCACCACTTATGTGTTTCTAGCTCTTCATAGACACTTCTGTAGCGCCAAAGTAAGTTAGACCTCAGTTCCTTGATTGTGAAATCGATAAAGTATGAAGAATAGCTCAAAACCGAAATGTCCAAATCTTTATTCCGAATAAAGTAAGACCCCTTAACTTTCCATGTGAGTCCACGAAGACTCCTGAAAGTCTAAAGAGTCTCTTATTCCTACTAATTTATCGGAACAACACTTGGTTTCAGAAAAAAAAACTAAAGTGCGGATAATTTGTGGAAGGGGTCTTTGAGGTGTCTAATAGCACTAGGGTGTGACAACCCTCAGCAGTTCCATCTTAGGAGACTCATTTATGTCAGAAAGACTGGTTTTCCCAGTCACCGTCGTTGGCCCAAATGCGGGCGAGCCCACATTAAATTGCATCCCCAGTGGAAGAATGAATGGTGCCATCATCTCCATTTTTTGCTTCTTCGGGTCTTGAATATCCTCATTTGGCAACTGGTCCTCTACAGGAGCTGATTTCCTCTTGAAAACAGTGAGTTGGGCCGGATTGGAGAGTATTGAGCTACATTTAGCATTTCATCCTGCTATTTTTAAATTTTTGTTTGCCTCTGTTCTCTTAGCCCGCTTATCCAAAAAATTAGACCTTTTTCACTGACACATCCAATTTGTGTTTGGTGACAATCAGTATATCATCTCCAAACTATAATGGGCTTTCTTCACCCTTCAAGATTAGTGGTGTCTGAAGGCTGGGTGGATGTGTCCCTAGATTCACCTATTACAAGAAAAAAACTTCTTACCTCGGTTATTTTTAGATAAATAACTAGTAAATGCTGGAGTAGGAGAAACTATATTTTTTTACTGCAGTTCTAAACCGTGGTAAAAAGTATCTTTTAACCTCAGGTTTTCTAAAATAATTGTGGTAAAAAGTTTGACCGAGGGTGGTGCGACATCCCAATCAACATTTCAAAATCGTAGTAAAAAATACTATTTACCTCGATTATTTTTAGAAATTACCAAGATAAAAAGTGTGACCGAGACCAAGTGAGAAGGCATGCGACATCGCACATATGATATTTGGAATTAAGAAAAAATAAATTAGGGAAAGCAAAATGAACATGATATTTTCGGTAGTTCAGAACTGCCAATAGTTTTCCAGCAAATTACAAATTTCCAGCCACATTTAACTGCTCGATTCATAGCCAAGATTTTGCAAAATTACATTAAAAAATTAATTTAATTCAATTCAAATTTAACAGCTCAGATTTGATTAAATTCTACTCAAATAATGAAATTCTACTAAGGACAGTAAACAAAATCCATCAGAAGATGGATATACATCAATTAAGAAGATGAAACTCGGATATTAGAGAAGATGTTGGGTTTTTTTTCACCGCAAATCAGAAACCCGAGGGATCGTTTTCGCTGTGGATCAGAAACCCTAATTGCATCAACCTCGAGGGTAGAAGGAAATCGAATGTCGGAGAAGATGTTGGGGTCGTTTCCACCTCGGGTCAGAAAACCTAGTTGGATCCACTTGGTTTTTTGGCTGTGGGTCAGTGACCCGGCTACGCACCTGTTGGAGCAGTGCAACGTCAACGTTCGAGCAGGGGAGAGGTGGAGGACGGTGGACCAACAACAAGGTGGAGGATGGTGGACCAACGGCGAGGTGAATGAGGATGGAGCAGCAGCATGGTGGAGGAAGGTGGAGCACCGGGGGCGAAGGTGGAGCAACGACGGCTGATGGGTGGTCTTTTTCTTTAGAGAGGTACGTGTGTTTTGTTAAAGGAGAAGGAGAATGAGAATGCTTCTTGTGCTTACATAATAGGGTTTAGGTTAGCAGTATTTGGGCTTTGGGTCAAATTTTAATTATTAGTATTTATATATAGAAAGTAGAATCTTTTTTAATAAATTGTCCCAAGAACGAGGGTTTATATGGTTCCCATCAATTTTCTATTAAACTCCATTTTGCACATTGTGCGATTACAACATATGATATGTGATAAACTCCAGTACAGTGAAGCACTACCTAAATATTACAATATAATCTAAGGCCCCGGTAGCTAAAAAAGATAGATACACAAAGACACTAATCAATATTACAATACTAAGAAAATGTCTATTTGGCAACGAGGAGGACACACAATGGAAAAATGGTTGTCATTGTGTAACCAATAATTCAATGTCCTCTCTTCTTCCCCCCCTCTCAATAAAACCTACTTTTCTCTTTAATTTTCTTTTCCCCATGTTCCCATCATGGGGAGATGGGGAAACAATAATTTTGCAATTATTATTCTTTGAGTGTTTATGTTATTGAATAAGTATGAATCTATCTCCATACATTAGTAATGTGTTTCGTCTGGATAGATTAGATTGTTGTATTTGTGATAATCACTTGATTTAGTTGTTCGCATCAATGTTTTGTTCTCGATCTGGTTGTACAAATTGTGTTTTTATATTAGCTTTTCCATTAAATTGGATGCTATCAGATATGTGTTTTTCAAGGTGTTTAGAGCTTTACTAACATAGATCGTGCTTTGGATAAAATGGTTTTGCAGTTCTTGAGTATCATTGTTTGGCAAAGTGATTGATGTGTGATACACTCCTCTCTGCTAAGTGGTCATAATTTTTGTGGGAATCGAGTTCATATCCCGATAACGATATTAAAATATTTATTGGATATCTAACTTGTAAGAGTACAAACGATCAGTGTTGTTGACATGTAATTTGATTATCTTTACAATAAATTATTTATTGATATATGTTAGTTGAGTTGAATGTCTATTTCACTTATAATCGCTGATGAACATTTTTCCCATCAACTATAAATGATTATTTAAGGAAATAAAAATGATTCAAGAATTTGCGCAAAGTCCTGGTACCATTTTAGCGCATTTAGTCAAGAAAGAAGGAAAATTGAGTACATTGGGCAATAAATAAATAAAAGGTACATTCGGCTATATCACTGTGATCTAGGACGGATCGACAACCTAACCGACAAATTCGATTATAGAATTGGTCGACAAATTCGACAAATTCAACAAATTCGATTATGTTCAAATCAAAATTGGTTGTCAATTCAAATCGTTCTCTGAAACTCCTTTCTCTTCCACCTTCTGTCCTCGCCGGTAACGGCTATTGCCGCCGTTAACGGCAAACCCAACTGTGAACGTCTGAGCGATAAGTTTTTTTTCCTTTTCTCTCATACCGTTATCTGACAATAACGGTCATAAACGGACAGATCCCCTTATGGCGGCACATCCGCCTGCCCGCAGCAGCAACGCGGCAGGCAAAACCTTTCTCCAGGCCCTAGCAAACCACCCCCCTCCACTGCAAGCTAACCTTCCGTCCAATCCTGAAATTGTCCCCAAGACACTAAATAAAGGAGATATAGGCCTTGTCACGCGCAAAGAAGCCAAAATCCTCGCATCACACTATGAAAATACCCTCGTTGGCAAATTTACACGAGGCAAGCCACCGATGGTCAAGCTAAACAAGGCGTTTCAATCTGTCGGTTTCAAAGGTAGCTTTCAAATCGGCTCGATTGATTACAGACATGTCCTGATACGGTTCCAAGAAAAAGAAGACTACCAGCGTTTCTGGCTAAAAGGCCATTGGACTTTCCTTGGTGCCCATATGAAAGTGCTGAAATGGACAATGGAATTTTCTCCAGAACCAGAATCCTCAATCGTTCCGGTATGGGTTACTATCCCTTACGTACCTGTGTTTTTCTACAATACTGCAATGATAAAGTCGATGGGCAATCAAATTGGTAATTTCATAAAAATGGATGCTGCTACTGAGGCTCTATCTAGGCCATCTACTGTCAAGCTATGTGTGGAAATAGATATTAAGAAAAAACAGCCTACCTTCATTAGAGTAGGAATAGAGGAGGATGAGGTAGAATATAATGTGATGAAACTCCCTCTGGAATTTGAAGAGCTTCCACTGTACTGCTACCATTGTAAATCCAAAGGTCATGATGACAATCAGTGTGTACATCTCCACCCTGAACTTAAGAGAAATAGACCTTTTAAGAAAGCTCATCCTACCACTGATGCCACTATGCTACATAAAGATGGAAAGGATGTGGTTCCTCTCGTTTTCAATGCTGGCTCATTTGGAGTTTCTGCTCAAGACAAGGTTCAGACAATTAAGTACCAGGAAAAGGCTCATAAATCCAAATATGTGTCAAAAACAAAAGTAGCGCTTACTGATGACCAGATGGTTGATAATAAGGCTGTAAACACTGAAGATGGAGTTATTGAGGAGGTTACTAAAGTCAATGAGGTCACAAAGGTAACTGAAGTCATCACTGAGGATAATGGGGAACCAGATCCTCCTATTAAGTTTGTGAATGATGTACATCTTTCCATGGATGTTCCTGAAATTGTGGACATCACGGAACAAGAAGAAACCTCTCAACAAGAAGAAATCAATGAAGATTCTCAGTCAAAGGCCCCTGTGGTGGTCTCTCTAGCAGAAACTTCATCTGGATTCCATCTCCAGCACTCCGGAACACCTACACAACAACAACTTTCCCCCACTCAGGACTTTCACCCCAAAACCTATGCTGGCAATTACCCCTCCTTTGCACCACCACACTTTAACAGTAAGAAAGCATATGCTAGGGATGACACCCTGGCCAAAAGAGGTAAGACTTTCTCTCCTTTGAATACAATTTTGGCTGCTAAAAATTTTATTTTCTCTCAGCAGAGATCCAAACAAAATAGGTTCCTTCTCCTGGCTGAACCTGAAAACCCTGTGGAAGTTTCTGAACCGGGCCCTGAGGCTCCTGCTGCCAGTGCTGAGGGTCCGGCTCCCAGTACTGAGGTTCCAGAAATCCCTGTTTTAAACCCTCCTCAGGATATACCCCACCATGTGGCACAGGTAAGTCCCACAAAGAACCAGAAAAAGTCCTCCATGTCTAGGAAACCTGCTAAATTAGACAAACAGGGAAAATCTAGCACTTCAGCTAATGAGACCTATTTAACTCAGTTAAATACTATCATGACTGGATCAAAAAGCACTAATGATGTTTCTCTATGAATAGCACAACTATAAAAATAAAAATTCCTGGTTTGGAATCTCAGAGGAATGAACACTTCTATGCTTAAACTTTCTAATCTAATCACTAGGCACAACTTTGAACTTCTCTGCATTATTGAACCTAAACATGGTAACATGCAATGTGAACATTATAGACAACTACTTCATTATGACAATTGCATGTATGCCAGTAATGGACAGATTTGGCTTTTTTGGAATACCAACTTGTCATTATCTGTTAAAGCTGATAATCTTCAGTTTCTAGCTGTAACTTTGAACTCTCTGACTCTCAATAAAAGTATGGATGCATTTTTTGTTTATGGTCTGAGAACTAGAAATAGTAGGAAAGATCTATGGTCTGACCTTAGGTCTTTTGTTCACTCTGAGTCAATTTTTATTGGAGATTTCAATGCTATTACATCTATAAACGAATATAAAGGTCCTTCTACTCCCAAACTTGGTAGTATGAAGGACTTTAATGAGTTTATTAATGTAATGGCACTGGATGAAATAAACACTGTTGGGAATTTTTTTACTTGGAGCAACATCAGACTTAGGAACCCTACTGGACAAAGGTTAGACAGAGGTCTATGTATATCATCATGGTCATCCACTTTTCCTGATTCTTCTATTCAAGTTTTAAATAGAGCTTCTTCTGACCACAATCCTATGATTCTTTCCATTGGCAGTGATATTCAATCTGTCCCTAGGCCTTTTAGATTTCTGAATACTTGGTATAAAAGGAAAGAATTCAGGGATGTTATCAAACAGAACTGGAATCTTCCTATCCGTGAAACAGGAATGTTTGGATTTTTTCTTAAATTAATAAGACTGAAGAAGGAGCTTAAAATTTGGAATAGGGACCACTTCAGTAATGTCCATGAGAATGTGATTAAGGCTGAATCAGTTCTAGGTTTCCATGAATCTGAATATGATATAAATGCTTCCATTGAGAACCTGGTTAGAGTAAAAGAAGCTAAGGCCAGTTTGGTCAAAGCTCTCACAGAGCAAAAGAATTTTTGGAAACATAAGGCTAGGGTAAAATGGCTAAAGAAAGGGGACAGTAATACCAAATTCTTTCATAACTCAGTTAAAGAAAGAAAAAGTAGGCTTGGCATCACAAAAATTAAGAGCAGTAATAACCAATGGCTAGATAACATGCAAGATATTGAGAATGAAGCCATTAACTATTACAAGGATCTCTTAACCGAAGATAGTACACCTGATAGCAACCTGTTTCAATATCATTTCTTAAGCCAAATCCCTAAATTGATCAACAGTGAAGACAATGCTAAATTGCTACAACCTGTTGTACTTCCTGAGCTTAAAGAAATAGTTTTTAGCCTGAACAGAAATGGAACTCCTGGTCCTGATGGTTTCACTCCCATTTTCTATATCAAATCATGGGATGTCATTGCCAATGATTTATTGTCTGCAGTACATGATTTTTTATCTAGCAGCAACATTCCTAGGGGTATCGGCAGCACTTGGATCACAATTATCCCTAAAAAGGATATTCCCGTGTCTTTCGATGATTATAGGCCAATAAGTCTTTCTAATGTTGTGAATAAAATCTGCTCTAAGGTGCTTATGGAAAGACTTAAACCCCTTATGCCCAGGATTATCTCTCCACAGCAAACTGCCTTTCTTAAAGGAAGAGATATCTCTGATAATGTTCTCTACCTTCAAGAAATGGTCATATTCTTGCATAGGAAAAATAGAACTCCTAATTGTATTGTTAAACTAGACCTCAGGAAATCATTTGATAGAGTTAAATGGTCCTTTCTATATTGTGTGCTAGCTAAATTTGGTTTCCATGCCAAATTCATTTTTAGTATAATGAAGATTCTATCACAGTCATGGTTCTCAATTCTGATAAATGGTAAGCCTGTGGGTTTTTTCCAAGCATCAAGAGGTCTTAAACAAGGTGATCCTCTCTCTCCTTTCTTGTTCAATATTTTTTCAGAAGCATTTAGCAGGAGCTTAGCTTTTATTTTTCAAAATGGTAAGCTAGCCTACTATGACTTACCTGGTCAGGCTCTTCAAATCTCTCACCTCTCTTATGCAGATGATACAGTGGTTTTTCTTAAAGCCAATACTCAAACTTTGATTAGGTTTAAAGCCTTCTTATCTAAGTTTGAGAATACTACTGGCCAAAAGATAAACTACAACAAGAGTGATATTTTCATTAGTAGGCATGCTTCTGTTCATCAAATTACCTCTGTTAAAAAAGTAAGCCGGTTTATTTTCCTTTCTTCGCGAATCCTTGGCATGAAAATTGGTAAACTTCCTTTTAAATACTTATATGTCCCCATCTTTCATGGCTTTGCAAAAAAAATATTTTTCCAACCATCAATGGAACAGATTGATTCTAGGTTAAATAGTTGGAAAAATAAGTGGCTTTCAACTGGGGGAAAAATCACTCTTATTCAGTCATGCATTTATTCTATTCCACAGCATATTTGGTCTGTTCTTAAACCTTCAAAAGAGATTATTCACACCGTGGAGAGAAAACTGAGTAGATTTTTCTGGGGGGTGCATGATCTGAAACCTAAAAAGGCATGGAGGAAATGGGATGCTCTCTGCTACCCCATTAACCAAAATGGCCTAGGTTTCAGATCAATTCCCACCATCATTACCACCTGCTCAGTAAAATTATGGTGGAAATATCAAATTGCTGATGCCCCATGGACCCATTTTATTGCTTCTCTGCCACCCTCCTTTAGAACCTCATCAAATTGGAAAAGAATTTGCTATGTTAATGCATGGGCCGAGTCTCATTCTAGAGTGATAGTTGGTACAGGTTCATGTAATTTCTGGTCATCCAACTGGCTGGACTTATGTCCTGTTATGGATCTGTGTGACCAAAGTCTTATTGACATTCCAACTAACTATACAGTGGCTAATTTCATCTTTCACAAGGACACTCTTCTTCCTAAAATCTCCCCTTTTCTCTCACCTAATGCTGTCTCTCTTTTGCAAGATGCAACACTCTCTCCACACAGACAAGATAGGTTAATATGGAAACCTGACAAAAAGGGAAGTTTCTCCTTTCACTCTACATATCAATTGCTCAGATCACAAATTGGTAATATTGCCTCAATTCAGCACCTCTGGAATCCGAGGGTTTCAAAGAAATTCTCAATTTTTATGTGGAGATTAATTAACTCTTTCCTCCCGTTAGATAATGTTTTGAAAAGATGAGTTTTTGCATGCCTTCAAGATGTTTTATGTGCTATCAGCATGAGGAATCTCTAGATCATTTGTTTAATTCCTGTCCTTTTGCCATTCACATTTGGAAGACAGTGCACGAGTTTATGGGTATTAGGGATAGAATTTTTCCATCCATATGGGAAAGACTGTCATGCTACCTCACATATTCTGGCCTCAACTCTTTACATTCCTTGATCATTAAATTAGCACCTTCAATAACTTGCTGGAACCTCTGGAAGGTCAGGAATAAATATCTGTATGACAACGTGCCTCCACTGACCAGCTTTGTTGTTTCACAGATCAGGGATCAGATCTTCTATTCTTTCAGTGCTAAACCTATTTATGTTTCTTCTGTTTTTGACTCGGGTATTGCAAATCATTTCTTTCTTCCTCTAATCAAATCTGCCCCTAAGCCAAAAATTTTTAAAATTGCTTGGTCTAAACCGTGCATAGGTTTTAAAGTTAATGTTGATGCTGCATGGTGTGGTCTTTCTAAAAAGTGTGGGCTTGGTATGATCATCAGAGATAATAGAGGTGGTTTCATTGATGCACACAGGAAGTATACAAATGCTGAAACTCCTCTAGAAGCAGAACTTAGGGCAATTTTATTTGCTCTTCAGAGGCTGCTGGTTGCATGCTATTCAGTTCCTATCTATATTGAATCTGATTGTCTTAATGCAGTCTCCTTTGTTCTGAACCCATCAATTGCTCATTGGATATTATTCCAGTTGGCCGATGACATTAACCTTCTTCTGAATGATATTACCATAACGCATATATATAGACAAGCTAACCAAGTTGCTAATAGCATAGCAAAATCATGCCTCCAAGCTCAATCCTGTTCAAACCTATCTTTTAGTTCCCTATCTAACACTGTACAGGAACTGATTAGACTTGATCAGATTGGTGTACCTACTATCAGAATTGCAACTTGAACGGATGCTACTGATCTTACTTGTTTTCTGACAGGATGCTGACCAAAGATCTCGAGGGATGCTGACCAGGATGCTGACCATGATAAGCTCAGTAGATCAATTTTTGGCTCAGAAGATCAATTTCTGGCTCAGGAGTTTCTCCTTTCCAGCTCACTTTTTAATTCTAGCTCCACCTTTTGACTAAATTGTGCTTCGTTTTATACGATCACTAAATTGTTCGAAGGTACGGAGCTAAAATTATTGGGTGAACACAGAAACCTACTGCATTGATTTTGGATGATCAGATGGTTCGAGACCTCGAGGGGGTTCGAGACCTCGAGGGGTGGTTTCGGGACCCCGAGGGACGGTTCGGGCATCGACCTCGAACATGGTGGATCTCGGCGGTTCGAGACCTCGAGGGGTTCGAGACATCGAGACCTCGCACATGGTGGATCGAGGAGTTTCAGCGGTTCGAGACCTCGAGGGGTGTTTCGAGACCCCGAGGTGATCAAGGCCTCGAGGGGTGGTTCGGGACCTCGAGGTGTCTTTCCGAGACCTCAAAAATGGTGGGTGAACAAAGAAACTTATTTTTGGCTGATCACATGGTTCGAGACCTCGAGGGGGTTCGTGACCTCGAGGGTTTCGAGACATTCGTGACCTCGCACATGGTGGTTCAAGGAGTTCAGCGGTTTTGAAGACCTCGAGGGAGGTTTCGAGACCCCAAGGGATTCGAGGCCTCGAGGGGTCTTTTCGAGACCTCGAGTGGTTCGAGACATTGCAGCAGTTCCGAGACCTCGAGGGGGTGTTTCGAGACACCGAGGGATTCGAGGCCTCAAGGGGTGATTTGGGACATCGAGGTGTCTTTCCGAGACCTCGCAAATGGTGGATGATCAGATGGTTTGAGACCTCGAAGGGGTTCATCACCTCAAGGGGTGGTTTCGGGACCCCGTGGGATGGTTTCAGCATCGAGACCTCACACATGGTGGATCGAGGAGTTCGGCGGTTCGAGACATCGAGGGTTTTGAGACATCGAGACCTCGTACATGGTGGATCGAGTAGTTTGGCGGTTCGAGAACTCGAGGGTTTCGAGACATCGAGACCTCGCAATGGATCGAGGAGTTTCGGCGGTTCGAGACCTCGAGGGGTGTCGACACCTCGACGGATGGCTTGAGGCCTCGAGGGGTGGTTCGTGTTCCCCGAGACCTCGCAATCGTATCCTAAATGGGCTGTGACAGTTAGTACCTATATTAGGAGGTTCGTGACCTCGAACTTTTTTACTACACACTAACATAGGTTAGTACTATTCTTTTGGAATCAACTAGGGTTGGTTCGAGAGTGTTCCAACTCTCATATGTATCTCATATGATCTAAACTTAACGATTGCTACCTGTATTTTGTGAATGTTTCTTTTTAATGGTTTAGGGGGGCCAAATAAAATTCCCCTCCATCTCCGGATGGTTTCATTTAAAAAAAAAAGATTATAGAAAAAGGCCCTGAGACAAATATTTACTCCCTCCATCCCAATTTTATTGAAACTCTTACTTTTTTTTCTGATACTATATTAATATTTAAGCACATATTTAAATAAATTTATAAACAATATTATTATTTAATAGAGATATTTAAATAAATTTATAAACAACAATATTATTTAATAGAGATGTAAATTAATTAGAATCACGATAAGAAAAGAATACCCTTTATGATTGGTTTTGTATATATCATGTTCCATATTTGTTTAGGTCTTCTATACCCCTTGTACACACTATATATATCAATACACACAACCACGATAATTTGTGGGTTTTACTGGTATCAGTCATGTTTCACTAAATATTCTCTGGTTTTTCCCAAATATTTCAATACTTTTTCTTCCTGTTTTTCGATCGTAGGACACGCCCACCTGCCTTCAACCACTGATCTCCGCCACTGCAACCTCTTCTCGTTGGAATTTACCGATCGGATCTTACTCCACCGTCGCACGCGCCTCCACGCGCCGCTAGCCACCGATCGCACGCGCTGCCGTCGTCATCCACACGCCGCCGATTGGTCAGCTCTCCAATGTTGCGGTCTATTTTTTCCCAGTTGCTGCTCCATCCTTGCACATTAGTTATATCAGTCGTCCACTGCCATTCATAAGCTTGCTGTGTGTTTGGTGCGATTTGATTTCTCTCTTGTGTTTGGTTATGTTCCTGCTTTCCTGATGGTGTCAATTACGCTTCCATCGTTGATCAGCTGCATCACCATCAAGCTTGATGGTTCCAACTATGCTCACTGGCGTACACAGGTTACTTCTGTTCTTCATACTATCAATTTGATTGGTTTTGTTGATGGATCTGCCAAGTTTCCTGATCTGCCTGCAAGCTCGACTTCCAAAGAAACTGATGACAAGGCTTCTGAGGAGGACAAGGCTCGTAATGCTTGGATCCAGCAGGATCATTTGGTCCAGGCTTATCTTTTCTCATCCCTGTCACCAGCTGCAATGTCAGTAGTTGACGGTATGGTCACTGCTGCTCAGGTATGGGATGCTTTAGCTACAAAGTACCCAAACAATTCTCGTTCTCATTGCCCTTTTCTTTTTGACCGTCTGTGCAGCATTCGTCAAGATGACCATTTTGTTTAGAATTATTATTCTCGATTTAAGGACATTATTGATGAACTGCGTGTGCTCAATTCTCTCAGTTTTTTTGTCGTGGTTTGAACCAACAATTCTCTCAGTTTTCCAATTCTGTCCTATTGAGAGATCCATTACCACCTTTATACTTTATTGTTGCTGATGCTGAGGCTTTGGAGTTTCATCTCAAAGCTCGTTCGTCAACTTCTGGACCTGCACCTTCTATTTTTTCTACTAGTTAACAGGCATCAGGATAGTTAAGGCAGAGGAGGTCACGGTAACGGACGAGGGAGGGGGAAGCTGCGGTGGTGGCCAGAATCCATCGTCACTCAGGTGGCCGTGTTGGTGGCACCCACATCTACCAGTGGTGTCATCGTCCCGGTCATCTTGCTGAATTCTTCTACAAGCTTTCTCATGGTTGCGATGATGTTGCAAATACCACAGACACAACTTAGCCACAGTACTGTCAGCAAAATAATGTAACTTCATATTGGTACATGGATTCTGGTGCTACCAATCACATGGCTGCTTCTGCATCCAACCTGGATAGCGTCGCTTCTTATAATGGTAATCATCGTGTTTATTTTGGCAATGGTGCCTCTTTGCATATTTCTCATATTGGCAATTCCCGAATTTCTGATTCCCTTACTTTATCTGATGTCTTGGTTGTTCCCCACATCACCAAAATTTATTATCTATTTCCAAGTTGACCAGGGATCTAAATAATGTTATTTTTTTAATGACAATGTTTTCACTATTCAGAACAAGGTTACCAAGGAGCTCGTGGGCCGAGGACACAGTGATGGAGGTCTCTAAATTTTAGATTATGGTGTTGCTGCTTTAGTTTCTTTTGTTAATGCAAATAAAGCCAAAGCCTCATTTGAGCTATGGCATAGTCATTTAGGACATGTTCCTTTTAATTGAATTTTTGCTTTAAGTAAGACTGGTAGTTTGTCAGTCACTAGTTTGCTGCCTAAGACCTATTTGTGTTCTTCTTGTGAGATGGCTATAGGCAAAGGTCTTTCTTTCAATGATAATTTAAAACACGCATCACACATACTTGATTTAGTTCATTGTGACCTATGGGGACCCTCACATGTTGTCTCTTGCACTGGGTACCTTTATTATGTCATTTTTATTTATGATTTCTCTCGGTTTACTTGGTTATTTCCTCTACGACGAAAGTCTAATTTTGTGGAGGCATACATGCAATTTAAAGCTCTTGTTGAGAATAAGTTCTCTACCACCATCAAGGTATTTCAGAGTGATGGTGGAACCGAGTTTTTAAATCATCACATGAGGACTCATTTTGCGTCTAAGGGCATTCATCATCAACTTTCCTGTCCTTACACTCCTGAGCAAAATGGTCGTACGTAGAGGAAGCATCGTCATATTACGGAGACAGGTTTGTCGATGTTATTTCATTCTGGCCTTCTTCATTCATTTTGGTATGATACTTTCTCTACAACAGTCTACATCATCAACAGACTGCTTACTCTGGTTTTATCTGGTCAGTCTCCACTATCTGTTATTTTTGGTACTACACCTGACTACTCCAATTTTCATCCATTTAGCTGTCGAATTTTTCCTTATTTGAGGCCCTATATTGTGCATAAACCCTCAGAGTATGTTCTGTATATTTTTGGGATATAGCTCTCAGTACAAGGGTTATCGATGTCTTGATCCTGTGACAAAGAAGGAGCATCAATCGTCATGCTCGGTTTGATGAGTTTTTCTTTCCAGCCACTCGTACTGGCACTATTATAGATTCTTCATCACTGGATGATTTTGATTTTTTTTGGAGCCTTCGTCAATTCCATCAGAAGTGTTTGAGCCATCTTTTACAGCACAACCACCTATTATTTTGGAAAATTTAAATTTTACAACTGTACCGGAAGCTCAGGGTTTTTTTTGAAAATTGCATTTGTTTGCAACAAGGTGACCAGCAGCGCGTCCGAAACTAGCCAGCACCGCCAGCATAGCCGATGCCGATGCCGCCGCCAACTCATGTGCTGGCTACCCCGGCTGCGTGTGTACACCACCGCCGCCTCTACAGCCGCCGGCGTCTTCACCAAATTCACCGATCGCCCCTGCTTCTGTAGTGTCATCATCACTGCCACCTGCTGGGCTGCTACTGACTGCCTTGAGTTCCATACCCACCACCTTGGCTTCCACGCCATCCTCGGGATCTGTGCCTTTGCGGTTACGGGTCCCTCCTCTCTGCGTCCGATGACTACTCGCCTATGCAATGGTTCTCTACGGTACAAGAATTTTTCTTAATATGATATTTCTGGTTTACTGAGTGCTTTATTTTCTATGACCAAGCCTCGAAGTCATTGCTCGGCTGTCAAGGATCCTAAATTAGTTGCTGCTATAGACTCAGAGATGGATGCTTTGCACACTCAACAGATATGAGAGCTGGTTCCTTGTCATTCCCATGCAAATGTTATTGGTTCAAAATGGGTTTACCGGTTGAAGTATAAATCTAATGGCTCTCTTGACCGACACAAAGCAAGGTTAGTTGCTTAGGGTTTTTCGCAATTTATTGGTTTTGATTATGATCATACTTTTAGTCTAGTGGTGAGGGTCTCTACTGTTTGTACTATTTTATCCATTGTTGTTCATCGCAATTGGCCATTGCGACAACTTGATGTGTAGAATGTTTTTTAAATGGCATTCTGGAGTCTCCGATTTACATGGAGCAGCATGCTGGATACAAAGACTCTATGCATCCCGATTATGTTTGTCGTCTATGCAAGGCAATTTATGGTTTGAAGTAAGCTCCACGCGCTTGGTTTCAGCGTTTCAATTCATTTTTGATTGGCCTGGGTGTTGTATGCAGTTCTTCAGAAACCTCCTTATTTGTTTTCTCCCAGGATGCCTCTTTACTCTATTTATTGGTTTATGTTGATGACATTATTCTTACTGGGAATGATGGTCGTCTTATTCAGAAGTTTATTGATCGGGTTAATCAGGAGTTTAAGATTACCGATCTTGACACTCTGCAGATGTTGTTTATACTTCCGAAGGCTTATTCCTTAGTCAAGCCAAATATGCTAAGAATATTTTACTGCTAGCTGGCATGCAAGACTTTGTGCCTATTGCTATTCCATTTTTGGCCTTTTCACAACTATTCAGCTCTTCCGGTAAGCCGTTTGGAAACCCCCACTTTATTGTTCTTTGGTTGATGCGCTACAGTATCTATCGATCACACGTCCCGACTTGTCCTATGCTATGAATACGGACAGTCAGTATATGTAGGCTCCTACTGATGACCATTACCAAGCCGTCACTCGGATTTTGCGCTATGTTCGTGCTACACTCCACTATGGTCTTCAGTTTCGTGCATACTCCTCTGCTTTTACATTTTTGGGTTACTCTAATGCAGATTGGGCTCGTGGTATAGAGACTCGTAGGTCTACATATGGTTATGCCATTTTCCTTGGTGGCAACCTGGTTTCCTGGAGTACTAAGAAGCAGCCTACAGTTTCTCGTTCTAGTTCAGAATTAGAGTACCGTGCTATGACAAATACTGCTACAGAGTTAGCTTGGTTGATTAATCTTCTTCGGGACTTACGTTTGACGTGTGCGCCCCGCCCATATATATATGAATCTTCTTCGGTACTCACTATATATATATATCAATACACACATCCACAATGATTTGTGAGTTTTACATTCTATCATTATCATTATCTTATATGATATTGTTCAATTCATTGTAACAAGTAATATTTAAATATTTTTTTATTTTTTATTATTATACGTAGGTAAAAATATTAACGATCAAATATTTTTTTTGAACAACTCGATAATAATTGTTGTACAAATAAAACTTGTGCGAAGGAGTACAGATCTAAGCGTTAAAGCGAGAAATGATCATAAATGTAGAGACTACAAAGAGTAGTGGGTTGAAAAAGAAACAATTACCCAAGTAAAGCTACCCACTTCTACTTAATTTAATGTCATAATGATCGATGGATTGGAGGATGCATTTATCAATTTGAGCTTAAATTTCAGTGGGCAAAGTAATCTCTCTTTTTTGGTAAATGTTTCCTTTATAAGTTAAATTGTGAATAAAAATTGAGTAAAGAATAAAAAGTCTAACAAATGATTGAAACTAATTTATTTTACTATAAAAAAAAATGTGCAATCTGAAGAAAAAAGAGGATTTTATATACATCATGGTTGGCAAGTAATTGTTCAAGGGTTAGAGGACATATTTGATAAACAAAGCTGAGAACTAAAGCCAAGAAATCAGGTAATCTACAATTGTTTTTAGATGACATCAATCACTGCCCCCTATTTAGATGGTGTCCGGTAGTAGAGTTTTGCCTATAAGCAAATATGATTTATTTAGAAAGTAACGGTTGGTCAGTTTCCTTTTTTTTCCCCTCAAGATTACTTTATGCTTTTAAAATAAGTAGATTTTTGATAGTTTATTAAAAATTAGGCAAAGCAGTTTATATTATAGTTCATGTCAAACAGACTCTTATGTGCACGCCTTAAGTGCCTTAAGAATGTGTATATACTTATTTGTGTATGTAATACTTTTTTTTGAAATTATTTTGTGTAATACTTTATTTGCTGGTTATAGTTTCCACATTAGTCTAATTGTTTATGCAAATATTAGTGAATTCAAGAAAGTGCACTGATTAGTGAAGACGGATTTCTATTGTGTTACAAACAAAAAAGAAAGGAAAAAGTGGCGATGAGATTTATAATGTCCTCATTGGACGTAATTCCCGAGTAAATACGTCATATTTAAGGATGAAATACATGTAACAACAAGATAAACCCTGAAGCTTTATTCTTATTCGAACTTTATTTTCACTCAACGACTTTAGTAATTTCCGTTTTCCTTTTCACGTGAAATTTTCCGAGGTAATGAAACTGTGAAAAGCAAGAAGATTTGGAGTGGAGGGGAATCAAACCCCTCATTATTATACAACAGACCAGAATCAATATCAATTTAATCACTACTTTACATACAACCACAACCACAACCACATCAAATCAAGCACTCAACTAGAGCCAAGTAACCTCTAACCTTTGCACCTGGACTAGATAAAGATGACAAATATATATAATGACTTAAAATAGAAGAAACTAGAAGGAGCTTCACCAAGAAAACCATATACTAGCACTCCAAACGAAAGGGCTAAAAAACTTTTTCCCAATATTTTCCAATATTGGAGGGGTTGAAATTTTCTTTTCCAAATTTACTCCCTATATTTTTCTGTAATTTTGATCTGGAGCCACATGCCAAATGATGTGTCTGTTTGGTTGGGACATGCAAAAGAAGAAAGCAGAAATCCTTACATAAGACTGGGAGTAGAAATTTTTATAACGACCTGACTTAGTTCAAATTTTCATTTTTCGAAGTTCATGCAAACGAACAGAAGATAAGACTAACGACCATCAGAAACTCCAGATGGATGCATACTTGAGGGATGGATCTTCTTAAACATCCTCATCGAGAAACAGCCTGCCGACATGCTCCTGTCCGCAAGATCATGATCTCCAGGAGTAGTACCATAGTTGTTCATCAACATGTTTCTGTTATCCATTCTTCTCATCTTCTCCTTGTGGATTCTCTTCATCACATACATCTCTCCCACACCTGTGGACATTTTGTTTTGCTTATAGGGAAGAAAAACAATATTAGCTAGGCTTTAACTATAACGGAAAGAAATGCAGCAAATTATAGAAAAATGTGAGAAGTTGATGAGGGTTGCAAGTGCCGATGAGCTATATTTATACTCGAAATGTGGCTTTTTGGCTTAATGGAAATTGAGCTGGCAAAGTCTAGTCACTAGGGGATACAATAGTGCTAATTATGGTTGTTAATTTACCTTTAATCTTTATGGGTTTCAGACAAAGTGAGGTATTACCATATATACCTCTTTTACAATACTCATTCCCAGTTCAAATTGCACACTTGGTTTTTTATACTATTTTCTATCAAATTTTGACCACATATTTGAATAGATATATGAACTACAATATTATCGTATATGATATTGTTGAATTCATTGTAACAAATAGTTTCTGAATATCATCTTTTTCTTTGCCGTTATTATAATAGTTTAACATATTAATGGCGAAACATATTTTTTGAACAACTTGTTAATGATTATGGTGCAGTTTGAACTTGGGATGAAGGGAGTATAAATATTTTTAATTTTTAATTTAAACCGTGTAAGGTTTTTCAATAATGCATTTTTTTCTTTGATACTTTATATGGAAACATCACACTTATGAAATTTGCACCCACATTGAATGTTAATTTAAAACATTTTAAATGTCCAATTTAACTCATGGTGTATAATATTTTTTTAAATATTACTCTCCACGTTCTAGCAAAAATGCCACAATTTCTTTCTTCGTCCATCCTAACAAAAGCGATAAGATTTGAAAACTACTAAAATGACAAGAATATGCTATTAAATTATCACAACGACTTCAACAATTTTTTGACTGAGCTCACGAAATTACATTCACATTTTCCACACTAATTCTCTTTCACATCAACTTGTATACACTAGTGTAAGAGTGGTCTATTTAAGACGGTTCTATTGTCAATTTAAAGTCACTTTCAAAGTGCCTTTGATGGTTCCGCCTTAGATCACTCCAAAAATAAGGCGGTTCGCGAAACTGTCTTAAAAATGTCCTAACTAAGGCGGTTAAAAACCGCCTTTAAATTAGCGATAGAACTGCCTTAAATTATTTCCGAACTCGGAAACAATAGGCAGGTCCTCGTACGTTGCTCACCGTTTTCGAGTTTGGCAACTAGTTATTTCTGAACTTGGAATTTTTTTCCGTATGGTGGTGAAGTTTCCAAATTCGGAAACTTATGTCAGTTTCGGCTCTTTGTTGTAGTTGCTTTTATTTTCCGAAGTTGTGTCCCCATTCCGTTACCTTACTGTAAAATTGAAGGCGCACATTTATTTTTTATCCAATAGTTTCCGAGCTTGAAAATTTAGCTAGACACCCTATTTCCAATACCGAAAAGTTTGTCCGACTTATGCAAAAATGCATTCATGGATTCGGAATGATTTCTGGACTCGAAAATGTGTTATGATCTTATGGTAAAAAAATTGATTCATTCACATTTCCGGATTCACACCCAAAATTTGAAAACAATACACGATAGTATGTTGCACCTTAACAAAAATCTATAGATAGCTATCCAAGCAATAATCTATAGATAGGAATAGAAATTACTACAAATCTATTCCGACATTTCTAAACTTTAATATTTATCTAACTTTACGACACCCTACCAATATCGAGATTCCCCAGAGTTGCTGATCGATTGAGAGTTAGATGCCTAGCCAAACAATTTCGCACATTGTTGATATCAACTTGCGAGCAGGGTGTGTAATCCTTTTTGAAAAAATGAGAATAACAAGATGGTGTATAATTAATACTCCCATCGTCCCACTATAAATTGATTATTTACTTTTTGAGAGTTAAACTTTACAAACTTTGACCCTAAATATAAATTAACATATAAATAATAAATACATCATGTGAGATGTTGTTAGATTTATCTTAATATCTATTTTTTAAATATCAATTTTTTATGCGACAATATAATATATAACTAGAGATATTTGCTTTCAAACATGCTCATTGAAAATCGTGAAAAAGCAAATAAGCAATTTAAAGTTGGACGGATGGAGGATATAGGAAAGGTTAGATAGGAAGATAACTACAAACAAATGTACACTTACCTTGTCAAGTTCAAGTACATCTTCCTGAATTTTCTATATGCACTCAGTCGCGTATAACATGACGCAATAGCCACACTCCCATGTTTGTGCCTGTTTCTTGTAGTAATTGTGAAAAACACAAATTATTAGGTTTGTTGCACCAAATGAGTATAGTAAAATGAAAATAAAGTTATCGGTAGACCACCTTGATTTAGACCAACTCAAACGAAGTATTTTTTTGCTCGCTTGGTTCCTTCATTGCATATTCTAAAATGTCAACGAATGCATCTGACGGTGGAAAGTGCATGGGATCCATCCAATACACGCACTTATTTGCAGGGACTATCAATATCAATCTCCAATGGTCCCTGAAAACAAAATTTTAAATTATCATAGAAATTTTCCGAAACGATGTTGGTAAAGAAAATGAACATAGTAAATAACCTTTCGATGTACGACACAACGAAAAGCTTCTTATCACTACTGGGAGGACCCCCCATAGGCACCGGTAAAAACCCACTTATGACACTGAAATTTTCCCTGCTGGATACCGGTGCCTAAGTAGCCCGATGCAAATTGCCGACTTATTAGCACTAGAAGGACATACTGGTGCAAAACAATGAGTACCGGTGGATTATGTGTCGATGCTAAAGAATATGTTTACCGGTGTACAAAATTAGCATCTCTAGGTACAAATAATGGGCACCGAAAATTTGGATATTTTTTGGTGCTTATTTCACATCACATATTTGGATGTGTTCCGATGCGTTAAAACCTAAAGAATGATGCTCAGAAATTCAACCGATAAATGAGAAATTAGCACCGGAAAAAAAGATGGTGGTGTTCAATTTTTAGCACTGATTGTAGTTATGTACCGAGGTTTATTTTCCTACGTGGTTTTTTTTGGAGCCGGTCGTAGAAAATTTTGCACATGAAGTTTTTGTATGTTTTTGTTTCGAATAACACCGGTATACAATATAGTTTTTGCACCGGTATAATAGTACCCGTATTATTTTATAGCACAGGTAGGGAATTGAGTTTTTAACCGGTGCTAGTTTTTTTCTAAAAAATTGCATGGTTAATTTTTAAATTCTGGTGCCACCCTGGATCAACCACGGGGAAAAATGATTATAATAAATCCCATAGAACTGTTGGATAAATTTTAATTATGCTATTGATGTAAACATGAATGAACACATTGTAAAAGAAAAGAAATCACGAAATGTCAATCGACAACCCATGCCATATCAATGAATAACTCATAAATTCCCATCACTCATCCACACATATCAATCAACAAATTGGTTGAGATCCTTTTTTACCTCTTTTGCATACATAGTAACCCATGCCTCGCACCATTTGCCTACCACCTCTTGAAGTTTGTAGGCGTTCTATTGGCCTTGGTTCTCCAGAAAAAGCTGCGGTTCGATTCGATCAAATGCCAGTTACTATAACGGGGTTACTGCAACAGAAAGCAGACACAGATTATGTAATATTTTTTTGGAGTTTTGATACTTACGTCAAGTGGATCCTTGGAAGTTGTATTTAGGGCGATCTTCTCCAGGAATAGCATGACATAGTAGATGCATTCCCAACTACCTCCTTGTTCTCGGTGCTAAGATAAAATACAAGAATCGATAAGTTATAATAAGTGTACAGAGAGAAGAAAAAGTTAAAACATGTGTAACTATTTATGTCGAATACTTACGTTGATGTTTGTTATCTCCCAGTTGAAATCGTGTGAGGGTTCATTCTTCCTCTTCAACCTCTCATATTTTCATGCAAGCCTGGGATATATTTATTTAAAATATTAACTTTGAAACTATCATGGCAAGAAAGTAGGCTGATTCAATGGAAAGTAATACCTGAAAAGAACCTGTATTTTGATGTGATCTTCAAGCTTAATAGCACCGAATGAGTGTGTCCAATGTGAAGACATGGTTCATACCGGGACAAATGAGGATGAGGAACCAATGTGACTTGTGTTAGTACTTAACAATTTAATCTATAAGTTGAATTTTACTAAACTGATATTAATTTAGATGTTATTGTATTATTTCTGGCCTCCTGAGGTAGGGCACCAAAAAATGTTGGCGTCTGATGCTTTCATCGTGTCCCAGATGAGGGCAAGCCAATTATTTATATTACTCTCCTGAAACAAGTTGTCATTTCTTCCCCTGTTTGCGGCACAAAATTGGATTCTCCCATTGTTTGTGGCCTCCATTTTACTCCATAGGTGCCTGTTACCGTACAAGTCAATTATGACATGAATATGTTAACGAACAAGAAACATGATTTAAATTGTTTGGAACCTACCCCATCCACAAATTGAGCCTTGCATTCGAGATCCATGTCATGCCATGAAAATTCCCGAGCTGGCCTCTAAATTCCAACAGCTGTTGGATTCAAATGGCAGTTTTGCATGGTTTGGAAAATGTGGATACAAGAAACTGGTTGTAGTACACAAACTTCCCCATAGCATTCATTTCCTTTGCCTTCTCATTGCATTGGTGGATGAACTCCCTCACATTGGATAGTCCTTTAAGTTGCGGTGGTTTTTAATATGCAGTTAGTAAAAAAAAATGTGTTCAGTAATATGTAAATTAATATTGGATATATTGATGAGCTATAATAGCATTACCAATTTCAGTGGCTTGATAGGTGTCGTGCATTTTCTCCTCTCCGGCCTGTAACTTGTGGTTGAATTGGAAGGTTGCGTGGATAAAGTAGTGAGAATGTATTTTGAAAAAACTTACATTCAAACAATTAGAATATATAAATAATAAAATATAGTTTAAGAATAGTTTATTTGAGATACCTAGTCATCGGGGACCTCAAAGAATTCCAGTTCTTTGTCTACCCAGTCATTGACAAGCACGTCCTTCTCTTGTTTGTCAGGGGTATCGAAATCCTGGTTGATCAATGTCATTGGCCAGTCTGACATGTCCAAGAGCCTTTCCGACATCGAAGAATGTATGGTTGGCAGATGTAAAGCTCTCTTTGGCATGGAACACTGGCTCAGATACTTGGACACGAGCGATTCCACTTGGTGGAGTATGTATGTGACGCTTTCTTTGGAGAAATCCTTTCACCACCATGGCCCTTGACCCATCTAATTGCTTCACAAACATTGTCACTCTCTCCCCATTCTGTAAGTGATCGTAGAAATACCTCGTTTGTTAGAAAATATCTAAACTATATTTCGTAATAGACCAACTATTGATAAATATATAATTAAGAATTGTAATCCATTTTTTTACCCCCTCATCGCTTGAAGCACCATTAAATTTTATCTGTGCTGCACTTACTTGGCCCAATGCCTTTTTAATGAAGGACTTGGGATCATCCAGGCCCGCTAGTATTTGCACTCCTCACACTGACGCGATCCCCTTGACTAGCTGGTCAAGGTATGACACCACTGGTTTCACCACTAGTTGGTCTGCCATTTGCTTATTTCGGATTGCTGGAGTGGGAGACGAGCTGCTACCGCATTTGCTTTGGCTGCGAGAGAGATGGGGTACAACACCATCTTTTGAGAGGTTGGTTTGAGTACCCCTATACCTCACTGGGTGTTCTTGCTTGCCAGTTGCCTTTATTAGTATGTCTTCCCCGGGTTGGAAGACCAATGTGCCCTAGCAGCCTCCTCATTCATTATTATTAGCGATGGAGCATAAAGTATAAACATTAAAAAAATTGATATAAGAATATGAACATTGAAATTATAATATAAACATATAAAAGACCAATTTATATGAAAATACTCACGATATTTTCTGCGATGGCTCTGTCGATTGGGTTAGTGTATGTTGTTTTGTTTGCCAGCTTGATGGACTCGAGGTACACCAAGGATCTATCCACATGGAACTCCATGTTGTCAAGCTCATTCTCGATCTCCTCCTCTGTCAACCCCTGCGTAACTAGTTTTACTCTCTCTTCTTGTTACTTTTTCTCTATGATCTTAGCCCGAGTGACCCGATGATCGCTCCGTCCAGTCCGATGTGTGTAAAATTTTTCCTTTGAGTGCTCCCTATTCGTGGCACCTATCACCTATCCAAAACAAACAAATTTAAGTTAGTATAATGTAATCGATATAAGTAGTTTAAAAAGAAACTGAGTTGTGAAGACACGAATGTTGATATACAGTTTACCCTAAATTCTGGTGTTGTCCGCATCTTTTAGAACCTGCTCCACTCCTCTTTGTCCATCAATTTGTACTTATACCATGGTTGGTACTTTTGCTTATGTGTGCCGTCTGCCACCCGATGGATGTATTTTTTCGCAACTTTTGATTTCCAGTTGCGGTGGGCATTGCCGGCTGCCACGTACACAAACTCCTTCAATTTTTTAAGCTGTTTGAGGGTTAAGGTCTGCTCAAACTAAAATCTTGTCTACATTGAAAAAGATAAAAACAAAGTTAGGTTGTAGTCATTGATAGTAATTGGGAGTTAATGTTAGCTAAAAAGTTAAAGTAATGCACTTAAAGTCATTTATATTATGAAATTTTCTCACCAAGATGTCTTTCCAAGCCTCCTCTTTGGTGTCATCAATGACGTTATTGCAGTGCTTGTGTGTCCTAAACTTGATTCTCCGCTAGAATGCATAGTTACAGTATGCAGTCCACGCAGTTCAATTTTTTGTGTAGACCTTGTCGGACAAGTTGAACCAGACCGGCACCCATATCCTATCCTTCGCCAGAATTACTGATTGGCATGTGGCTGTACCACACTTCTTGCACCAAGGTTTAATTTCAAACATGTCAAAGACTTTTCCATGCTTCATCCCACCACGGAAACATCGTCTGTCCTAACGTCCTTCACGGTCCCTTTTTGGCGGCTGAAGACTTTTTATCCAGTGTGGAGGCTAGAGGCTCTTTATTGGCTGGAATCTCTTCAATTGTCTCACTGGGTTCCTCGATTTGTAATCTTAGGGGAACGATGGTTGTGGTGGGCTGAGTATCATCCACGACGGGTGTGGCTGCCTGAGTATTATCTACAACTGTTGGTGCTGCCTCACCCCTCTTTCTCTTCCCTCTTGCACCCAAATTTTTTACCCTTGGGAGGCATCTAATCTAAGACCAACAAACCATATGTGTTAGAACCTAAAAATCCATACAGAGGAATTTCACAATTCACATTTCATTCCTCACAATTCGCCATTGACAATCACAATACCCAAATCACAAATCACATTCAGAATTTATAATCATTATCCATAACTTGGAATTCACCATTTAGAATCACTATTATGAAACACAATTCATAAATCGCAACTCAAAATCACATTTCAAATCACATTACACAATTCACAAATCATAACTCATAATCACAATCACATTACATGGTTCACAAATCACAAATCACAACTCACAACTCACATTACAAAATAAAAAAATTCACCACTGAGAATCTCCAATCAAAATCAATTAACAACATCATCAAACTATGAAATGCTAGAACGGATGAAATTAACCTTGACTTAAACAATGGAATACCACAGCTTTTTCTTTTCCGGTGGAGTACCACCCGAGGTGGTCAATGACACGGCAGCTGGCGGCGGAGGTGGCCAATGTCACAATAGAGTACGTCAATGTCAGGGCGGATGTCTCCATGGGGAAGGACTTGTGGATTACAAAGGTGAACAACAGTTTTGTAATGGGAATGACCGGCAGTGACAAATACTCTCCCTCCTCCTCTGAGAAGTGCAAAATGACCGGCGAAAAAGGAATGTGAGTCCGGCGGAGTGGAGGGAGTCGGTGGACTTACGGTGGGAAATCGGTGAAGATGGCCAGTTATGAGTGGTGGGTGATGATCGTATTTCATAGTTAGGGGTGGTTGTAGAAGTGGACTCGTCTGTGGAGGGGGACAGGGGTTTTTATATGTTTAAAAATAGCACCAGTAGCTAAATAATGCCGGTGCGTACAAGTCTAAAAGGTAGCTGCGTGTAGCTTCTTTGATTTTTTTTATTTAGAGCGTTGGAAAGAGAGCATTTCAATAAAAAATGTTCTAAGTGTTGAGCACCGGTAAACCATACCGGTGCTTTTTGTTACATAATGCAGCGGCGCACAGCTGCTTCGACAGTTTTGTTAATTTATTGAGTTGGGCAGACAGCTATTGTCATATAATTTTTCTAAGTGTTGAGCACCAGTATGATATGCCAGTGCCTTTTTCTCCCAAATGTAGTTGCACTCAACTGCGTTCACATTTTTTAAATTCATTGAGTTGGATAGAGAGGCAATGGCCTATACTTTTTCTATGTATTGAGCACCAGATCACTACACCAGTGCCTTAAAATACTTATGCCGGGGCTTAAATAATTCAATTTTCCCACCTGAGGAGTCTAAAATTTTAAAATTAATTTCATTTCCCGCGAAATGTATAGCACTGTTATGAATAATATTTTACCGGTGCTAATATTGGTCACAATTTTGAATTAGTATGATTTTCACCCCCACACTTTTTGGGATAAGTTGGATTACAAAATTGACCAAATAAAAGTGTAATTCATAGTTCAAAACCGTACGTGTCATGGTGTACACGTTAATTTTTCATTCAAAATGTGTGGAATTATGTAATGTAAGAAAATTACATTAGCGCCCAATAAGTTTCTAAAACGTTTATGACCATATATTGCTGATTCATGGGTATTAGCTAGGTATCCGATGTGCATGGGAACATGTACAAACTATTAATTTTCAACGATTGTAGTCCCAAGGGCAAATTTTAATTTTTTTTGCAAAAAGGACCTCCAACTAAACGCTTCGATTACGTTAACTTCCCACTGCACCAAACCCATGATTTTTTTTATTTCATTGGTTAAAAATGAAGAATAAAAATAATTCTTCAACTATGGGCACATGAGCAAAATCGCTAGTGTATGTTCTAGAGTTAGTAAGAGATGCTTACGTAGAGGTAACTATGAGATTTCAGGGACTTTTATAGAGACTTATTCGGACCCTAAAAGTTATTTTAAAAGATTCTTGGTCTAAGTATGAAGCACCGGTATCCATACCATTGCATATAAAACTAACATACCGGTGCAATATTTGAAAGGCAGCCGGAAGCAGCTGCTTCAAAATCATTTTAATTATTATGTGGTGGACCAGAGATCAGATTTGATTTTTTCTAAGCATTAAGCACCAGTACAATAACCAGTGCGTTCATAAAGCACATACCAGTGCGTTCATAAAGCACATACCAGTGCGTTCATAAAGCACATACCAGTGCTTTTTTTTCAAGAGCAGCTTGACGCAGCTGCTTTTAATTCATTTTAATTATTCTCAAGGTGACCCGAGAGCAAGAAATATATTTTTTGTCTAAGTATCAAACGCCAGTTTAATAACCGGTGCAATTGTCCTTCTCAACCACTTCTTAAAACTGCTAGGTAGGATCAAACAGCTGTGTGATTGAATGAAATTATTAGCACCGGTATGTTACCGATGCTAATACTCTGTTTTCTAGTACTCTGCTTAAAAACAGAGCAGGTCCCCTGCTTCGTAGCACCGGTATTCAATGTTTTAACCGGTGCTAACTATAACTAAAAAAAATTAATTTCTTGCTAAAAATGAAGTAAGTAGCTAGTATTAGATAACCACTAAAAATATGCTTAGGGACAGGCAAAATGGTACAAAAGGGTACATAAGAGATCAATAAACCAAACATACCACCCTATCTTTTCATTTTTAGGACAACATCACCACCCACAATATGACCATTCTTGTCCATCCACAATCCATCCCCATGTGATCATCTAAATACGGGTGGTCCACTGATGTCCTCCAAACTCGGGAATGCAGAGGGAAACTCGGCAATGTCAGATTTAACAGGAATTCCCATTTCATCCTCAAAAATATGCTTCTTCCTGTGGTTTAAAACATGCCACTTCTCATTGGTTGGGTCTCGGATATAAAACATCTGGAGAGCTTAAGCTGCTAAGATGAACTCTGCAATGTCTAAGTATCAATTCTACCAGGGTAAAACCCATGAGCATCTCGGTACGTACCCCGATACCATTTTCAATCCATATACACTTAAACACTACCACTTGAAACTCAACATAATCCAATGGGAATGCCATGACTGCAACGATAGGTTTTTTTATCTCTCTTGCTCGACTTCCACATGGATTCAGATTCCACAAAAACCACACTATTCCGAGTTGTGCTCTTGCTATCCTTGGACATTGTTGAAAAATAGCATCCATTGGTATCATAGCCCTGGTATCTCTTCATGGTGCAACCGGGTGTCCTTGAAAATGCACAAAGTTTAGACTACATTGGGTCCATATTGAAACGATTATAAAACCAATTGATAAACATTGCAGAATGCTCAAGTTGCAACTGGTTCGACGGTCATTCAGGATACAGTTCTTCCAACAATGACATGTGCTTCTCAACGTACATTATAGTCTCATTACTGTTACGCAGAACATAAAGACAAACTTTCATCAACTCAGCATTAAATGGTGTTATAGGGTACCTTTCGTACGTGGGATCCCATTCTTCCCGCCACTGTGCACATGCTGGGGGACTCCAACTGCTATCTTCCTAGTCAAATTTGAAGTGCAATACTCAATCTCCTCCATGACATACCTCTGGACAATGCTAGCATCGGGTTGGCATCAATTGTATACATAACCGTTAAAGATCCCCATGTGCCACTCAAAAGGGTACATCCAATGCATACCAACGGGACCACATATTCTAATTTCCCTGACAATATGGACTACAAGATGGACCATAATGTTAAATAATGCTCAAGGAAAGTACTTCTCAAACAAGCATAACACAACTATCCCCTCACGCTCCAACTGATCAAGCTGTTTCCTGCTAATATTCTTATGGAAAATGGAGTTGAAAAAGAAACACATGCGTATGATTTAGAATCTCACCTCCCCCTCAATGACACCATAGATAGCCACATGCAAGATTTGTTGCATCAAGATGTGAAAATCATGGATTTTAACGCATTGAGACACAATTCATCATTCACAAATCGAATTACATTGGAAGAGTAGTTAAACAGTACCTTGATTCCCTTAATGCACTCACAAGCCGACCTCCTCTCACTGATAAAAAGATTGTAAGGGGCTGGTGGTAGGTACGTCTATTTACCTTTCACCCACAGAGCTAAATCATCGAGTTCAACCAAGTCGTTCCGTGTATTCAAGATGTCCTTCGTCTTACCAGAAATGTTTAGTAGAGTACTAATTAAACTCTCACATACATTTTTCTCTATATGCATCACATTTAAAAAATGGTGAACCTCCAGGGTCTCACAATATGGAAAACTAAAGAATATCGATCTTTTCTTCCAAGGTCCATTATTTAAGGCAACCACTTTAGATATCTTTTTTCCTAGAAAAACATTCAATTTATTAACCTTGATGTGAATGGAAAACCCACTCAATATTCTTGGCGCCTTCCTCCTCTCCCTTCCTCCAGAAAAATTAATCTTATCGTCTCGTAACTTGTGCTTCGCTGGGAGAAATTTCTTCTGACAAAGATACACATTCTTCCGACCATTTTCCAACTGCATAAAATCAGATGCTTCCTCACACACATGACATGCCATGTGACCTTTAATCATGTAACCCGAAAGATTACCATAAGCCAGAAAATCATTAATCGCGTAGAGCAACATGACCTTCAAATTGAACTTTGTCCCATGATAACCATCGAACACATCAACACCGTCCGACCACAAGGGCTTTAAATATTCAATGACTGGCGCTAGATAAGTATCGATGTCATTTCTAGGCTGCCTCAGACCTAAAATCATTAATGGCATAAAAACATATTTCCTCTTCACGCACAAATAAGGTATCAGACTGTAAATACAAAGCATAACAGGCTATGAGATATATTTCAATGACATGTTACCAAAGGAATTTATACCATCAATACACAAAGCCATTCTCAAATTCCCGGGTTCAGCTGCAAACTTAGGACACCTCTTGTCAAAATTCTTCCACTGATCCACATCTGCAGGATGGCTAATGATATCATTATCAACACAATCCCTATCCTTGTTCCATGTCATGTTTTTTTAATCCTCGGCATTCTTGAACAACCTCTTTAGCATGGGGACAATAGGAAGGTACCACATGCATTTTGCAGGGACCCATTTCCTTACCTTCACAACAACCTCTTCATCCACAACCTCATTTCTTCTTTCTTATAACGAGAAACCTTGCATACGGGGCAAGCCACCGCCTTTTCCAAATCATCCATATACAAAACAAAATCATTGGGCCATGCATGTAACTTTTTATACTCCATTCCATTGGGCACAAAATTCTCTTTGCATCGTACAGGTTGTCCGGTAAACCATTTCTGGGGGGAGGGGGGAGAGCTTCTCATTCAACAACTTATTCTTGCTAGTATTGCTCCACGAACCAATGTTTTTCAAGTTAAAAAACTCCATCAAACATGACATTATAGTGTCTTTCTTCTTGCAATCGGGATACAATGGTTTGTCCTTCTCATCCAGAAATTTTGACAGAACCTCCCCCCCCCCCCGAATTCATCCATCACCTCCTCACACATGTCATCCAATTTCAAATCCCCAAAATATTCCCCCTTGCTACCTACAACCACCTCCGGTGGTGGTTTCTCCCCATGAAATATCCAAACCAAATAATCATTCGAAAACCCTCTCTTGTACAAATGGAGTCGCAACAAGTCTCGATCGTCAATACGGTTACGATTCTTACAATCACGACATGGACATAGAATATGCTTTTCATGGCTATAAGCATGCTCCAAGAACTCCCCAAAAAAAAAGCTATAAATTCATCACTCACCAAACTAACGTTGTGATACACATGCTTACGCCTCTCGATGGCACTGTAAATCTCTACAATTTAATCAATTTGCAACTTTTAAACATCCAAAGTAATATACAATTACACCATAAATATTAATTTTATTCATACCACACCCCATGATCATGCAACATCCAACATCACTCACTACTACAAACCTACCACACCCTATATATCAAATTAGATGCATTCAAAGCCATTTAATAAATCAACAATACTTGCTAACAAACCCTATTCATCAAGAGTGTGAAGCAACATTACAATGTTCAAACTTACAAGATATTTATAGCAACATATCATTCCACACATATTCCACAATAAATGATAAATTTTAACAAAACATGATCTAACTTCAAGGGAATTCATTTATAAGCACTCAATGTGTTCTTCATCCCCAAAATGACATTAATGAGATCAAAAACCCTCTACCATACATTTTTACCCAATCAAAATTGTGGTAGGTGAGCATTTAATGTATTAATAGCACCGGTACAAACAACAAACACCCGTGCAAAAACTATATGTGACATAATAGCAGCGGTATAAGGTCCGGTTCATAATTCATTTTTCAACCGGTGCGTAACTTACTCCCAAGTCCCGCATTTTTTCTATTCTTCACAAAAATGCACCAGTACAAGTGACCGGTGCTGTAAGATTTCCCACGATATTTTATTTGAGCACCAGCACAAACATGTAATCTATATAACTGGTGCAATTTTTTATCCCATTTCCCGGGTTTTTTAGATCTTCATATTACGCACCGGTAAAAAATACCGGTGCTGTAACATTTCCCACCATTATTTTCCTAATTGCATCGGTCCACTATCTTTACACATTTTAAGATTTCCCCCGTAAATTTTTGAACAACACAGCTCTTTTGCACCAGTAACAAACATGCCGATGCTCAAAACTTCCAAATTAGTTTTTCTTCCATACATAGGCACCCGTATTGAGCACCGGTATGTTTTGTCCAGTTCAATTAACTTACATGAGCCGGATTTTTTATTGACAACCATATTTACTAGTGCAAAAGGTATTGATTAGCACCGGTACTCAGGCACCGGTACATCTAAATCGGTGCCTATGTACCTATTTTCTAGTAGTGTATCCTTCCAGTCGAGGCATTTGCGAATGTAGCCGATCCCCTTTTGTTTCGTACAACCAATTTCTCGTATCATGACCGGGCATATGTATCCAATCCATCCCTTTTATTTAATTAGTTGTGAAAAAATGTACCTCGAGAATTATAATTTAGTCATCATTTTCAATAATGCTTAGTGTAATAGAAATTGACTTTAGAAATAAAATTTAGAAAATCACTCACAAGGTGTAGATCTACATCATTGCTTGATTAATTTGGTCACATCATCATAGGTCTTCAAAATCACTCCATAATGCCATGATTTCACGTTTGCATCCAAATACGCATTCATTTTCTAAGAATGCGTATGTTGAGTTTCAATCATACAGTTGTAGCTAATTATAAAGCACCCGTACGAAGTGAGGTGAGTCTCGAAGGACTTGTGCTCTTACCAATGGAGCTCTAACCCTAGTTTGTGTTGTTGGGCGTTGCTTTGACTGGTCTTGGTGTACTTTTCCCTGGATTAGGTGATGTGAACCTTGTTTCCTTCAAATGTCGATCCTTGATGGGATTGACGTAAATAAGTCTTCGAGTCCAAGTAAGGAATATTCCCTGGGCATGACCAACTTTCTTGTATTCTTTATCCAGGATTGGCAAAGGGTGCACATCACCAAAGGATTCCCCAATGAAACCCTTGAAAGACCATCAACAATAGGCACAAAGTGATGATGTCTCATTCACTCGTGCAAAACTCCATTGACGACATGGAGCAGCCTATCTTCTATGTCTTGATCAATGTACAGTTCACACAAACATGATTTCTATAACAAAAAGAAAATTTATCTTAAACTAGATTGTAATTCATAGGGGCATAATTTTGAAAAGGAATTATGTACATTTTTCTCATTTTCAAGGATGGCATTGTTGAGCTTATCGGGTTTGAAAAATTGCATATCGATTCTTGGATTTTGAGCAATTGCCTTGCGATTTACCTCCACATATGTGGGAGAATGTTGTAAACCCCTAGAAGGCGGTGTCCAATGTGGTGTTAAGTCCTCTAAATTTTCCGGAAGGACAAGCCCAATATGTTGGACCAATCTCTGAATTTGAATGTCTTGTTGCTCGATTCATTTTTCTTGTAGTTGGACTTTTTTTTGCAACTTATGGCTTCTCGAGGGTTATGCTCCATTGTAGGACCGTACAATCCCAAATACCTCTCGTTAGGTCAAGAAACTGCTAATATCCCTGGCACGGCCCGCGTGGTCAGATTTTTCCGTGGCTTCACAAAGTCTATCGTGTTTTCTCGTGGGAATGAATTGCTTGATCGATTGATCATTCTTCAAATTTTCCTAGACAAAAACATAAATAGAGAAATGTTTGTTTGTTCTTTATACCCTAATAGACTGCAACTTTAATATTAGATTAACTTTAACATTTACAAACCACTTTTTGCCGCAATTTCTTTCTCTTCATCCTTGACATATACACCATCTTTATTTTTCTAGCCTTTGAGAAATAGATCATACCTTTCAATGGCATCCATATTGACCGGCTGCACAAAAGCTCTTGCCTTATCTTCCATCATCCTGCCCTCCATTGCAATTTGCACATCTTGTTCTAAGAGTTCTTTCACTATCTTGAATGCCGCTAACACATAACCCCCATGACTCAATGAGTGAGGAATTTTACTCTCCCCTGGAACGCATTGTTTTCCTTTCCTTGTACCCTAACTTGGAGGTTAGGTTAATTTAATGACTATAGATATTTTAATCTAATTAATCACAAAAAATATTACTTTACTAACAATTTCACTATTCTCCAATGCCATATTCTTGTGAATCTCCAAGCTCTCCCGTTAAATGTGCGTGTAAGCTAGCCATGGCCGATCACCTTTCTTGTATCTAATTATGTAGTCTTTGGACAATTGGTACTTTTGTTCACGCCAACTCTTGGACATCGTGAACATAGCCTTCTTCCACAAAGCATCCACATCCGGTGCTTCGATTTCAAAAGGTCACTACGGGGATTATTATAACCATATGGATTGAATTATGGGGTTGACATGATTAGGATAATGTTTATAAGAAAAATAATGGAAAACAGATTGACTAAAGCTACCTTGCATTCTAGCCACAAGGTGTCCTTGTAATGTTTTGGAACTTCATGCCAACTATCGTACCAGGTATCTACCCTTGTTCTACCCACCTTCGCAACCCAACTAGACCATTTAGCACATTGCTCCGAGACACAATTGCCCAACATGACGTAAATTCTTTCCTAGCCATTCTACGTCTAAGGCTCTACAATCAGTTTGGTGTATTCCTGCATCCCCCGATTCGTCATCCTTATCCCATGTCAGGCCCGTTGTTGGAGGATTAATATTTTCGGAAAGTGACACATCTTCACGAGTCCTTTTCCTAGCTGTCATTTTGTACTCTACACTTACAAATATACTAAAAAAAATTACTTTACCTTGCATCAACAAATTCACTATTATACCAAAAATTCCTTATATAAGAAGAATATGATGTTTAGTATAAAAAACCAAATATATAATGAAATTACAAAACATTTCATGTATATATAGAAGAATAAATTTACAAATGAAGTTTAAACACAATATTGTCTAACCAAGTATTTAAAACACTCTAATACCCTAGTCAATCAATAAATCTAGCAATTATATATATTTTTAATTATAAATCCATAGCATCATTTTATCATCCAACACCATTTAGGCACCAAAATCATAACATAAAACACAAATTGTGTTAGATAAAAAAACCCATCTAAAATAAACCAAATAAGACCAACAAAATGTAAACCCTAGCTAACATCGTATACAAAATCTTTCACTTTGGTCTTCTTCTTTTTTTCAAAATCATAAATCCTAGCTAATGAATCAATAGAAAGATTTACGTTTTTGTTAAATCAAAGCGTATGAATTACTCCACCATGTCTTCTACCTATTGGTGAAATAAAAATCCATAAGGAAATTTAAAAAATGACCTGAGAAGGGGGGAATGGAATAGATATAGGATGGAACACTTACCTCTTATCATCTTTTGTGAAATCTTGAAGTGGTGATGGAAGGAAATGGAGTGTAGTGTTAGGGAGAGTTTTGGGAGAGGAAAATGGTGGGAAATCATTTTTTTCCATGAATGGGTGTTAAATGCCCATTTTAAACCCCTTTATGGGGTTTTTTTGTGTGACCTACAGGGTTTTCGACCTCGGAAACCCTGTTAAAACCCTTTCCAAACTCGAAAATGAATCGTCCTTTGCTATACAATGACAAGGATCTAATGTGGGGAAAGAAGATAGTTTTGATATCGGAGTGTTGACGAAAGAGCACCGTCTTGTGTATGAGTGGATGTGCCTTAACGTTTTTCCCACGAGTGGCCACACATGATAGTAGACTATTGCTAACCTCATGGTTTTTTACTACATCATAGAGGGGGTCATGATTAACCCCAACTTTTCCATCATCTCATTTACGTTGAAGGCTGCGCAAACGAAAAAAATGGATCCTCTTCACGGTGGTTTGATAACCGCTATGTTGAAGAAGGCGGGTGTGATTCTTTAGGACAAGAATCTTCGCTTGGAATACTACGACAAAGCATGGTTCCAACACAAACAACTCATTCTAGGGTTTGACAACAAGTGGGAGATCTGGAAAATGTGAATAGGGATTGGGAAGCGGCTGAAGATAGAGAGGTGGCATCGAGCTCCCATATGTATACATGATTATTATTTTATAGACATTTAGTGTAAATGAGTAAATAAAAATATTTATGTCAGTTTAACATTTATCGATATTGATTTACAGGTATTGGTAGCGGTTGGAAGGCTAGGTTGAGTAAGTACTTTGATTGTATACGCGCGGACATGACCGAGATGCACGAGATGATGACCCGTGCTCATTCCTAGCATGTTACGTTCATAGAATCCCAAGGCCTCCACTTGGAATTGAGTGAAGATAACGAGCCACCTAACTTTGAGCTGGTCTTCTCAGAGAGTGATGATGATGGTGACGATGATGGTGACGATGATGGTGACGATGATGGTGATAATGGTGGGGATGACAAGGATGGCGAAGACGGGAATAGGGACTTAAGCATTGATAAAAGGCTTGAATAGCTTTTTTTTACTGTATTCGAATGTTAAAACTAAATTGAATCATGTGAACCTAGGATTGTAATTCTTTCTTCTTTTTTTGTAATTTGTTTTTTAAGATATTCGATGAATTTAAATCATTTAAAAGTCTTGTTTTGGCCAAATGTTTGGTTTTTCTCTTGGTTTGGAAAATGATTTTTTTTCTTTTGATTCATTTAAAAGAAGATAAAAATAGTTAGATGGTTTGTGGAAATGTTTTTGTCATAATTAACCTTAATTCTGGACAGGTTTCCTACATCGTAAACTGTTCTCATCTTTACATTTATCAACCAGAACACTTTCTGATCTAAAAAAAATTGGTGTGGTTTAGATATAAAGAGGCGTTACACTTTCCAAGTTCTGAAACTTTCTTCAAGAGTTTGGAAATCAATAGTGTGTTGGAGATGATAGGAGCACATACATTTCGAGTTCGAAAAGTATGTTTTTGAGCTCGTGCGACATTTCCATTCTCTCTTGGGTTGCAACGGCACACACATTTTTTCTTCTTTTTCAGTTTCTCAGTCTAGAATATCTTCGTGTCCATTAAACAAATACATAAATTAGGGTTTTCGAACCCGAGAAAACCCTAGTATTTTAAAAAATAGGGCAAACAATTCATATCATCCATTTTCCCTTAAATCGGAAAACCCTAGCAGTATTTTAAACTCGCAATCTCGCCGCATTCCATCAAATTCTAATAAATCCACATGGTTTTCGACATGGCTCAGGGAGGTTCAAGCTGGGGTATCTAAAGATCTCATTCAATCAGCCACAATCCAAGCTTCGATTCCACAAGGTTTGTTTCTTAATTTACTCAAAATTGATATGATGCGCTACGTGAAAGGGGGAATTTTCTAGATACTTATCTTGTCAGTTTTAGCAAGTACTTGAATATAGGATTGATCTATCAGTTAAACTACTTTAGAGAGCAACATGTTGAGAGGTTGCTTTCGTGTAATGAGAAGGCCTTTTTCTATATGACTTGTAAATTTTATTCTAGTTTGCATAAAGTAGGGAATGGGGATTACATTAATAGGGTTGGAGTAATCGAAGTCCCGATTAACTAGTGGACTATTTAGAAGTTATCATATTGTCCAAACCTATACCTGTAATTTTTTCCTGGAGGATTTAGATGGTTCGTTGGATGATTGCTACCATAGGGAGAAGTGGCCGTTAGAAGTTGATTACCGATACATTGACCCCGTGGAACATAGTGAGAGGTACTTCAACTGGGATAGATTGAATTTGGGAAAACCTGAGACCTTTGACCTAGAACTATTGCATATAGACCAATGTATTGTGTATAAGATCATTTCTAGGAGTTTTGTCCCCTCGGGCGGACACTTGACCTAGCCTAATTACCTCACCCTTATGTTATTCTATTTAATAATTGAGGGTAGAAAAATCAATCTCGAGGCAGCTATTTTTAGGTACATATTGCACTTTGTGACCTCGAAGAAGGTGTTGACACACCTATCAAATGGGAGTTTAATCACCCTCATTTTGTAGAGTGTTGAGGGGTTGATCTTAGAAGGGGAGGAGAAAGGGCCAAAGTATTATAACAAGACATACTTTGAGAATAAGGGTTGGGTGTTGCACGATCGTAAGTGGTATCATAAACCGGAGGTAGATCCCGAGGCAAGCAAGGGGCTATAGTGAGGAAGGTTAGTCACAAATGAGTTTATGTCGATTTGGTTCATATGGTGTAGTTCTTGTTTATGTTTTCTACATTGTTTAATTGATTCATATATTGGTCGATATACTTTTTAGGTAGTCAAAAGTCTTACTTGAAAAGTTTCAAGGATTGTTACAAATAGACGCACAAGGAATTTTGCGCCATGAAGGCGAGTATTAGGTTCATAAAAAAATCTCAACGAGCTTATGAGCACCACCTCGCATCAAGATCCCGACCAAGGCTCGACCAATCGACTTCAACTGGCGACATTGAAGATGACATCGAATGAAATTTCTAGACTATATTGTGTTACTTTTATTTGAGATTAATGTTGAATTATTAAGTTACTTTTACAAGACTTTATCCAATTGTTGAACTATTAAATTTCTAGACTTTGTTATGTCACTTTTTCTAGCTTGTAGTTTTCAATTTGAATAATTTGTAGTCATCTCATGTCTTTTCTAGTTATCCAATGACTTCTACTAGATGCATGTGAATTATTCAAAGTACATCACTTCACAAAACACATAAATATATTACACTTGAATGTGGACAACTTACTTCTTATGCTTCATTTTCTTGATCACCTTCTTCGATCTAGGTTTTCTATGTGTGATCTTCCTCTTACCGTCAATTCATATTCCTTCATATGGTCACTATGGCCTAGGAAACTGTGAAGACTCTGATCCTCCTCCTCGAGCAACATAACTTCTTCATATATACTTATCGATGTACGACATCCAAATCCAAATACTTCCTCTAACTCATTTTATTCAATGAAAGCACATTTCCCTTCGATAACAATCTCCCACCTAGGATTAACAGGATCCCTGACATAGAAAACCTGGTGCGCTTGACACGCCAATATGAAAGGATCATTCTTCCATCGAACCTGACTTCCATCAACTAGGGTGAAGTCCAAATCCTCACTACGTTATCCATGGTTAATATCAATTCACTGATTTTTAAATACAGGGAAAAGTATACTGACATAGTCAAGCTCCCAAATTTCTAAAATTGTGCCAAAGTAGCACTTCATGGCGTACATAGGATTATCATCCTCCCCACTTCCAACGTGCAATGCTTCGGAGACAAGAGACACTCCACTGTTTTGAGTGACACTCTTTTCATCCATTGATTTTTTGGAAAAGTGTAACCATTGATGTCATAGCCGTAATGCGCAAGAATAGTCCCAAATGGTCTGCTAGCCAACCATTTCACTTTCATTGGATGTTTGCCGACATGTACATGATCTTGCAACCATGGGCAAATGTCGCAGTGTGCAATTGGAGGACCTTAGCCTCATTGGAATTAGGGTGCTCCACTGGTATGATATCCATATGAATCTCGATGTATGGAACTACATCCTCATGGTTGCTCAGGACATAAAGATGAGTAGCACATAAATATTCCACACTCAGGCTAGACAACTTCTATTGTCTAACCCCTACACCTTCCAACCTCACTTCATGTCTACCAGTTGGAACCCCAATAGATTAAAATTCTTTTCATATAATCAGTGAAAAACTCAATGGCTTCTTTTGTCACGTATCGCTAAAAAATACTAGCATCTGGGCTATACACTTTTTCACAAAGTGCTTAATAATTTTCATGTACCTCTCGAATGGGTACATCCATCTTAGAAAAACCAGACCATAAAGTTTTACCTCCCGAATCAATTGGACAATTAAGTGGACTATAATGTTAAAAAATGATGGTGGGAAATACATTTCCACATGGCCCAAAAATTCAACACATATTACTTGCAACTTATTCAACTTCGATACACTTATACTTTTGAAAAAAAATGGATTTTAAAAATAAACAGAGCTTTGTAATGCAAAATCTTACATGAGAAGGCAATGTAGATTGAATGGAAATGACATTTAATTTCTGCATTAGGTTGTGACAATTGTGTGACTTCAACCCACCCAACCTCAACTTCTTGACTAACACACAAGTGCCGATGCTAGATGAGTATGCACCAGGTACTTTGACACTACTAAGGATCTCACAAAAGGATTCCTTCTCCAACTGCGACATTGAATAACAAGAAGGGGCAAATAACAATCATCACCGGTACTCACTGGCACCAGATTCTTCCAAATACTCAACTCAACCAAATTTAGAATATCCTTCAATCCATCCTATGTCTTCTATGGGGTATTTAAAAATGCCCCAACCAAATAATTACAAACATTATTCTCAGTGTGCATAATGTCAAGACAATATCTAACATTCAAATGTGAGCTGCGAGCTGGAGATCGGAATGATCCATTGGCTTCCCACCTTTCACAGTATGGCAAGGGAAGACCCGAACAAGAACTTGTCTGAGTTCCACTTGGTTTGTAAAAACATGAAGCCTCTGGTTGTTTTGGAAGATGATTATAATCTATGGGCTTTCAAAGAGGGGGACCTAGTTTATTATTTATTCAAAGGGTTGTGTGATCAAGACATGCAGATGGTAAATGCTGCATGTAATGGATCAATCTCCAACAAAAGCCCTAAGGATGCGATTGCTCTATTTGAAGAAATGGTCAATGGTATGCTATAGTTGGCACAAGGTCAAGGGTTAAGGTCTTGGATGAACCCTCGCTATCGCCTATGTTGGAGAAGCAAGTCCAAGCTCTTGCTTCTATGATGGAGGAACTCCTATGAGGGAAGGTTCATCACGTGAAAGTGTGTGGGTTATGAATCCTTGACCACAACACGAAGGAGTGTCCCGAAGTTGTACAAGATTTGCAAGAGGTGAAGGTCGTAGAGTACAACAACAGAAAAAGACCACATTTTGCTAGGGGTCAACCACAAAGGTTCTGGGGAACCAAGGCGATGCAATAAAGTCACTTTGTTGGATAAAATCACTCTGTTGGAATAAAGCATAGTGGCTACACCAAATTTGGTCTTTAGGAAATTAAATTTTAAGTACGCAATTCTCTATGAGATCGACCCTGCTTAATTATAAATGTGCTAGAGTAATTCCTACCATAATTCAGGAATTATTTTGTGGTTTAACGACACACTACACAAGTATGAAGTAAAAATCAACTATAGTCAGCGTGAGTTTTTTTTTCCATGGGTTTACATATCCTATAACAATTTGGGAGTTTGGCTATTTGGGTGTCATCAACACAGAGGCGATGTTTCATCTGGGGACCAACCTTGCTCAATGACCTACTGGGAAATCGCCACGTGCTTCAGGTGGAAGCATAAGGACGTGTGCCTTATAGAGCCATAGATAGCTTAGGATTTCATTTGGGACCATTTTGGTACACCATCACCCAATGGGTGAGGGAGAAGATGAGCAAGAACAATGATATAGTGCATTTGGTGCTGAGATATGTAGTGTGGCTACTAAGCACAGTGGTACTTGGCCAGGGAAAGGCTACCACATCGACCAATAATGACTGTCATCTGTTGTGGTCGATCTCTACGGGGCGTGCCTTCTTGGATACTGTGGGACTCTTCATTAACTAGTTTTTTTCATTGTCCAAGAGGGAGGGGGAAAGATAGTTGTTAGGGGTATGATATACCTCATAGTTGGTCATTTTGGCCTCCCAATTGATGATGGCATATGGGTAAACCCCGGTGCAACATACAACCTCACTTTAGGCACCTTGGTGCTGGCGGCGATGATTCAGATAGGGGGTGGTAAGGTTTATTGGTGCTACAAGGGTGCCAACTTCATGATGCTTCCCTAAGGTAGGAGGAACATGCTCAGACCATCATTCAAACATTAGACCATTATCATAGCCTTTTCCTACATCCACCATTTCCTACAGACCCTATTCTCATAGAGAAGTTGTTTTACCACTCTTTGGCATAGAGTTCTAGAAGTTCGCGGAGGACGCACTTGGCCAGGCACAATGTTTCCACCCAATATGATTAGTTTGTATATTAGGCCGGTCCTAGCAGCTGCGGCCCTCTATTTATCAAGCCAACGAGGGATAACATCTCTGTTTCATCACAACATGACTATCCGCCTTGGCAATATCCACAGTACAACCCATTCCGGGAGCATAGTTTGCTGAGGTTTAGATAAAAGGTATCTTATGACCCGTGGGGCTAGCCACCACAACATGAGCCTAAGTTGATGCAGTCATAGGGATATTCCATCTTTGGGACCCAGCATGATGTGAGTCGACTCACTAACAGGTTTCATATTCTGAACTTTCATTTCTTGCCTTGGTTGTTTGATGATAACTATTTTCCTTATTTTCCCTCATTATTTTTGAAAAACTTGTTTTATTTCTTTCTTTTTGAAAGCTTGTTTTATAGGTGTGAGGTCACCTTTTTTATTGTAGTGTTGGGGATGGTGAAACATTTGGTGGTGTTTATATTTTTTTCTTTATTATCCACGTAGTATGAAGCCTACTTTGGGGCATTTTGTGCTGCATGATTTTATTTTTTAAATTTAAAAAAATAAAAAAACCCAGCGAAGTCGAAAAACCAAAAAGGCAACTTTGGAAACAATGGCAAAGGCTCGCATAGGTTGAAAACCTATGAAAACATGAGAGGCCAAATGGTGTGGAAAAAGGTGAGGGTGAGCTTTGAAAAACAAAAAAAAACTGTGAAGCTAGGGTGAAAACCCGAGAAAGCTCTTAGGAAAACTGAGAAAAAATGAGTGAAATTGGCCTTATTCTATGCTTCTCCTGGCTTTTCTATTTGGTAGCTTCTTTGGTAAGATTAAGCTAGTTTTACATATTCATGGATTGGGCCTCCCCTTTTAATGGCATGTACGTTGTTTAGATTACCTTAGTTTTTTGGGATATGAGAGTGAGAGATTCTTTTATCTTAGGGGTTAGGGTAGTCTAGGAATAAATGTTGGGTGTTTTGAGAAAACCTTTGCATGCTATTGTACGCTTAGATTTTATCTTGTTCTTGTTTACTCGAGGACGAGTAAAGTTTTAAGTGTGGGGGATTAGATAAAACGTCAAATGCATGTATTTTGTAAGGCATTTAACATCTCTTTTGTTACCTTTTGTGTAGTAGATTGCTAGATTAGGTAGGTTTACACTACAAGTAGTTTAGATGACCGTTTGTGGTTTTTGTATCTAAATCCCTCCACTTGTAGCCTACTCTAGGTCTAATTGATTTTATGTCCCTATGAGCTTCTAGATCTATTTTGGTGATCTTTTACTTGTGGATTGCTCGTAGGTACTTTGACAGTTTTAGAATGTCATTCGCAAGAATGGTAGTAGATTGTAGAAGGCCATTTGCAAGAATGATAGAAGACTGAAGGCCACGAGCTAAAAACATGGTAGTAGATGGATGCGTCGAAGAAAAGGAGTTATGTCCGGAAGAAATAAAGGCTGGCACGACCCATGTGTAATTGCACAGACCATGCTATGCTAATGCCGAGAAGACTAAGTCCAGGCCCGAGTTGCACAATATTGCACGGCTCACGCGCTCAGAAGATAAGGAATCAAGACTCTAGTCTGCGGCCACACGCTTTTGCATGGGCCACACACTAAGAATGCCCAGGGAGTGCCTCTAGTTTGTGACCCACATGCTTTTGTAGGGGTTGTGTGGCATGGGCTTTGCACTATTGCACGACTCGTGCTTATGTGACTGCTAGGGTTTCCTAGTTTTCTGAGCTTCTCTAAGGCCTAATTCCACCTACTATATAAGTAGCCTTTAGTCTACAAGGGTTGAAGTTTTGGTCATTATTACTATACCTAGTAGTAGGTAGGAAAAAAGAGGCTATCTCATCCCTTCATTTGTTTCTATTATTTTTGCCTTATGGCACTAAATCCAATGATTGCTTTGGATTCAATGGCTCTAGAGTATTTTATTTCTTGGGGGTAATATTTGTAATCATGACTTGATATTAACTTTGTGATATTCTTAGATTACCCTATTTTTATGTCCTATTAATATTTGTGTTTAATTTCTGATTTACATTCTTGTAAGATTTATGAAATGTTATGCTTTATAATTCATCCATAGATTCATGCGCAGTATAATATTGTGCTAGGCTAAAATGATATCTTGGGAGTTTTAGATTAGGGCTATTGTAGGCTTGAGAGTACCGGGGAGACGAGTGCATTCATGCTACCTTGAGAGTACTGACCCGATCGTTAAACTCTAATTCTAATTGTCTAGTTGTGTAAGTGATTGCATGTCTGAGGCGCTAGACTAATTCTTAACTAGGGGAAACCCTTGGCTTACTAGGGTCGTGGAAACCCTAGAGTCATCACGAGATGCCAATCTTTTGATTCTCTAGGCCTAAGATTTGTGTCCATAGTGGAATGCCCGGGATGTATTGTCCTTGCTCTCGTATCTAACAGTTGTGGCCTACACAAGGCTTTGTTCCTTTAAGGGAGGGATCGATAGCATCGAAAGTGAAATGGAGGGGAATAAATTGCAGTATTGAAAAGGTTGATAGAAGCGCATTCCTTAATTACGGAGGTAGTGATGTGGCTATTGAAAGGCAGCTGAACCGTTGTGTGATGGACATTGGGAATTCCTGGCCACCTCTACACTATGTGACATAGGCATGAGGATAGGTTTATATAGTTATATGTGATATAATCTAGGAACAAAGTCATCAATCGGTCATGTTACACAAATACCCCTAAGACGAGTTAATTATAGTTTTAGTCTCTCTGCTTGCATGCTCTGTAGTTGTTAGACAACCCCCCCCCAATGACCTGTTCCCAAGAAATGGCTATTCTCAAGACACAATCATAGTGAGACATGATTTTGGGTTGTGTAAAGCTAACTTTTGAATTCAAGTATCTTTGTGGACGACCCCAGGCTTGCCACTAGCTACTTTATAGTGGTTAGTAGTGAGTACGGGAGAAATAAATACGAACTTTATCTTTGAAACACATCCAGTTGGTTTGAGCTTTCCCCAATGGTTTTGAACAACCTTGCGAGGTGTGGGTTACTAGGTGATTGTAATGAATCTGATCACACCTAGAATGAATCATCAATATATTTCATAGGTTTAATGTATGACTCAACCAAATTTTTGGATTTGATTTTCCTTCCTGAGTATAGGGGATGGGTATAATAATGCAATAATCTAAACATGTATGAACACAATATGCATTATTCAAAGTTTCTTGGGATTTGAACAAATCTTCAATGAATCCCTATTCATCAAGTTTTCCATGTATCTTTCAGAAACTTCTCCATATATTGCTTTTCTATTCTGTTCTTCAACTCCTTCGGGCATGTGCCATTTTTTCCCGAAGTCCCTGCCTCCTGCTCTAGTTGGGGAGAGCTTCTTAGAATTTTATTTGAGCTGGTGTATAAGAACTAATGTTCCCATAGAAACAACAGAGTTGGAAAAACTCATGCCATATCCCAAAAACCATAACAAGAATATAGTTGATTTTTTAAAATTAATTTAGAATGAATTTTATCACACATTGAATGAATCATCAATATTGTTCATTAGTTTTCTGTAGGAGATGAATAACTTTTGGGATTTGAGTTTCCTTCATGAGTACATAGGATGGGTATAATACTGCAATAAACTAAACATGTATACACACAACATGCACTATTCAAAGTGTTTTGGGCTTTGACTGGGGCTACAAGGAATCCCTATTTATCTAGTTTTCCCATGCATCATTCAGAAACTTCTCCACATACAACTTTTGTCTTCACTTCTTCAACTCTTTTGGGCGTGTCATACACTCGAGAAACTTCAATGTCGTATGCACACAATGACGCATGTACATGCACATTTTTCTTTTGTACAAAAGATTAGTAAGCTAAGATTAGAAAAAAAATACACCACTTTCTAGCCATTAAACGAGAATATGAATGTCTATACTAATTAAATAAAAATATGAATAAATTAAACCCTTATTCCCACACATATGGAATGTGTAAATACATGTCTTGTTGCCCCTTAACATGCTAGGTGATTAGAATGAATCTGATCACACCTGGAATGAATCATTTATATTGTTCATTGGTTTTATGTTTGACTCAACCAACTTTTGGGATTTGAGTTTCCCTCCTGAGTACATGGGATGGATATAATATTGCTATAAACTGAACATGTACAAACACAATATGCACGATTCAAAGTTTCTTGGGATTTTAATAATGCTTAAATGAATCCCTATTTATCAAATTTTCCCATGAATCCTCAAAAACCTTTATATACTGCTTTTCTCTTCTTTTCTTCAACTCTTGTGGGTGTGTGCCATTTATTTCCCAAAGTCCTAGCCTCCTGCTCTAGCGGGGAGAGCTTCTTGGCCTATTCTTTAAGTCGGTGTATAAGAACTAATGATCCTATAGAAACAACAGAGTTGGAAAAACTCTTGCCATATCCCAAAAATCATAACAAGAGTAAATATGATTTTTTTATTTAGAATAAATCTTATCCCACCTTCTATGAATCAAATATTTTACACAATATTTATGTATAACTCGACTAGCTTTTGTGATTTGAGTTTCCCCCATGAGTACATGGGATGGGTATAATACTGCAATAAACTAAACCTGTATACACATAAGTGGGAGGATGTCATTGTGCCTCTGAAAGATAATATTTATATGCCTAAATTACGGACAATTAGTAGATAGTAGCTAGTGGTAAGCGGAGGTCGTCCACAAGGAAATGGGAGTTTCATCAAATGTTGAATGTAATTAAAAACACACGAAGATGTCAATCTAAGTGTGGGGTAACAAAGTTGGGGGGTTTTTGAGTTTTGAAAACACTACGACTACTTTAAGTAACTAAATTAGCAAATGATTAGAATGAATGATGCAAATGCGAACACCTAGCATGGAAGATATAACTAAGATTGAGTTTTGGGGGCACTTAATTTACATTTATAGTTATCGTTTGATCATTGACTAGGTATCCTATTATCATTCATTGACCACGTATTGTGGAGCACTTGTCACATCTTTCAAGTGAAGACATTTCTCTCCTCTTCTCGATTAGCTAGAATGGGCGATCAACATTACAAAATAGCCCTTAACCCTGGGTCCCTCTAGACGATCGCCATCATAGAATTCCCCGAGGATAGCAATAAACATGGAGACCAAACACAACATAATGCCCTACAAGCGAGAAACATATAGTTAGGACAAGTATATATACTAATAATGACTGCGAGGATCGACCTTAAGGCTAGACGTTATTAGTGAGTAACAACGATAATAAGGCAAACCCATTCAAATTCATTCTAAACCAACGTAATTTCATCACTCAACAACTATAATTAGTTTTCACCCCTAATTACCTATTATCAATCAACAATAATCACATCGGGAAAAAGACAAAGTCTTCTGGGTTTGGCCAAAAACCTAGCAAACAATCAATTCACAATTGTCAACTAGTTGATCATCTTAGTCTAAATCATGCATTAATTACACAATAAAGCACAAAAAATACTTGATAATCAAAGCACAAGACAGGATAAACCAAATCTCATAAATTCATACTAGAAATGCTTACCAATTGCTCCCAAGAGTATATTTAGCCTAGATTAACATAACCCATAACAAATGAGCGGAAATACGTGGTAAACATAGAGTAAATGATGAAAAGTAAATGCAAAATAGGATTTTTAGAGGGGGAAAGTCGGCCATATGGTTGGGGATAAGATAAGAGACTATTTACAGTCTAAGTGGTTAAGAATGGGCCAAAAAAGTCAAAAGTGTAGCAGACATGCAAGGGCCGCACACTCTACCGTGCATGTAGCTTAAATTTTTATCCGAGGGCTGTTTTACCCCCTTTTTTGGGTGCATGCAGTTAGGTACGAGGGCCTCGCGCTCGGTCAGTCAGCTATTTTCTTCAACTTATATATGCTGCTATGGGCAAACCATTGATCTGATTTGGGAATTATTGTAGTCGTTTTTATAGTGCTCGAGAAGACAAATCCAACAATACCATTCTCGGAGGCTGGTTCTTCTCAGATCGTTTACAGAACTCGGTTCAAACTTCAAGATTACAATTCATCCGCTTTATTGTCTTCATTCTTTCACCCTTATATCTTCTACCATGTTTTAACTCGTGGCCTTCAATCTTCTACCATCCTTGCGAATGACCTTCACTAAAATACTCCAAAGTCCTTATGAGTAATCCAAAAATTAAGCTCACAAAAAGGAATCTAGATGCTCGTAAGGGCCATAAATCCATTAGACTCAAAATAGTTTACAAAATGAAGGATTTAGACAAAAACCAAATATGGTTATCTAAATCCCTTTATGATGTAAACCTACCTAAATCTAGTAATCTTCCAACAAAAAAAATAACAAAAGAGATTTTAAATGCTTCGAAATATACATGCATTTGACGTCTCATCAAATCCCCCACACTTAAACCTTTTCTCACCCTTGAGTAAATAAGAACAAGCAAAGACCTAAGCGTAAACTAGCATGCAAAAGTTTTCCCAAAACACCCAAAATTTTATTCCTAGACTACCCTGGTTCCCAAGACATAAAATTCTCTCACAGTCTCACATCTCAAAGCCTAAGATAATCTAAACAACCATCAAATCAATCAATGGTGAGGTACAAAATACAAGTGTAAAACTAGCTTACTCTACCAAAGTAACCAAACAGACAAACTAAGAGAAGCATAAAATGTTTCAATATATTTCATTTTCTTTCATTTTTCCTAGGAGCACTCTCGGGTTTTCATCCTAGCTTCACACAATTTTTTTCAATGCTCAGCCTCACCTTTTTCCACATCATTTGGCCTCTCATTTTTTCATAGGTTTCCCTTTAGAGTTTTGACCTATTCGGCCCCCCAAATGTTTCCTGAGTTGCCCTCTCGGTTTTCAACTTAGCGAGATTCTTTCTATCCTATTTTTTATCAATTTTTTTTGATTAAAAATTCCCTCAAAAGAGCTACTTGCTACAACTAAACGAAACTAGTAATCATAAGTATCATCTTATTCCCCTCCCCCACACTTAAATCTTGCATTTTCCTCAATGAAAATAAACATTCTGGGACATGTGTCAAGGAGAGAAAATGAGAGAATATTCATGATGAGTAACAAACATAAAAAACACACTTAGTAGCACAACTATAAGATCTAATGGATAAACTACCACAACCACAATATACTCTGCCCACAACCTCTATCATAAAATCCCAATAACAACCACTATCATGCACAAAAAATTGAATAGATATTTGAAATCACTCCCGAGGAGAGAGATACCCTTTTGGTTTCGAATTGTGTGTTTCAAGTGGGATGCGGGTAAATAGGTTTGGGTGGTATGTAGTGGTGGTGGGGAAGGAATTCGGAAATTTAGAGATGGGGGAATGTGTGAGCATCTCGGACCCTAGACGTCTATGCGGTCTGTGAGTTAACTTCTCCTAGCCCCAGTTTCTCGCCTTTTTTTGCATCTTTTTCTCCAAAACCAAATGCTTCATGCAAAAAAAATGATGAAATCCAAGCGTAATAGTGTTCCAAGAAAAATTAAAAAAAGTAAAGACAAGAAAAATCATCATAAATTCCAAATAAAACAACAAATCTTCACAATTAAATTGTTCCTACATAATTATCCTTTACAAAAAGGACATCACAATTATATGAACAAAATGTCACAAATGACTATCCGGATGATCAAAACCAAGTTTATTTAACGTCATCAACACAATGTACTCCCTTTTTCAATATTTATTCAAAAGTTTCCTTGCACCCTTAGAATCACTATCTGTGATTACACCCGTTCTTGCCTCCGTATTAATGGTCTCCAACATTTTCTCGCCTTAAACCTCATCTCTGAAGCCAAATGGACTTGTGTGACTCGTCCCCTTTTTGGTGGTTTTAGGAACTCTTTGGAGTGAAGAGGGTTTAGATGATGTTTCTTTAGCCCATTCTTCACTCGCTGCAAGTTAGTACTAGAGACATTCACATATGCAACAATGTCCTTGTTCAAAATACTAGAAACTTTCTTAGATGCCTTACTCATTCCATTATCAACTTCAATTAAGTTAATCATGTTGGGAAGGTTTAAACTCATTGTGAGGCTCATGAAAACTTTCGATTATAGTGACACCATGGCAAGACATTTTATCCTTTGGAGACTATTTACCCTTGTAGATCTCATAACCTACTTGTTCTCTGTCACACTCTAAAGTCTATGTGATGTTATGCACGTCGATCTTAGTTCTCTCCATTTTAAAAGGCATTACTTGATTCACTCTTATCACGCGACATATTGGAAACATAAAAATTTGTGGGAAAAGCTAGTTTATTCACTTTAACCAACACATCTCGCACTAATCCCTTCGGAATAGATTGGGATTGATCAGCTAGTTTTATGATCACCCTAGTTTCATGAAAAGTGTCTAAGTTAAGAGTCTTGTATAGAGAGTAGGGAATTACATTAGTAGAGGCTCCTAGGTCTATCATTGCTTTATCAAAAATATTTCCACCTATGACACGAGGGATAGTGAAATGCTGGGATCATTGCATTTAGGAGGTAGTTTCTTTTTAAAAAAATTGACACTTGTCCACAAATTTTAATTTTTCCAACATTCTTTAAGACTTCAGTTCTCTTAGGGGTGCATAACTCTCTAAGGAATTTAGCAAACCTAGGCACTTGATGGATAGCATAAAAAAGGGGAATGTTTACCTCACATTTATGGAACACCGGAAAAAGGGCTTTATTCCTATCCTTGTGATTTGTATCCCGCAAAGCTTCCGGAAAAGGTGGTGGTGGAAGGAATTTTTTTTCAATTTCTCGCTTCTACGATGGTTGTGTGATCACCTCATTGGCCTCTTGGTCTTTCACCATAACCTCCTCTTTGAATTCCTTCCCAACCTTAAAAACTCGCTTGGGCTCCTTGGTTTCTTTCCCACTCCTCAAGGTGATTGAGCTAACATTTTTCCTCGGGTTCAATTCTAGCTGTGAGGGAAGTTTTCTAGAAGCCCTAGCCTCCAACCGAGCCATGGAAGATGTGATTTGGCTAACATGAGTTTCCAAGCTCTCTAATCTACCAAAGGTGTGATCTTCCAAATTTGTTACCATAAGCTCTTCCTGCTCCGACCTTGATCTCCCTTCTCGGGGGTTAGATGAGCTCTCATCCTTTGGGTAGCCTTGTTGTGGAACTCTATTAGACCCTTTATTTTCTTGGTAATTGGCTTTTTACCCCTTGATGATTTGGTTGAAACCCACCTTGACTACCTTGAATAACACCTTGAGGATTTAATTGTCTGTCTTGCTCATCTCTCCACCGAAAGTTTGGATGGTGTCTCCACCCAGGATTGTAAGTTTGGGAGTATAGATTATTATACTTCTTCTCATAAGCGTGTACTCTTTGGAAACCTTGCCCACCTTGCCCTTTTCCACCTTGGTATCCCCAATTTCCTTGGAAACCACTTGGCCTTGACCACCTTGGTAGCCCCTTTCCTTTACTTCTTCACACCTTTCATCTTGAAGTTAAAGGGATGTATCACTGGGGTGATCCAATGAACGAAGCCCACAAGATTTGACTTGATGCATCTCCCATTCATTAGCTCCTTCGTTATGGAAATTAAAGCTTGAAATTGTTCCTCAAGCTTGGGAGTTTCTAAATTTGAAGCCTCTTGTACCTTTGCCAGTTCTCTTGTAACAAATTGTCTAGTACCATTAGCCATATCTTCAAACAATGCCATCACATCTTTTTGGATTTTGTTGGCAATCAATCCATTAACAGAGGCATTAACCAACCTAATGCATTCAATGGACAATCCATCAAAGAAATAGTATACAAGGTCTCCTTCCTTGTATGGGTCGTAGAGGCAGCTTGCAAGCAACCTCTTAAAACTCTCCCAATATTCATACAAAGATTCACCCAGCCATTGGGAGATATTACTTAGCTTTTTCTTCAAACCTGTTGACTTGGATGCTGTAAAGAACTTCTTCACGAACTTCCACTTCATGTCCAACCGCGAAGTTATACTTCCCGAAGCGAGGTGGTATAAAAAATCCTTGGTCGTATCCTTGATGTGCTTCATTTTTGTGTGTTAACCATTGCATTCGGTATAGTTTTTAGTTTTTTTATTTGGCATATTGCTAGTATTAGTTGAGTTTACGTGACAAGGGGTTTAGACAACCATGTTTGGTTTTCTTGTCTAAATCCCACATTTTGTAGACTTAATTAGTACTAATGGACATCTTGTATTCACGGGCTCCTAGATCTTCCTTTTGATCATCTTTAGTAGTTGCCTGTGTGTACTTTTTGGTTACATTCTACATAAAGGCATACATAAGGGTGGTAGAAGATATTGAAGGCTGTTTGCAAGGATGGTAGAAGAGATTGAATGCCATTAATATCTAGAATGGCAGTAGATGAAGGCCATGAACTTCAAAGTGTTGTAGAAGGAGATTGGAGTCAAAGATATGCGACAATAAAGTTCAAAGAGGCCAACAATGAAACGGGGAATCGTAGTCCAATGAGTTGTGCTAAATTCTGAGAAATATCCAAGAACTATCCTTCAAAGCTGATTCCATTGGATTTATCTTCTCAAGCACTATAAAATTGACTACTAAATCTCTCAAATTGGACTAACGGTTCACTCGTAGCAAAGGAAACAAGTTTAGCTGGCCAAGGTACCCCGGGTCGGCGCGTGCCATTCATAGTTGGCACCAACGGTACACATCCTGTGTTCAGCATGAGACATTGATGTGTGCCGTTGGTTCCATACCAGCAGTGTACAGCACGAGGCCATGCCAACAGTGTTCAGCATGAGGCATTGAGGCGGACCACACCAAACGCCACCGGCTATGCGCACCAGTTCTAATCTTCACTCAAAATCGGCTAAGTATGGGTATGAGACATCTCATTTACAATGTATGACACCATTCCAAGTCCAAGATGTTGAGACCAACAGGCGGGGTGTGGAGAATCAGATGGCCAGTGCTAAGTTATTAAGTGAATCAAGCTTTCTGATAACGGTATGTGCTAAGGGTTGTATCCCTCACGACCATAAGTACAAATAATGCCTTACTAGTGGTGGCCATGCCATAAGCTATGGTTCGTGCCATAAGCCACGGTCTGTGCTATAAGCCATGGTCCGTGCCATACGCCACAGTCCGTTCCATAAGCCACGGTCAGTGCAAAAATTGTTGGCACAAACTGTTCTAGATCTGACAGCCCATAGTAGCACGGAGCAGTGGCCCATACCAGATGTCTCGCCCTATGCCTAAGGCATTGGCACAGACCACGCCTGATCCAGCAGCCCACGCCAGTACATAATAGTACACGACATGGACAGCACCATCTGTGATAGCTTTTAGAGTTGTTTTGCCTATTTTGGGCCTATTTTTAGGCCCAACTCCTTTCACTATAAATATAGCATTAGTCTACTAGGTTAACAAGTAGAGAAAAAAAATAGGTAGAGTGAGATTCATTTCGAGTTCATCTTGTAGAAGGAGAAACACTCTTTCCCCTTTTCTTTTGTTTCTTTTATTTTGTTTTAATCCTAGGATGTGGAATTCAAATGTATATTTGAATTCCATATCTATGGAGTAGTTTCCATAGCATGAGGATAATTTTAGGCCCATGGTTTAATTTCATCCTAATTTTGTGTTCATGATATTATTGTGACTTTTTCTTGAATGTTTGAATTGCATGAATAGTACACTCCATATAAGCTCACACTTTAGTATATATTCATGTTGGTGAAAATATTGATGCCCCATTGGGAAGAGAAACCTAGATGTTTGAGTGGGTAATGGGGTAAGAGGTTGTGTGTGTGCATGGGAGACCCGAGTCATACTCTAAATTATTTGCCATGGCACCAGTCTTAGATGATTACGTAAAGTATTCCAAGAGGTTACAGGTAGAGATAGCAAAAGGTAGCAGCTAGGGTTGTAAATGGCCCTAATGTCATAGATAAGGTGCCAACGACCCCTTGACCTGATTGATAGGTGATTAGGAAGTAGAGCATTCATGGTGGAATGCCCGTGACATAATCGCATGGGGGAGAAAAATACCTACAACAATGGCCGGACCTTGTTGTACTCCCCTAATTACGATGACGGGCATGACATGTACAAGGAAGTGTATGAAATCAACTACACCACGTGTTGTGAACACTCTCTTAGGTTTGTCTAAATATCTATGTGAATGAATCAAGGATTGAAACAGTAAATTAACCATGTTGCGCAATGACTCCCCAAGTATGTAGCTTTATAGATTAATTGTTCTTTTTACCTTTATGTTTCATAGTTGTTAATTGAAAAACCAAACCCCCCTCCCCTTTGTTTTCTTCAATAGCTATTCCTTTCACTCGTACGGATTGAAAACCTGTACTAGGTTATGTTTTAGTTGATTCTTAAGCCCTAGCATCTCCGAGGACATACTAAGGGCTTACCACTTACTACTTTTTAGGTAGCGTAGTAGTGAGATTGGGTAAAGAACTATAAAGTTAAATTTGAATCCCTTTGACCTCGGTCGCCTCTACTCGGGTTTAATTTTCTACAATTTAATGACCCTGAGTGGAGGCGGATCAAATTTTGGCACCATTTCCAGGGATGCTATTCAGCGTCAGTGTGAGTTAGCATCACTTGTTAGTAGAGTAGTTAGTATTTTCTTTTGTTTTTGTTTTGTTTTGATAATTTGTGTTGAGCTGTTGTAATAGTTATCTCATTACCTTTTGATCCGTTTGCTAGTGTTTTATTCTGAAGGATATTTTTTACCTTAGTTTATGGTACACACCCGTACCAAAAATCTAGGCATCTTACACTACCCAACTGAGAACACAAGTGGTCGAAGGAGAAGGAAACGAAGAAATACGACAGAAGTTCAATCGAGGCAAGTGTTGTTGGTAGAAGAACCACAAAGAATGGTGGAAGATAACCAAACCTTAAGGAAGCTTATGGTGTCTAATCTGGAAAGCCAGCCACTATGCATCATGTTCTCCCCATTACCACCGAACGTGAGTTCTGAGCTAAAGAGTGGAATGATCCACTGTTTTCCCACCTTTCATGGTATGGCGGGGGAGGACCCGAACAAGCATCTATCAGAGTTTCACTTGGTGTGTACAAACGTGAGCTACTGAGAGTTTCTGAAGACAACTACATTCTGAGAGCCTTCCCATTTTCCATTCAAGATGGAGCTAAAGACTGGCTCTACTACTTTCCGCTAGGATGCATTGTTTCTTGGATGGACATGAAGTGGTGGTTCTTAGAGAAGTATTTTTTGTCGTCTAAATCCGCTGGGCTAAAGAAACAACTGGAAAATATCACCCAAGGGGCCACCGATAGCTTGTATAATTGTTGGGATTGCTTCAAGTGATTGTTAGCGAGTTGTCCCTACCATACCTTCAATAGGGGGGGGGGGTTCTAGTGTATTATTTTTTCGAGAGATTATGCGATGAAAATATGCGAATGGTGAATGCCCCTTGCAATGGTTCGATAGCAAACAAAATCCCTAAGGATGCAATGGCTCTCTTTGAAGAAATGACTAATGGTATGCGACAATTGGGTACAAGGTCAAGGGTTAGGGTCTTGGATGAACCCGCACAATCACCTAAGTTGGAGGAGCAAGTCCAAGCTCTTGCTTCTATGATGAAGGAGCTCTTATAAGGAAATGTGCATCAAGTTAAAGTGTGCGAGATGTGCAACTTAGACCAAAACATCGAGGCGTGTCCCAAAGTTGTAGACAATTTGCAAGAGGTGAATGCCATTGAGTACAACAATCGAGAGAGACCACGATTTGTAAGGGGTCAACCACAAGGGTTTCGGGGAAACTAAGGAGATGTAAGGTCGGATCCATAAGTAAATTCATTCAACCAAGGTATCGAGATCATCCAAATTTTTTATGGAGGGAGGATAACCAACCTCGAGGATATCGGGGTAGACAAGCCCCATCTAAACCATAGCCTCGAGGTGAATGACCTTCTAACAATTAGGCCTCGATCTACAAATTGAATCAAGAAGAAATCTTAGAAGCCATCGGTCAATTGGGTAAGAAACATGAAGTCTTTGCGGAGAAGACAAGGCGTGAGATTGAAGACCTTGGTAATAAAGCTTTCTCAAGTATAAAAAATATTGAAGTTCAAGTTGGGCTACTCGACACCTTGGTGAGCCAACTTGAAGCTAAGGAGTCTGGCAAACTCCCTTCCCAACCGAAGATCAATCCAAGGAACGTGAGTGCACTCAAGTTGAGAAGTGGGAAGAAAGTTTATGAGTATGAGAAGAGGGTTATGCAAGAGGATGATAGAGTATTGGAGGCTACCAAGTCACACTTCGAAGAAGATGAGATTGGGGTCAAGGAGGCACCTTCTAAGGAGCTTTCACCACCCGAGGCACAAGCTACCATCCCACCTCCATTTCCAAATGCTTTGAGGGGAAAGCCAAAGGTGGTGGCCAAAGGTGGTAGCCAAAGGTGGTGGCCAAAGGTGGTGGCCAAAGGTGCTAACATTCAAAAAGTCTTCAAAAAGATCAAAGTAACAATCCCTATCTTGGAATTGATTGAAAATGTGCCATTATATGCTAAATTCCTTAAAGTTGCATGCACAAAGAAAAAAAGTAGACCAACTAAGAGGTTAGGATATTTGAACCAACTAAGATAAACATTTACCTAAAAATTTCTATGATCCTGGAATGTTCTCTATCCCCATCTCCTTAGGTGGAAAAATTGTTCAAAATGCCATGATAGATTTAGCTGCATCCATCAATGTGATCCTATATAGTCTATATGAACTCCTAGAAATAGTTGAGCTTAAGGAAACTCAAGTGATTGTCCGACTCGCCGATCATTCCCAAGCTAGCCCTCATGGACTAGTAAAGGATGTGATGGTGAAAGTTGGTTCACGAGTGCAAGGATGTGGGAAAGAAAGAGTGATAAGATATCTATGGGCAGCATGGTAGGCCTACTGGTACAGTACTTGGGGCATCCGGTCACACATTGAGTGTTGGCTAACTTGGGACGATCAGGTACAAATTATAACATCGAGAAGTTAGGCAAAGCATTCATGGCAGGACCTACGACATTTGAGGGTGGATGCGTATGGCTTTATGGCGGAGCGAGCACTTGTAGTTTTATGGTACTTCCACAGCCGGAGCGCACCGCCATCAACCATGACACATGTTTGGATGACCTATTTATTAATCTGGACTCGTACTTTGAGAGAGAGTTCTATAGAGTATTAGCCACCCTGGAGATGGAAATTGAGGAGGCTGAGGGTGAGATCTCTTCGAGAGCACATCCTAGCCGTTCTCGCCTATCCACAGACATAATTGACCGTGTGCATGCACTTGGGGATAAGCTTTCAAGCTCTACCCTAGCGTTTCAAGAGGTAGTCTAAGCAATATGAGGAGTGAGGATGCAAGTGGAGGAGCTTAGTTCGAGGATGGATTGCATCCAGGCTGCGCTTCAAGCAATAAGATACATTGAGATGAGTAACACTAGTCACAATGAGGAGGAAGGCACTCCGGGGCCGCAAGAGTAAGTGTCACTATTTCTCCCAACCTCCTTATGTTTTTACATGGTTGTCCTTGCATTGAGGAATATGCATCGGTTAAGTGTGGGTGGGGGGGGGGAGTTGTGAGCACTAAGGGAGTTTCATTCTTGAATTTCCTTGATGCATTTTATGCTTTTGTTGGTAGTTTTTCTTGTTTGTGGTGATTTTGGTTTTTGATTGTTGTGGGATGTTTTTGGATGGATATTTGGTGGCATGACATGCTATGCTAGAGTTTCTAGTTTGCATGGGGGATAGTTGATTTTAGGATATTGGTGGTATAATTTTTGTTTTAAGTCTATCTTTTGTAGTATGAAACCCACTTTTTGGGAAATTTTGTGCTACACCATAAAAATTGAAAATTTTGGAAAAATGTTAAAAAAATATAAAAACCTGGAAAAGTTGAAAACCTGAAAGGGAAACTTGTATAACACTGTCAAAAGCCCAGATAGGTTAAAAGACCTAGGTAAAAAAGAGAGGCTAGGCCCGACTAGGCTTACGAGCCTAGGAAAAAATGAGAGGCCATGTAGAAAAATGTTAGAAGTGAGTACCCTTTGTGTGTTAAAGCTAGGATGAAAATTCAAAAGGGCTTCTAGGTAAAATGAGAGAAATTTAGTGAAAAAAAACTAGGTTGACGATACATTTGACTCTTTGGTTGTAACTAGGTTGAGAATTACAAATTATCCCTTTATTACAACCAAGTCGACGACTCTTGGATTTCCTTGGTGGATTGTTTTTGGGAGACGACTCATTGATTGCTTTTGGGGATCATTTTGGGAAACTTAAGCTAGCTTTACACTTATCTTCTTACTCTTCTTTCTTCACTTCGTCACCTCCATTTCTTACTTCAACGGTCATATTTCTTCCTCTGCAACTGCATCGGCGGTTGATCATGGCGTCGCCGATGCCTCCTCCACCTCCGGATCCTACTCTCTCTAAGCCCCCGGCAATCAGAAGTTTTGCCCAAGCTCTCAACACAAAAAAACCCCCCCTCCTATCAACCCTCCCAGATACTCCAAACCTTCACCCAATAACATAATTCAAGGGAAAGATAGCATACATACTCCCCCCTGAAGAAGGAGAAATCCTAGCTTCGCACTACCAGAACGCCCTCGTCGGAAAGTTCATCCGAGGGAAACCGCACATGGATTCACTTCAACAGTCTTTTAAATCAATAGGTTTTAAATCGAAATTTCAATTAGGTTCTATTGATTATCGACATGTTTTGATCCGATTTCAGGAAAATGAAGATTATCAAAGGTGTTGGATGAAGGGCCAGTGGTTAATACAAGGCTACATAATGAAAGTGCAGAAATGGACACCAGATTTCTCTCCGTCTGTGGAATCCTCCATAGTCCCGGTCTGGGTAACTTTTCACAAAATTCCAATTCATTTCTATAACAACTCTGCAATTATGGGTATAAGTAGCCAGGTAGGTAGGTTTCTTAAAATGGATGCTGCAACCATGGCCTTAACCAGACCTTCAGCTATTAAAGTATGCGTAGAAATTGATTTGTTAGCTCAGCTTCCTAAGTCAATTATGATAGGCATAGGAAACAAGGTTGCTGAATACCCAATTGAGTATGAGGATTTGCCAACATATTGTAGTCACTGCAAAATAATTGGGCATAGCAACACAAATTGTAATTTTTTGCACCCTAATCTGAGGAAAATAACTAGTAATAAGGTTGAGAATATTACACATAAGAACAAGCTAGGATCAGATTCTCACCCAACAGAGGAAGTAAACAATGAAGGAACATCTGCTCTAACAGTATCACAAAAGGAAAAGGATGTTCAGAAACAAATAATTAACATAGGAATCCAAAATGATAGCAATTTTAATTTCTACAAGGTAAGTCATAAAAAAAGGAATGGTCCATTTTACTCACTCGATGATATATCTAAGCCAATAACCACATCCATTTGGAGAAAAAAGAACCTTGAACATACCTCCATAATGGAAAAGGAAACAAACACGAACACGGTGACAATATCTAATGCCTTTCAATCCCTAGAAGATAGTGAGGATGAGCAGGAAGGGGAGATAGTATAATTTTTTCATGAAACAGTTGAATCGCAGGAAGTACCACTTGTCATTATCTCTGATGTTTCTGCTAATAAATGTATTTCCACTGTTTCCCAAAAAGAACAAGCACAAACGGAGCTTAAAGAGCAAGATCAAATAGGTCCTATAGAGCAAAGTTCCAGCAAAGAGGAAACATTGAAAGAACAATCTACAACAACCTCTGATTTGAGCGCTCTGGAAAAAGAAGGAAAGCAGGAAAAGGTAAACCATTCATTCCAAAATCTGTTAGCAGGGAATACTGATCATAGTAATGGAAAATCAGGAGAAAAAGGCAAAAACTCAGCAAAGACTAGTAGAAACCTAAGATCATCACAAAAAGCCAATCCCAAAATTTTTAAATGATAAAACACACCATAATTGGGAATGTATTAGTTTGGAATATAAGGGGAGTTGGCACTTCAATTGACAGACTTAAGAATTTGAAACTTAAACACAAGTTAGACATAATGTGCTTAATAGAACCATGGCAAGAAAATCAGAAGCTCATAAAATTTAAACATGAATTGAGATTTCAGAATGCCTACTCTGCTCATAGTGCTAAAATTTGGTTATGTTGGAACCAGTCTTTTAGCATTACTGTTATAAGCGAGACTGATCAGTATGTACAAGTGAATATAACTGATTCATTATCTTCTCTGAGCTGGAACTGTGTTTTTATTTATGCAAGTGTTCATAGACAAGTCAGAGAGTCTTTATGGAGTGATTTAAAGGCAGCTAATCTTCTTCCTTCCATATTTATTGGAGACTTTAACACTGTAGCGTCAGTATCAGAGTATAAAGGGAGAAAGTCAACCCCAAAAAAGAGCATGATGCAATTTAATAAATTTTTAAATGACCTGGATTTGCATGATATACCTACAGTAGGTAACTCTTTTACTTGGAGCAACAATAGATTTAAGGATAGATGCAAAGATTTGATGTTCCAAAGGTTAGACAGGAGAATCTGCTCATTAGATTGGCTTGATATATTCCCTAACAGTTTAATCCATGTTCTTAAATAGATTGTCTTCGGATCATGCTCCTCTTCTCTTATCTGTACAAACATCTGAGGAACAAGCCCCTAGACCATTTAGATTTCAAGAGATGTGGACTAGTAGACAGGAATTTCTAAACTTAGTGGCTTCTAACTGGAACCTGGAAACTCCTTTCAGAGGAATGTATAGGTTAGTATATAAATTGAAAAGGCTTAAGATGGAAATAAAGCAATGGAACAAAACACAATTTGGTAATCTTGATCAGAACCTGATACAATATGAGAACAAGGTTAATGATTTAGAAATCTCATTTCAACAAACTCCAAATGAATCAATCTTGTCAGATTTGAATAAATCTAAACATCTTTTGTTGAGGGCTCAAAAAGAGAAAGTAATCTATCTTAGGCAAAAAGCAAGGTTGAATTGGTTTAAATATGGTGATGCAAACACGAGTTATTTTCACCACTCAATAAGGGAAAGGAGGACTAAATCTAGAATCAGTAAGATTAGGGATGATCATGGAAACTGGATCACAGATCCATCCCAGATCAAAGAGGTAGTAGTGGGGTATTATAAAGCTTTATTTAATGAGGATGAACCCCAGAAACAGGGAACTTATATAAGTCATTTTCTATCTGAAATTCCTAGAGTAATAACTGAACAAGAAAATAATTTACTGCTGTCTCCTTTCCTGATCCAAGAGCTCAAGTATGCAGTTTTTGACCTCAACAAACATAGTTCCCCTGGACCTGATGGATACTCTGGGTTTTTTTTCACTACCTTTTGGGAAAATGTTAAAGTAGATTTACTTGAAGCTGCAAATGATTTTCTAACAAGTGGAAATATTCCAAAGGCAATTTCCAGTACCTGGCTAGCTTTAGTTCCCAAAAGAACAATACCTGTTACCTTTTCTGACTTCAGACCAATAAGTCTTTCTAATTTTGTGAACAAGGTATTCTCTAAGATGATGATGGAAAGGATTAAGCCTCTCATGTCTCAACTTATATCCCCTGAACAAAGTGCTTTTATGAAAGGGCGGGATATCTCTGATAACATAATTTTGATGCAAGAAATGACCAGAATTTTATCAAGGAAATAAAAAAAAACATAACTTAATCATTAAATTAGACATGCAGAAAGCTTTTGATAGGGTCTCATGGTCTTTTCTTAATTCAATCCTCCTTAAATTTGGTTTTCATGGTATTTTTGTAAACCGGATAATGCAGAACATAGCCTCAGCTCACTTTTCAGTTTTAATTAATGGAGTAGCAACAGGATTCTTTGCATTAAATACAGGAATTAAACAGGGAGATCCTCTGTCTCCATTTCTGTATAATATCCTATCAGAGGCATTCTCCCGAGGTTTAAAAAAACTGTTTAACATGGGATACCTGCAATTTTTTGGTTTACTTAAAAAATGCCCACAGATCACTCATCTAATGTATGCAGATGATACTGCTGTATTCCTCAGTGGTAATAAGATAAATATGAAAAGATTTAAAAGATTTCTCAGTGCATATGAGCAAACTACGGGACAAAAAGTTAATTTTTCTAAATCCAACTTCTATGTTGCTCCTAACACCTCAGTAGATAGAATCCAAATTTTGAGCAGGAATTTAGGAATGGCTAGAGGAGAGTTTCCTTTTCAGTACCTAGGGATCCCCATATTTACAGGAAGGAACACTCAGAGATATTACTACCCTATATTGGAGAGAATGGAAAAAAGCATTAATAACTGGAAAAACAGATGGTTGAGTACTGCAGGTAAAATTATCCTAATAAACCACTATTTTCTTTCAATCCCAACCCACTTGTTTGCTGTTTTAAGACCTCCAAAGATAGTACTGAGGAAAATGGAAAGGCTGGCTGCTGGTCTGTTCTGGGGAGCCAATGATAGTACAGAGGCCAGGAAAAAATGGAGAGCCTGGAGAAAAATGAGTTTTCCAGTACAAGAGAATGGGATAGGGTTTAGAGATCTTCAGGCCACAGTTGATTCATTCTCCTGTAAGCTATGGTGGAAGCTTCAAATGAACACCACTCAATGGTCTCAGCATTTGTGGACTCTACCTGAGTCTTATAAGAAATCTCAGGTATGGAAACGAATCTGTAACATAACTGAAAAAACTAATAGTTTAACTACAGTAATACATGGAAAAGGTGAATGCTCCTTTTGGAACTCAAACTGGTCAGGAGAAGGTGCACTATACTATAAATGGCCTGATGATGTGGAAATTCCTTTCCCTGACATCACACTGAGCACCTTTATCCTGAACAAAGTCTCTAATCTTCCTTTTGTGGAGCCATATTTGGCTACCAATATAGTTTCAATATTGCAGGATGTGACCATCAAGAATACACATGAGGATAGACTGATATGGAAATCTTCAATGGATGGAAACTTTTCAGTCAGTTCTGCCTACAAGATCCTGAGGCAGAAGGGAACAAGCATTAGACATCTGCACAAGGTATGGGCAAATTTCATACCAGCTAAAATGTCAGTACTTATATGGAGAGCTCTGAATGGAATTCTGCCTTTTGAAAATGTTCTGTGCAAGCTTGGTTTTTCACTAGCCTCTAAATGCCCTATATGCTCTAATCACTCAGACTCTATCAACCATTTTTTTAACTCCTGTAATAAGGCAACTGCAGTTTGGAATAAAGTTAACAGCCTTCTGAATCTGCAAACACCAGCTTTCAGGAGTTTTAGACATTTAGTTGAATATTATCTCTCCATCAGGGTAGGCTCAAAGATTCTCAATCATGTGTATACTGCTGCTCTCATTGTCACAACTTGGTCTCTCTGGACCTATGATAATATTCCCTTTTCAGTGGATACATGTTTTCAAAATATCAAGGATCTGATGCTCCTAATTTTTACTGCTAATCCAGTGAAAGGTAATCTTGAAAAGTATAAGAAACTAGTTCAGGTTGGAATCATACCTAATATAACCCAAAAAAGAAGGAAATCACAGTATCTGCAGTAAGATGGGAAAAACCAACATCTGGTTTCAAAATTAACACAGATGCATCATGGGTAAATGGAGGTGACTCTTCTTGTGCTGTAGTAGTTAGAGACTGGAGGGGAGATGTGAAACACATGAGAGTCAAAACTTTTAGATCAGAATCTCCTCTACATGCAGAGTTGGAAGGTATTCTTTTTGCCTATCTTTTTTGCTTAGAACTAGATATTAGAGGTAGTATCCTTGAGTCTGACTGCAAACCAGTAGTTAAAGCAATACAAGATCCTTATGTTGGTTCATGGAGACTTTTTACTCTTACCTGTCATCTGAATATGTTGCATAAAGAAAATCCAATCCAATATGTTCCAAGGGAAGCTAACACAGTGGCTGATTTTTTGGCAAAATATGCAAGGGAGAAATCCCTAAATGGAGACTTAAATATCAGAAACTCCCCATCTTTCCTTAGAGGTTTGATTTTGCTAGATAAAAATGGAGTTCACGGAGTAAGAATAGGCACAGCAAAAGGGAACACAGATCACACAAAGGATGGATTTCTAGTTTGAACTCTTTTCACGGCTTTACACAGTACATTTTGGTCAGAGACTGCTGTTGTTTTTGTCTGTTCTTTTTGCAGATTAGAACTGCTCAGGATGAGAGGTTCAGGCACAAAGGAGCACGAGATTTTCAAAGTTTGAGGAAATCTATGAGATCAAATGCTAGGTAATGGGACATTGACTGATAAGGGTTTTGAATTCTCATCTCCCTGACTTGTTCGTGTTCCCTTATCTCGGTTTGATCTCTAGTAATGGTAGAAGATTTACACAAACCGAGAGACATGGTTTTTTTTATTCTTCGCTTCCCCTTTTGTATCATCACATGAAAGATATTGTTCAGATGTAACTCTTTTTGCTACCCTCGGGGGTAATTCTACGGTTTGGGGAGCCATATATAATCCCCCCATCTATTTGGATGGTTTAATCTAAAAAAAACACTTATCTTCTTGGCTTACATTTTTACACATTTTACTTTTGGGTGGTTAGATTGCTTATGTTCTTCGGGAAGTGTGAGGATTGTGAGATTCTTTCTCTTTTTGGAGGAAAAGGGGTAATCTAGGAATAAGTTGGATGCCTTGGTTAACTTATGCTTGCACGCTACATTTCGCTTAATTCTTTTCTTGTCTTCATTTACTCGAGGACGAGTAAAGGATTAAGTGTGGAGGATCTGATGTGCTTTATTTTGTGTGTGTTAACTGTTGCATTTAGCATAGTTTTTAGCTTGTTTTATTTGGAAGATTGCTAGTATTAGTTGAGCTTACGAGACAAGGGGTTTAGACGGCCATGTTTGGTTTTCTTGTCTAAATCCCGCATTTCGTAGACTTAATTAGTACTAATGGACATCTTGTATCCACAGGCTCCTAGATCTTCCTTTTGATCATCTTTAGTAGGTCGCCCATGGGAACTTTTTGGTTACATTCTATGTGAAAGCCATTTGTAAGGGCGGTAGAAGATATTGAAGACCGTTCACAAGAACGGTAGAAAATATAGAAGGTTATTCACCTCTATAATGGTAGTAGAAGAAGGCCACGAACATCAAAGCATGGTTGAAGGAGATTGGAGTCAAAGATAGGCGGCAATGGAGTTCAAAGCGGCCAACAAATAAATGGAGAATCGTAGTCCGATGAGCTGCACTAAAGTATGAGAATGATCCGAGAAGAATTAGCCTTCAAGGCTGATTTCATTGGATTCATCTTCTTGAGCACTATAAAATCGATTACTAAAACTCTCAAATTGGACTAATGGTCATAGCAAAGAAAACAAGTTCACATGGCCAAGGTACCATGGGTTGGCACAATCCGTTCATGGTTGGCACCAACGGCCGACGCCAAAGGAGTTGGCCCATGCCAACAGTGTTTAGCATGATGCATTGGCGCGGACCATGCCAAACGACACTGGCTATGCGCACTAGTTCTAATTCTCACTCAAAATTGGCTAAGTATGGGCATAGACTGTTTCCTTTTCAACGGCTTGCGCCATTCCAAGTCTAAGATGTTGAGATCAGCCAGCAGGGTGTGAAGAATCAAACGGCTCATGCCAATTTTTTGAGCAAATCAAGCTTCTTGATAACGGTCTATGCCAAGGGCTAAATCAGAAGTCCAAATCGAGCCTTCCTGATTTCGACCCACGCCATAGGCCACTGTTTATACCAAAGGTGTTGGCACAGACCATGCCAAAACCGGCAGCCCGCAGCAGCATGGAGCAGCAGCTCGCGCCAAACGTAGCACCTCGTACCAAAGGTGCTGGCATGGACCACACTCAAAATCTACAACGGACTGCGCCAAGCGGCGGCTAACCTAGGGGTTTGATGTTTTTGGCCAATTTTAGGACTATTTTTAGGCCCAACCCCTTCTACTATAAATATTGCCTTAGTATACTATTCATGTATTTTCATGTATTTTCCGAAGTATTTAACATTTCTTTTGTTATCTTTATGTTGGAAAATTGCTATAATTTTGGTAGGTTTACATTATAAGGGGTTTAGATAATTGTTTTTGGTTTTCGTATCTAAATCCTTCCTTTTGTAACCAATTTTTAGTCTAATGGATTTTTGGTTCTTTCGAGCATCTAGATTCCTTTTTATGAGCTTAATTTTTAGATTGCTCGTAAGCACTTTGGAGTAGTTTAGTGAAGGCTATTCGCAAGGATGGTAGAAGACTAAAGGCCACAAGTCAAAATGTGGTAGAAGATAGAAGGGTCGAAGAAGGAAGATAAAGAAGTGGATAAATTGTGTCTTAGGCCTTGACTAGGGCTACAAGAAATCCCTAATGAACATGCACTATCTTAGGCCTTGACTAATGGACATGCACTATCTTAGGCCTTGACTACAAATTATGTCTTGTTGATAAGGAACATGCACTATGTTGTTGTGGTAGAACAACATGCACTATCCAATCCAATGTGTCTTAGGCCTTGACTAGGGCTACAAGAAATCCCTTTTTCATCAAGTTCTCCCATGCATCATTCAGAAAATTCTCCACATATTGATTTTCTCTTCATTTCTTCAACTCCTTCGGGCGTGTCATACACTCGAGAAATTTCAATGTTGTATGCACGCTCCGACACATGTACATGCACATTTTTCTTTGGTACGAGAAGATTCGTAGGCTAATTTTACTGAAAAATAAATAAAAATAATATGCTATATTCTATCCCTAAAATGAGAAATTGAATGGTTACTAATTAAAAAAATGAATAAATTAAACTTCATGCTTGCACAAACGGACCATACAAATATATATCTTCTAGCCCCTTACTTAACATGCTAGGTGATTAGAATGAATCTGATCACACCTAGAATGAATCATAATCATTGCTCATAGGTTTTGTGTATGACTCGACGAACTTTTGTGATTTGAGTTTCCCTTTTTTTTTGGAATCGAGTTTCCCTCCTGTGTACATGGGATGGGTGTAATAATTCAATAAACTAAACATGTATACACAAAATATGCACTATTCAAAGTGTCTAAGACTTTGACTGGGACTACATGGAATCTCCATTCATCAAGTTTTCTCATTCATCCTTCAGAATCTTCTCTACATACTTATTTTCTATTCACTTCATCGACTCCTGCAGGTGTGTCATACACTCGAGAAATTTCAATGTTGTACGCACACACCGACGCATGTATATGCACATTTTTCTTTGGTATAAGAAGATTAGTAGGGCAATTTTACAATAAATAAATAAATAAAATAGTATGCTACATTCTAGCCCTAGTGAGAAAGTGAATGTCTACTAATGAAATAAAAATATGAATAAATTAAACCCTTATGGTCGCACTCACACAACATGCAAATACATATCTTTTAGCCCCTTAATTAACATGATGGGTGATTAGAATAAATATGATCATACCTAGAATGAATCATTAATATTGTTCATAGGTTTTGTGTATGACTCTGGTGTATATATGGCACAACGATTGAGAGGCTGATGGCCACTAGGCCCAACCCAACTTCATCCCTCAAAGAAACATGTTTAATCCAAGGCGAGGATCAGTTAAATGGAGAGCTTTGGTTTGTGAAAAAATACGTGAGCCAAAATATACAAAATGAGCAACAAGCATGAAAGCCACAACCACAGAACGTGGTTATCATGGTAAGCCCACGTTCTCAATCCCTAAAAACAAGGAACCACAATTACATTAGCCTATAATACACATGCTATGCAAGAGCTAAGGTAAGCTTGACTTCTCTAGAAGTTCAAGTTCTAAGAAGGAAGAGCTAATTTGATCGTCGAAGCCATTTTCTCGGAATCATCTCCGAGAAAGGTTTTGCAGGTAGAAGACTCTTGGGAGGAACAGCCGACTTTCCAGAGCGGTCCACCACCTCATTTTGCGCTGACTGTAGGGAATCAAATATTTTTTTGTTCCAAGACCACTTAGGTAAATAATGGTGTTCACCAGGAATGAGGGAAGCCATAACCATCAGTCACACGAACAAATGATGGGACGTGATAGAGAAGTGCATCATCATCAAGAACACACCCCGAATAGGGAAAAAGAGCACAACAAGTAGGAAATAGAAGAGAACCAGCGTCTCCAAACAATAACTATGTCAAGGAGAAGAGAGCATTCATGGCATTCTTAGAGGCAAACAGATAGAGTCTTTACAATCAATTATTGAAAATGCTCACGCAAAAACCCCACAACCAGAAAAGAGGGTGTATCATGAGTGTGGAGTCTATGAGGAAGAGTTACAACATTGCAGAGGATAACAAAGATAAATCACCTCTAGCTCCACATCCATGTGATTTTAAAATTCCAAAGGACTTCAAAATTCCCTTACATATTAAAATCTACGGTGGGACCACGGATCCAAAAGAGTTACTACACTCATACAGAAACAACATGTGATTTTGCGACGCAAACATAGAATTAGTCAGCAAGGCATTTTCTATCGTTTTTACAGGAATAATGATAATGTGGTATGAAGACCTTCCAAATGGGAGTATCAAATCCTGGGCACAGTTTTCTGACCTATTCCTGGGCCGTTTCTACCAGAAGCAAAAGTTCAGTAAGAGTATCTCATATCTCAATAACATAGCCCATCGAAGTGATGAAAGCCTAGTAGAATATCATAACCGATTTGTAACAGAAAGCTTACAAGTTTGCGACTTGTCCTTCCAATTGTCATTGGGAGCATTCACAGGAGGCATGCGATCGGAAGAATTCTATAAAGAGCTAACAAAGAACATGCCTGAGAACCCAAGGGAGCTACAAAGGATGATTGAGCAGCATGTGCGAATGGAAGAAGAAAATAGTCATAAGATAGAGAAAGAAAGAGGAGAAAACCGAACCATGGAGGCAGAGTCTTCAGAGAAGGGTTTCATGAAAAAAGGAAAGGAAAACACCCCTTTCAAAGGAAGGGAACCATATTTGCAAACGGAAACATTTTAGGATACACCCTTGACAAGGTCAAGGAAGGAAATATGGAAAGCAAACAGGGATCTTTTCCTGGAACCAGCACCCATGCTAGCACACCAGAAAAAAGATCCAGGGAGTACTATTGTGCTTTCACAAGAACCATGGCCATGCCATCGAGTATTGCAAAGACCTAAGAAGAAAAATTGAAGAGAATTTGAGGAATGACTTCTTAGGGAAATAAAGAAAAGAATGGGGAAGCCAATATGGAGAGAATAAAACAATGAACACTTTAGTGAGGAATCAAGTGACAATGACCACATTGCCAAAAAATAAAAGAGATGACCACGGCAATTAACTGTAAGGAGAACAAAGACAATGAAATGCCAGATATGGTCATCCTGTCTATACATGGATCTACAAAGTCATTGTCCAACAATGCTTGGAAAGATAGAGTACGGTACTCTCCCCCATTGGTACCTATTGACAAAATATTTTGATAAGATGAAGCGATCACCTTCAGCAAAGAGGATGCAGTGCTAAACACTTCGCCTCTAGTTGTAGAAAAAATTGGGAATGCCACTTTACACAGAGTGTTCGTAGATGATGGAAGTGCGGTCAAAGTATTATTTGTCGACTTCTTTGACAGGCTAGGGTTCAAATGAACAGACCTCAAAAAATCCACGTCCTTGCTAGTTGGGTTCACTAGGCAATCAGAAATGCCTCTGGGTAATATACAACTACATATCACTATTGGAGCAAATGGAAGACATTGTACCATCACGTGTGATTTCGTAGTCATTGATGCTCCAAGCACAATTATTTCTTTCATAGGGATACCATGGATTAATAGAGCAAAGACCATCTGGCCCCCTTACCACTTATGAAATTCCCAACTTCAGCTGGAATTGTAACTATAAGAGGAAACCAACAAACGACGAGGCAGTGCATGGTTATATCAATGAAGGCGGGAAAATAGGGGATAAACTCAAGATGGCTAACACGATCTCAAATGGAGAATCAATAACTCAGCCGGAATCAGCAGCGAACCTAGGAGAAGAAACAGAGCTGGTTAGCCTAGAGAACGAAGACAACTTAAGGTGTGTAAGGATAGGGATTTATCTTCCCAATGAAGAGAAGAAAAGAATCACAGAAATCCTGTGAAGTCACAAAGAAACTATTGTATAGTGTGTCTATAACATGGGATGAGTAGACCCGCATATTGCTGGACACTGTTTGAGTATCAGTGATGCGGTCAAGCTGGTCAAACAAAAGCAGCGCAACTTTGCCAGCAATATACATGCGGCCATCAAAGAAGAGGTTACATCACTACTTCAAGTTGGCCTAATAAAAGAGGTCATATACCTAAAATGGCTTGCGAACCCGGTTAAGGTAAAGAATTCAGCTACAAGATGTAGGATGTGCATTGATTTTATAGATTTGAATGAAATGCACCCCAAGGATTGTTGTCTTCCACTAAAAATTGATCAGCTAGTTGAGGCAATTTCAGGGTATCAGGTGCTTGCATTTTTAGATGCTTACGAGGGATATCATCAAATATTAATGAACCCGGAAGACGCAGAGAAAACAACCTTTATAACAAGCTTTGGGACATTTTGTTATGTAAAGATGCCTTTTGGACTAAAACATGCAGGAGAAATATATCAGCGATTAGTGGATAACACATTTCGTAATCAGATTGGGCGTAACGTTGAGGTTTATGTCGATGATATGGTTATCAAAAGCAAAAAGGTGGATATTTTCGTTGCGGACTTGAAGAAACGTTGGACACACTAAGCGCCATAGGGATGAAGCTCAAACCCAAGAAATATGTGTATGGGGTGGGTGTAGGAAAATTCTTAGGATATAAGGTATCCTCTAAGGGAATCAAGGCCAACCCAGAGAAGGTTCAAGCCATAGCCAACATTCCTCAGCAGCAAACTGTCAAGCAAGTATAAGTTCTAATTAGGTCACTGGAAGTGCTTAGCAGGTTTATCTCAAAGGTGGCAGAAAAGAATTTTCCCCTATTCGAAGTTCTGAAAAAGGCCAAGAAGTTCAGTTGGAGCTAAGAATGCCAGACAGTGTATGATGACTTGAAAGAACAACTTCTGAATCTACCAACACTGAAGTTACCCACCCCTGGAGAAATGCTATACTTATATTTAGTGATCTCATTGAATGCAGTCAGTTGTTTTAGTTCGTATTGAAAACCAGAAAGAAGTACCAGTCTATTATATTAGCAGAATATCACAAAATGCAGAGAAAGCGTATATGCCAGTGGAGAAGCTAATCTTTGCCTTGATATACTCAGCGAGAAGACTGCGAACGTTGTTCATATTCATCACAGGACTTCATCACAGGACTTTCAAGAAGGGATGATGTTTTCATATTCAAGGGATGATGTTTTCATATTCAAGGGATGCAGTTCTTTGAACCATTTGTTCACCACGACCTTAAGGGCTATGCCAGGATATGTAATCAAGCAGTTGCAGAAGGATAGCAGACTCATGCTATTTTTTCATAAAAAAATGGCTTGATGTGCAACATTCTTAGTATATTACTTATGAGAAGTAATATGTAAGGGTATACTTCGGGAAGCCACCTCCATTGCCACACTTGGAGTGGAGGCAAAAAAATGGTAAACCGTTTTAGTCATCGCACCGGGATACAAGCCTTTCTTTTTGTTAACATGAGGGTGTGGAGAAAAAAAGAAGGGGTATTTGAAATGGAAAGCTATATAGCCTATTCTCATATTACAAAGATATTCTACTCTTATTGTACTACAAACTCACGAGATCTTCATTGTATTATCTTTCTTTTTATAGTTTGGGAGCCAAATAAATTCCCCTCACTTAGGTGAGCTTTAACTTAAAAAACATTGAACAAAGGGGGTACTGGTCGTGTACGAATGAGGGGAGGATTTCTAGGGTGTTATTAGCACAATGATCGCTAGCAATTGTAGTGTCTGATTTTCCTTTAACATTCCCCCAAATTAATCATGATGGCGGGATATATGCGACTTCGCTAGTCATTTGCAATACGTATTGGTAAAAATGACGTGTAAGCAAAATCGGTCCAGCTTTTGAAACAACATATGTGATGTCGCACGTTATTCGTTAACATTATTTACTTCATTTTTAAAACCATTTACTTTGGTTCATATAATAACCAAGGTAAAAAACTAATTATTTACCTCGGTTTATTATAACCTAGGTAAATAAAATCTTTTACTTCAGAAAAAACCGAGGTAAAAGAAATTTTTACCTTGGTTATTTTGGTTTAACAAAATAAACTGAGGTAAAAGAGGCAAAGTAAAAGGTCATTTTTTTGTAGTGCTATTTCATGAGGGCTCCGCAACCCTTGGAAAACCTAATGTGGTAGAGTGCCCCAAATATCAACGTTATTGACATGCATTATATGGAGTAGAGCTTCGATATATTTCTATTCCTATCTATAGATAGTTGCTTGTATAGCATTATATATAGGTTTTTCTTAAGGCCCTACTGAAGTATTGGGTTAATGCTAGGAAAATTATATGTTAGGTGCTGAATAAGATTTGCTATATTCTATTCCAATATATAGATATATGCTATCTTATCAGTATCTATGCATTTTTGTTACCCGAGACAATGCGTTTGTATATTCCTGGCAATTGGGTTCAGGTTTTGAGGCTAATATTGAGCCGGATTTGTGAAATTCAAAAAACAATCTTCAGAGCCGAATGATCTCCTAAGTTTCAAACTATTCATCCTCTGTCATACTATTGCCTACGATTTTGTATTCCAAGCTCGCAACTGTTCAAATGAAATTTATGTTATTTTGGGCTGGATTTTCTAGGTTGGGTCCGGATTATCAATCCGAATCAGAAAATCCCCCGTCCAAGTAACCCCCCCGACGTAGGAACTCGAAGTTCCAAAAACTAGTCCCAGACTTGGAACTGTGAAAATGGTAAACAAAAAAGAAAAAAATTGCAATAATTAGAAAGGAAAAGGAAGGGAACGTCGCAACCAGTTTCATAATTCTTCATCCACCGGAACCAAATATTTGTTCTGAGATCGGAAAAATTCAGTTCCTCCAACAAACTAAAGCCATTCCAAGTTTGGAACTTATTTAAGGCAGTTCTACCGCCCTTACAAAGGCGGCAATGAACCGCCTTCTTTGGTCTCATTTAAAGGCAGTTCTCAAAACCGCCTTTGATCATAAATGATCAAAGGTGGAGCCAGAGAAGTCACATACTAAGTGACTTTTCTGGTCCGTTAGAATCGTCTTTAATTTCCCCACTCTACACTAGTGACAAGGGATACAATGAATCCCTTATCCATCAATATTTCTCAGCATCCTTCAGAAACTTCTCCACTTACAGATTTTCTCCTCACATTCAACTCCTTTGGGCATGCAATACACTCAAGAAATTTCAATGTTATACACACGCACCGACGCATGTACATGCACATTTTTCATTGGTACATGCACATTTTTCATTGGTACAAGAAGATTAGTAGGCTAATTTTTTTAAAAAAATAAAATAATTTCTAGCCCTTAAATGAGAATTGAATGTCTACTAATTTAATAAAAATATGAATAAATTAAACTCTTTTGCTCGCACACACGGAACATGCACATACTCATCATCTACCCCATTACCTAACATATTAGGTGATTAGAATGAATCTGATCACACATATAATGCACATCAATATTGTTCATTGGTTTTATGTATGATTCAACCAACTTTTGTGATTTGAGTTTCCCTCCTGACTATAAGGGATGGGTATAATACTACATTAAACTAAACACGTTCGCACACAATATGCACTATTCAAAGTTTCTTGGGCTTTAACTAGGGCTAGATGGAATCTCTATTCATCAAGTTTTCCATGAATCCTTCAGATACTTCTCCGCATACTTCTTTTCTCTTCACTTCTTCAACTCCTTCGGGATTGTCATATAGTTGAGATTGTTCAATGTTGTATGAATGCACCGACGCATGCACATGAACATTTTTCTTTGGTACAAGAAGATTAGTAGTCTAATGTTTTAAAAAAGTAAACAAAAATAATATGCTACATTCTAGCCCTTAAATGAAAAATTGAATGTCTATTAATTAAATAAAACGATGAATAAATTAAACCCTTATGCTCGCACACACGGAAAATGCAGATACATATCTTCTACCCCTTACTTAACATGCTAGGTGATTAGAATGAACCTGATCGCACCTAGAATGGATCATGGATAATAATCATAAGTTTTGTGTATGACTCGACCAACTTTTGTAATTTGAGTTTCCCTCCTGAATACTAGGGATGGGTGTAATACTACAATTAACTAAACATGTATACACAAAACATGCACTATTGAAAGTATCTTAGGCTTTGACTAGGGCTACATGGGATCTCCATTCATCACGTTTTCCCATGCATCCTTCAAAAACTTCTCCACATACTTCTTTTCTCTCCACTTCATCAACTCCTTCGGGCGTGTTATAAATCGAGAAATTCCAGTGTTGTACACACGCACCAACACACGTACATGCACATATTTCTTGAGTATAAGAAGATTAGTAGGCTAATTTTACAACAAAAAAACAATTACGCTACATTCTAGCTTTTAAAAGAGAAATAGTATGTCTACTAATTAAATAAAAATATGAATAAATTAAACCCTTATGCTCGTACACACAGAACATGCAAATATATATCTTCTAGAAACAATAGATATTTGAAAAATAATGCCACATTCCCAAAATCATAACAAAAATAAAGATGATTATTTATTTATTTATATAGAATCTTATCACACCTTGAATGGATCATCAATATTGTTTAGAAGTTTATGTATGACTTGACTAGCTTTTGTGATTTGAGTTTCCCCGAGTACATGAGATGGGTATAATACTGCAATATATTAAACATGTATACACATAACATGCACTATTCAAAGTGTCTTGAGCTTTGACTAGGGCAGCAAGGAATCCCTATTCATTAAGTTATCCTATGTATCCTTCAGAAACTTCTCCACATACAACTTTTCTCTTCACTTTTTCAATTCATTCGGTGTGTCAAATACTCGAGAAATTTCAATGTCGTATGCACGCACCGATGCTTGTACATGCACATTTTTCTTTGGTACAAGAAAATTAGTACACTAATTTTACAATAAAATAATAATATGCTACATTCTATCACATAAATGAGAAATTGAATGTCTACTAATTAAATCAAAATATCAATAAATTAAACCCTTGTGTTCTCATGCACAGAACATGCACATACATATCTTCTTGCCCCTTAACATGTGAGGTGATTAGAATGAATTTGAACACACCTAGAATGATTCATCATTATTGTTCATTGGTTTTATGTATGGCTCGACCAACTTTTGTAATTTGAGTTTCCCTCATGAGTATAGTGGATGGGTATACAACTGCAATAAACTAAACAAGTCATAGTTTCTTGGGATTTGAATAGTGATTCAATGAAATTCGATTCCTCAAGTTTTCCCATGCATCATTATGAAATTCTTCATATACTACTTTTCTTTTTTCTTCTTCAACTCCTCCTAGCGTGTGCTATTTTCCCCCAAAGTTCTTGCCTCCTGCTCTAGCCAAGGAGAGCTTCTCGGCCTTTAATTTGAGTAAGTGTAGAGGGACTTGTGATCCCATAGAAACAACAGAGTTGGAAAAAATTGATGCCAAATCCCAAAAAGCATAACAAGAATAAAGATATTTTCTAAAATTTATAAGGAATCTTATCACACCTTAAATGAATCATGAATATTGTTCACAAGTTTTATGTATGACTCGACTAGTTTTTGTGATTTGAGATTCCCTCCTGGGTACATGAGAAGAGTATAATACTGCAATAAACTAACCATGTATACACACAACATGCACTATTCAAAGTGTCTTGGACTTTTACTAGGGCTAAAAGGAATCCGTATTCATTAAGTTTTACTATCACTACAAGAAACGTCAACTTTTCCTCGGTTCTACAGGGGTTCTTACCTCAATTTTTAGCCCTAAAATTGAGGTAAATGTGGATGAAGTAAAAAGTATACTTTTTACCTCAGCTCAAAACCCAGGTAAAAAGTATTTTTTACCTCGATTGCGTGTGATGTCGTACCCCTATCGGGCTTACCAAAACTTCTACAAAGAGCGGTGCGACATCGTACAAAAAACCGGTGTAATAATTTAATCACCCAAACCTAATAAGAAGGTGGTGCGACGTCGCACGTACCATTTCAATAATTTAAAAAACTACTGAAATCTTAATCGACATCAATTCCACTTTTGGTAGTTCATAACTGACTCCAGCCAGTTACAGATTTTCCCCATAGCTCACAGGAAATTCACAACCAAATTCAAAGGATAAAAAAATACAAGCCCAGATTTGGCATTACTAAACAAAAGTTGTATAACTCACGGAATAAACATACCATTCTAGTCAAACCATGTATACAAAAATTCAGCTTTCATATATACAGAAAATAAACCCTAGTCTCTACAAAGGAAAATTATCAAACCCTGTTCCTAGAGGCTGGTGGTGTCGGTCAAAGCTTAGGTTGGATGCGTCGCTAGGATGCCGGTCAAAGCTCAGGTCGTGGCATCGCTGGAGCCTTGGTAGCGGCGTCGCTGGAGCAAATAAATGGCCAAAAAGATAATAAACTTGGTAACTTCATAGCTCAAAAATAGAGAGCAAAGAGGGAAGACTAGCGAGATGTGATAACAGGGCATAAGGATGTCCACCATCAGAAATCCTATGGATAAACCCATCAGTTTTCTGTTGCTCTAGAACCTCCTCAGATTTGGCCAGCGAAGGCAATTTCTTCACCTTCAGACTAAGATTCACTCCCCCACAGATCCACTAAAGCTTCCCAATAACCAACTTTGCATGCAAAGCTAGAATCCTCTTCAACTAATTTGAAGAAAGACTTCATTTTCAAGAGCCGGTCAGCAAGAAATTGGGGGTAGCTAGGTGAAGCAGGGTCATTAGTCTGTATCTCCTCCAACTCAAGGCGAATCCTATTAGCTTCTTCTTCAGCGGCTCGCGCACGCTTTTTACCAGCTTCAAGGGAGACTTTCATAGCCTCGCACTCCTTCTCCCTTGCCTTACACTTTTCCAAGAGCGAACCGTCTCCTTGGAAAATTCAGCAACTTGCTCACTGAAATTTGCAGCTGAAATGACACTTGAACAAACCATAAAGAAAACTAATAAGGAGTTGGCCTTCAAAGCTTTGTTCTCTAAGAATAATCATAGAGGTAATACTGATGATGGTATGGAAGAACTTGCTTTTATCACTAAGAATTTCTCAAGAATGTTGAAAAAATGGGGTGACTAAAAAATCACAGGAAAGATCTGGTGGAAGTAGACCTTGTCCACAAGAGTTTGGAAATAATCGAGGATCACAAATGGAATGAAACAATTAGCAGTTCTTAAGAAATCAGAATAGTGAAACAAAGCAGCCATGAAGGATTCTATGCAGAGAATGTGAATGATATGGACACATCCAGGTTGAATGTGCTAATACTCAAAAAAAACAAGGAAGATCATATGTAACCTCATTGAGTGAAGATGAAAATGAGGGGGAAGAAGAGGAACACACAAGCAACTATGTAGCATTTGGAGCAAAGATTCATGAAATGATTGAAACTGGAAGTGCATGTTCCAACATTGGGACAACTAAGAAACCTGTATGTTCCAACACAGAAAAGCTTAGTGGTGATTCTTCAAGTAATGATGATGGTCAGGAGGTGGATGATGAAGATATCTACAATGCGTATGAGAACATGTATACGATGTGGCTCAAGGTTGTTGAGGCTAATAAAGTTCTAAAATCAAAGAAAAAATCAATTAGCTGAAAGAAAAACATAATGGTGGATCTAGTAGACATACTTAAAAACGAGATTGAAGAAGTGAAACAGAATCTAAGGTTGGCAATTGAGAGGGCTAACATGGCCAAAGCTGCAATCATAAAGTTGAACACTGGAAAGGCGATACTAGATGATATATTGACTATGTGAAAGAATTTTTGAGACAGACAAGGAATTGGCTATGACAAGGCTAAAAGCAACTATATAGATTTCAAAGCAGAATTATAGGCCATGAAGAAGAAAGTGATTAAGACAAGTTGATGCAAACCTATTTCATGTCATTACCGCTCGTATCAAGGTCACATACAGGAACAGTGTTTAAAGCTACTCAGAGACATTATGAATAAACGACAACTATAAACATGTTCCAACATAGACAATGCCCAATGGTCTAAATTGGTTAGGAAGGTATGGATTCCTAAGCACACTACTACTTGTCTAGTTGATCACATGTCTGTTATTACACATTCTACAGTCCCGTGGTACTTTGATAGTGGACGCTCTCGACATATGACTGGAACTCAGAAATATTTGACAAAGATCAAACTATACGATGGTGGTTTTGTTACATTTGGTGATGGAAAGAAGAGTCAAGTTGTTGGAAAAGGTGAACTGTAAATGAGGGATTTCCAATATTTACAAGTGTTCTACTTGTAGAAGACCTAAAAGCTAATCTACTGAGTATCAATCAGTTGTGCGATTATAACATGACTGTGGAGTTTCACAAAGACAAATGCATGGTAAAATATGGTGAAGATAAAGTACTCTCGGGAATTGGATCTTCAGACAATTGTTACTTGTTGGAACAACAAGTGAGGTGCCTAGGCTCTAAAGAAGATGAAGGAACTATGTTGCATAGAAAGCTTGGACGTATCAACTGCAAAATGTTGATGAATATTGCAAACTTTAAAGCAATGCGAGGTATGCCCACTCTCACTAATAAAAAGGGGATTTTGTTTGGGTCATCCCAACAAGGTTAACAGATTCTATCTCCTCATTCATCTATTTAGTATATCACCACGTAAAGAAATCTTGAGCTATTACACATGGACTTGATGGATCTAGTAAATACACCTAGTATGACTGGAAAGAAGTATATATTTGTGTGTGTTGAAGATTTTTCCATATACACTTTGGTGGTGTTTCTCAAAGAAAAATCTGATCTGGTGGATGTTTTCAGAACTTTGGTGATCAAATTACATACAGAAAAAAGGAGTCCCATTGAGAATATTGTGAGGATCCATAGTGATCATGGAAGGGAATTTCAAAACTCCCAGTTTAGTGATTTTTGTGATGAGCTTAACATTCAGCATGAATTTTCTACACCTGCCACACATTAGCAAAACATCATTGTTAAGAGAAAGTATAGGACTCTAGGAGATGGCACGGGTTATATTGGAAGAAAAAGGAATTCATAAGAAATGGTGGGCTGAAGCAATCAACATAGCATGCTATATGATAAACAGGGTGTACATTTATCCATGGTATCATGGTGTCAGAGCCTCTTCTGATCCAAAACCTAAAAACTTAAAATTTCTGCAGCCATCTTCTTCCCACAGCTCCCCCTCCGCACTTCGCTCCGCTCAGCACAGCTCTGCTCCCCCTCAATGCGACGCTCCATCGCGGCTCCACGCAGCTCGCTTCTCTCCTGTTTCTCCTCTCCTGTTGCTTCACGTGGCTTTGCTCCTCTCTGGATCACTCTGCTCCCGTTACTTTTCCTCTCCAACTATGGCTCAAGAAAATCTCTCCTATAACACTCTGCTCCAGATGATGCACATCAAACTCACTTTATCAAATTATCTTCTCTGGAAACATCAAGAAAGTTATGTCCTTCGTCCTCAAGGTCTGTATGGTTTCATTTGTGGCACTAGATCTCATCCCACTCTACCACCACCACGACCACCGCAGACTCTGTCCTTTGCTGCCACAGTCTCAACTCCTTTGGGTGGTAGCAAGGTTGATCTCCGGGAGGCTTATTTGAAAGCAAAAGAAGAATGTGATCAATGGGTTGATGAAGATCAACTTCTCTGCAATCTCTTGTTTTTCTCTCTCACCACTGAAGTTCTCGTGAAACTCCCAGATTATGCTAGTTCCAAAGATATATGAGATAATCTTTCTCTCATCTATTAGAATAGCAGTGCCTCCACCATTCTTCGTCTTTGCGTAGATGCACATGGTATTTGTAAGTTTGGTATTGTTCATGAACTTCATCTCAAATTAAGGAGATTTTTGAACAATTGTCTTTCATGGTAACCCGGTTTCAAATGTTGATCAAATTATATGGTTCTTGACTGCTCTTGGTCCTGAGTATAAAGATTTTTCTACTCTTTTGATTAATGTTGTTCTAACCCCACTTTATGCGGATGTTCTTGCCCATGCCAAAAACCAAGAGGTCTTTTTGAAGAATTTATAGGGACACTCAAGACCAGCCGCAGGACAGGTCGCATTCCAGACCAGCAACGCACCTCAAGCTGGCCGCACGTGGGATCACACGATGACTCAAGGTGGCTACGCGTGGCCTTCTCGTGGTAGCCATAGGGGTAGCTTCGGTGGGAGGAGCATCGGTGGCCAGCAGTCCTTTACAAGTTCTCAGGCGGCTGATTAGGTCCCTGATCGTGATCGTCCTCACTGTTCCTGGTGCGGATGGCTCGGACACTATGCTGCGACATGTTACCAGATGTAGACACAAATTGGTCATTCACCAAGCACTTATTTGGAAAACAATTATCACCCTTCTCAGCAGTCTGACACTTCTTCTCATTTATCAGATTGGTACCTTGATTCCGGCGCTAACAGCATATGGCAACTTCCACCTCAGGCCTAGACATTTTCACTCTTTAAATCTCGTGTTCTTGTTGGTAATGGTTCTCTAGTTATAATATCTCACATTGGTGATTCTAAAGTCTCTGAGAACTTGCATTTTTCTGGTGTCTTGGTTGTGCCTGATATTACTAAGAATTTACTATCTATTAGTCGGTTAACCAGAGATATGGGTATCCTAATTACATTTGATAACTGGAATTTTGTCATTCAGAACAAAGTAACCAGGGCCGTCATGGGTCGGGGGCACAATAAGGGTGGATTGAATGTTTTGGACCGGGGAGATATAGCATTTGTTTCAGTTTTACAGCAGAATAAGAGTCGAGTTTCATATGAATTGTGGCATGCACGCCTAGGTCATGTTCCTAGTGCAGTGATTACTAGTTTACATAAGTCTGGTTTACTTTCAGTTTCTTCTTTGTTTCCTAAACAACATACATGCGCCCCCTGTGTTATGGCGAAAGGTCAACGAATGGCTTTTGTTGAGAACCCTAAACGTGCAGACAATGTTCTTAATTTAATACATTGTGATTTATGGGGTCCCTCTCCAGTTTTATCTACAAATGGTTTTTCGTACTATGAATTATTTGTGGATGATTTCTTGAGATTCACTTGGCTGTACCCCCTTCGTCGCAAATCAGATTTCATTGACACTTACTTGTAGTTTGAGGCACTTGTTGAGAATCAATTTTCTGCAAAAATTAAAGTTTTTCGAAGTATAGAGGCACTGAATTTTTGAATACAAGACTCAAATCACACTTTCCGGAAAAGGGTATTCATCATCAGGTTTCTTGTCCGGCCACTCCGGAACAGAATGGACGCGCATAACGCAAGCATCGCCATGTTGCTGAAATGGTTCTTACATTTATTTTTCACTCATATCTTTTGATTTCTCATTGGGATGATGCGTTCACCACTGCTGTCTACATTATCAACCGTTTGCGTACTCCAGTTCTGCTGGGATCAACCCCTTATGGTCTTCTTTATCATCCGGATCCTATCTATGGTAACTTTAATCCTTTTGGTTGTCGGGTTTTTCCTTTTGTTCGCCCCTTTGCTGATCATAAGCTATCTCACCGTAGTATTCCATGTATCTTTATCGGTTATAGCTCGTAGTATAAGGGGTTTCGATGTCTCGACCCCTACCACTGGTAAGGTTCATATTACTCGCCATGCTTAATTAGATGAGGCTTATTTTCCTCTAGCTCCAGTTTCGGGAACTGGGTCTTCCTCCTCGGGTTTGGATATCTCTGGCTTTATTGATCTGAATCGTGGGATGGCGCCACAACCAAGCTCGGCTCCGTCTTCACCTCCATTCCATTTTCCTGATAGTGAGCCGTCTTAACCTGAATTCGACCGTGGTTGCTCCTTGCTTGCAGCTAGCCACAGTGGCCTCTCGTCCACGCCCAGTCTTCTCTCACCCGCTCCTGCACCCTGTGGTCTTTTGGCCGCATTTACGCCCAGCCGTGATGGCTCGCGCTCAGCAGCAACGGATGTCTCAGAAGGCCCTGTCCATGGAAGGATACGCATGGACGGTCCCAGCTCACCCTTCCCACACGGCCACTGGCCTTCTTCCCACACGGGCATCCTTCCCGCCCAGCCACGGGTCTTTTTCCTGCATGGTCACACATGGCCACGGTAAGTTCCAGCTCACGCCCGGTAGCTATGGGCTTCCTTCCCGCCTCGGCCGCGGCCATGACCAATCACGGCTACACCATTTTGGCCACGTCCCAGATCTTGGGTTCTTCGCATCCAGCAGGTTCTTGTATGGTTATGCGTTCTTCCACCATAGTTATTCAGTGCCGAGATTATTCTGATATTCATACTCATGGTCTTCTTCAGCTCTTCTTGCTCGAGCAGAACCGACTGATTATTGTTAAGCAAACCAAGATCTTTCTTAGGTTTCTACCATGGATGAGGAGATGACCGCTCTTCGTAGTCAACATACTTGGGATCTTGTTCCACGCCCTCTGAACGTCAACATTGTTGGGTCTAAATGGGTTTATCGGCTGAAGTACAAACCTGATGGTTCGTTGGCCGGAATAAGGCACGTTTGGTAGCTCAGGGTTTCTCTCAGATTCCCAGTTTTGACTTTGACCATTTTTTCAGCCCTGTGGTTAAATCTTCTACAGTTCAAACAGTTCTTGCTATTACTACTATGCGTGCTTGGTCTCTACATCAGTTGGATGTTAAGAATGCTTTTTTTAACAGTGTTCTTGATTCTCCAATTTTTACGGCGCAACCCATTGGCTATGAAGATCCCACTCATCCGAACTATGTTTATCGTCTATAAAAGGCCATTTATGGTCTAAAGCAGGTGCCTCGAGCATGGTTTCAACGTTTCAGTGCTTATCTTTTGCAGCTTGGGTTTCGTTGCAGTTCTTTTGATACTTCATTGTTTGTGTTGTCTCGTGGTTCGTCATTGTTGTATCTTTTGGTCTATGTTGATGATGTCATTTTGACTGGCAATTATTCCACTCTTATTCGACAGTTCATTGATCGCACCCATCAGGAGTTTTCCATTAAAGATTTAGGTGCCTTGCATTACTTTCTTGGCTTGGAGGTCACGCCCACTGCCTCGGGGCTTCTTCTGGGACATATAAAGTATCCTCGGGACATTCTTTCTCGGGGTTGTATGTTAGATGCAGTTCCAGTCTCTACATTGTTCTGCAAAATTCTCAGCTTTATAGCAGTATGAGTTCTCAGTTTCAGAATTCGATGTTATATCGCTCTTTGGTTGGTGCTCTCCAGTATCTAACCAACACTCGTTTGGACTTGGCATTTGCTTTTAATTCTGTTAGTCAGTATCTTTAGGACCCTCAGGAAGATCATACTTTGGCTATCACTCGGATTCTTCGCTATGTTCGGGGGACTCTACATTTTGGTCTCAATTTTTGTGCAGCTTCTTCTTCGGAGGTGCTCGGTTATTCAGATTCAGATTGGGCCAGGTGTTTAGAGACCCTTCGTTCTACTTATGGCTTTGTTGTCTTCTTAGGTGGCAAATTGTTTTCTTGGAGAGTGAAGAAACAGCCCATTGTGTCCAGGTCCAGCTCTGAGTCGGGGTATCGTGCTTTGGCCAAGACTGCTTCTGAGGTCATCTGGATGACTTATTTGCTTTGTGATCTTCATGTTCCTCTTTCTGGTGTGCCTATTATGATTTGTGACAACAATAGTACCATCTTCTTGCCTTAGAATCGGGTGCGCATAAATGAGCTAAGCACATTAAGATATTATGGGATAACTATTTTACCTTTAATGGTAGACTTTCAAGTCATTTGATGATTGCATAGAGTAATATTTGAAACACCTTAAGAGGGTAGACCTGAGGGGTTATAAGTCTATGTCTAGGAAGATAAATGGTTATGATTTAAGTCATCTGTTAAAGGGAATTATTGGGGACATTCGGTACATGGAAGATTGGAATCCCATATTAACTTAACTAGCGTACATAGAGTATGAAGGCTGAAACGTTATGTGTGTGTATACTAGCGCATCTGGTTCTAAGAAACTGAGATTGAGAAGAATGGATAAATAGCCATAGAGGTTTGGTGTTTTAAGTTCTTCTGTGTATCAGGTTGTTCAGATTTATGATCCTAGTGTGGCTGAGAATTTAAAGAGGCTTAGGGATATACCCCCTGATGTGATTGAAATTAATTCTGATGAAGAATAGATGGAAGCCATGGATGCTGGTGATGTTCCAACATAGGCTGGGGATGCAGGGGGAGTTGCCGTTGATATAGAGATTGATGAAGATTATGATTTGGGAAGTGAATTTGTCAAAGTGAATCAGTAGAATGAATAAGTTGACAAAGCTGAGAGTGTTCATATTCGAACCCCCAGAGTTAGAGATAGGAGGAGAAGAGTCTGTTGCTGATATGTTCTAACATCATATCAGCATGTTGAGGAAGAGGAGGTTGAGGCAACTTAACCTGGGCTTGATGATGTTCCAATATCAGGTTAGCAGAATAATGTGGAAATTGAAGTTATTGAGGTGGAAGATGTTCCAACACATGGACATCCTGTTGAAGACCTAGTTTATACCAGTGATAAGGTGCTAGGAGAATTTGTTCAAACAATACCCAAAAGATCCAAGAGGAGAGTTGAAGAGGCTACTGCAGAACAAGTTCAGCCTGAGAAGAAAAAGAAAGTGAAGAAGGAAGCTGACCAAAGTTCAAAGAGAGCTCCATCTGCTAGGGATGCTCTAAATTCTTGTTTTTATAATGCAGACTATATTATCAGTGAAAGAAATATCATAGCAGAAAAGTCACTGGATTTGGAGACCTATATAAAGCAAGTGGCTTTACAACCTTTTTGGAGCATTTAGGTTATGCTACTTTTGCCACAGTCTACAAGGATTATAAAAAGAAGCTGGTTCAGGAGCTTTATGCCAATCTATTGGCTGAAAACTTGAATTATGAGTCTGACTAGTATGGATGAACCTATGTGCCGGGCAAGGTGATCCGTTTCTCTGGTGAGAAAATTAATAATATTCTTGGGTTGACCACTCTTAATTTTGTAGGACCATGATGAGACGTCAAATGCATGTATTTTTCAAAACATTTAACATCTCTTTTGTTATCGTTTTTTGGAAGATTGCTAGATTTAGCTGGGTTTACATCATAAGAGGTTTGGATAACTGTTTTAGGTTTTCGTATCTAAATCCTTCATTTTGTAACCTATTTTGAGTCTTATAGATTTTTGGTCCTCACGACATCTAGATTCCTTTTTGCGAGCTTAATTCGTAGAATGCTCGTAAGCACTTTGGAGTATTTTAGATAAGGCCATCTGTAACACCCCAGATCCACGGCCTATTTGCTCAACGCAAGTATCAAGTCTGACTGGGTGTACTACCGAGAATCCAACGGGCTAGGATTACTCAAATGAAGTAACAAGCAAGTACAGTTTATGCGGAAGAAAATTTAGAAAATCAAAAACCTAAATTACTATTACAATGAAAGTCTTAATACAAATTTTTAACAGGAGTTTTAATTTAAAAAAAAAGCAAACAAAAGATTCTAAAGGATCCGGTAAGGATCAGTATAAGTTAATATTTTTCATAACTATAATACAACCTAACCAAAATATTCTAAAGGTCCACCCAAGATTCTTCCTCAAAAGAAGTGAAGACACCAGTGCACTTCACTCTAATGGTTCACCTACACATGTGAGGGTTCATTAGACTAGGGTAAGCTCCTTTCTTAGTGAGATTCTATCGCCAGTATTTACCAAGTTGAGTTTTAGTGATCACATAAAATAAATAGTCACTTAAATCCTAAAACATAGTAAAAGGATACGGGTGGTTAATGCTAAGTTGCGGTTAAGTTCCTATATGGCAACTCTGACTAACATACAAGGCATAACCTTTTCAATAGTGCCCGAAGGCTATTAGGATCAAGAACTCATTCTCGACAACTATGCCCAATCAAATGTTCAATTACGAGCTCGTATCAGATCCAGAAGGTTATGCTAGCATACCAGAAACTCCACGTGCAGCAGGTCTAATCAGACGTTCCGGTCTATACCATTCCTAGCTGATTTCAACCGAACTACAATCATGTCGGGACCCAAAAAGCACATATAAGCAATCAGGTAGCATGCAATCCAAGTATGACACGACAAGATAAAGTATAAGCCGGCCATCCACATAAAATATCAAATTAATTAATTCACCCAGTTTCATAATAATTAAGCATGGTGTGATAAAGTACACACCATGTTTAATTAGTATGAAACCAAATAATAAGCATGAATAGAACCTAATATTGTTAAACATGGCATACAACATATAAAATTCTAAACTAACACATTTAAATTTAACAGATATAAAATAATATATATATATATATAATTACTTTTAATTCAATTCGTTATAGGGCAATGAAAACACTCACCTAAGTCCAACGTAGACCAGATTATTATTACTGCAACTCTATCGTAGACTAATTTGAACACCTAAATTCTCCATACCCTTTTAATAAATGGGATTAGTTTCTCAATAAATTAATCTAAAGAAACTAATCCATATAGGGATAAGTGCCACTATAACCCTATCTACTTGAGTAAGTGTCAATATAACCCTATGATAATTTTTAGTGCAAATATAACCCTAATTAGTTAATGAAAGTGCCAATATAACCCTTGGACCCCATTTCCGGCATTGACCTCAATTTTTTGGCATTGACTTTATGTAAATAGACCAAAATACACTTTGGGCTAACTCTAAAATTAGGTGGACAATTTTACCCTCATAGTTTGCCGGACCGCCACCGGAACAAGTAGGGTTATATCAGCACATTATGCAATCTTATTGGGTTATATCAGCACATTCCTAATGTTTGTAGGGTTATATCAGTACATCCTTAAGACTTATAGGGTTATATTGACACTTTCACTAACTAGATAGGGTTATATTGGCACTTTCGAATATTGAAAGGTTATATTGGCACTTTCGAATATTGAAAGGTTATATTAGCACTTATGTCAACTGGGTAGGGTTATAAAAGCACTTTTTTCATCCATATATATGAAGTTGTACACGGGTGCCTTCTTTTTTTCTTGACAAGAAAGAAAATGAAGAAAGGCGAGTTCCCTTCTTCGTCGGTAAGAAAAGGAAAAAGATCAAAGTTAGAGAAAGTGCAATGGTGGTTTCTTGTGTTTAAAAAATTGCTCTAAAATCGAAAACACCCACAGTGATAATTTCTAGGGCAGTTTCTTGTTAAGAAACTGCCCCAAAGTTGCTACGGTAGAAACCGGTCAGGAAACCGGTTGTGTGCAGCATGCACATGAGCGTGGGGCCGCTGGATGCGACCCCGTTTTTTTGTCCTCAAACAGGACACGTGGCAGCCATGTATTGGCCCATGTGTCCCACTCAATGCTGCAATTTTTTTGTTCCCCACATGGCTGCCACGTATCCCACTCAATGCTATTTGTTTTTTTCTAAAATAGAGGGACACATGGCACCCTCTGATTGGGCCACGTGTCCCAACCTTTCTTTTTTATAAAAAAAATTGAAAATTTTAATTTGTAAAATTTATTTAAATTTTTGTAAATTAATTTATGAATTCGTAATTTTTTAAAGAGAAAAGTGCATATATAACCCTATATAATTGATGAAAGTGCAGATGTAACCCTGCGATAATTGAAAGTGCATATATAACCCTGGTCAGTCGACGCCGAAATAATGGCTTTAGGGTTATATTTGCACATATGTATAATAGTTAGGGTTATATTTGCACATATGTATCATAATTAGGGTTATATTTGCACTAAAAAACAATTCAGGGTTATATTTGCACTTTCTCCAACATATAGGGTTATATTTGCATATTATCCTTTTTTAAATAAATCTGGAAAAAAAATTTATTCACAAAATATTGAATAATTTTTTTAAAAAAACACGAAATTAAATTTTAAAATAAAAATGTATTATTAAATCTCACATTTAACATATTTGGGTGGATTAATTTATTTAAATTAAATATAAAAAATTAGTGAGTAGAATAGAGAAAATTAAATGGGGTTCATAAATAGTAAAGAGTGGTTTCATACTATTGTGGAGAAAAAAAGGGTAATTTTTTAAAATTAAGTAGACAGAAAAAAATGAGAGAAATAATATATTAAATTGGTAAAAAATCAAAAGCAATTTCTACCACTGCACTTGGTCTGGAAATGAGGAATTCAGTATGCATCCACGGCTACATATAGGTGTGAACACTGAGTGCATAATTCCTTTTCTTAGGGAAAGGACACGTTAATTTAACTTTTTAAAATTTAATTCTTATTCTTATCCTTAAGTTTATATTTATGTTTTCATTTTCTTTTATTTATTTTGTCATTTTATTGTATTCATTATTAATTGAATTTTGGTTTTACAAGGCTTTATTATAAAATTTTGTTACTATAATTATTTAATTAATAGTCAATTTGATTGTCAATATTTTAGTTTCAATTGTAATTTTATTATTGCAAGATTTTATTATAAAAATTTTAATAGTAAGATAGATATTTTATTGACTGCTCTAATTGTTATTTCTTATGCACTTATTATATTTATTGTTCTTTTAAAATATGCAAATTGTATATCTCGCTTTCTTTCTAATTCAGCGTATTTATTAATCCTATAATAAAACCAAAATTTTGTCGTCGTTTGATATTATTTACTTGCTAATTTATTTATTTACTTATTTCATTTCATTTTATTTTATGTTAAAGTTTCTTGTAAGGTTTTGAGTTATAGCCGAAAATAGTCGAAGAAGATAGATATGAGGATATGATTTCAGGTTAAAACCTAGTTATTACATACGATCTGGTTTTATTAAGGTCGGGGTTTCACACCATTCACAAGAAAGGCAGAAGAAGGAAGACAACTTACAAAGTGGTAGAAGATAAAGTGAAGAAGGAGAGAAAAGTAGAGGGTGAAGAATGGTCAAAGTTTTAAAGTAGAGTTGTGATAATGATCCAAGAAGAATTGGTGTTCGTGGATAGAATAATTGGATTTCTCTTTGCGAGTACTCTAAAAATGACTACAAGAACTCCCAAAACGGATCAACGGTTCACCCAGAGGAAGCAAAAAAAAACTGGACTGGTTTTTATCGCGACCCGCGAAATTGTGTCACGACTCACGAATAGATATTTATTGGGAGCTGTGTTTTTGACACCATAACGTCGTGAGTCGCGAGAAAGGCGTCACGAGTTGCGAAAATCACCATGCAACTTGCTTTTTACTCCCATTTTTCTTGTACTATAAATAGCACTTCATCCACTCATTCCTTAGCCTCTTGGCCCGACTTGGGGGATCCAAAACCCTAGTTTTCCATCTTTTCCTTCAATTTCTTCTCTTTTTTTTCTTTGTAGATTTTTTTTTTCTTTGTAGATTTTTGTTCTATGTTATAGGTTTTGATTATCTAGGTTATTTTTCTACTTGGGAGCAATTGATTGATGCTTCGAATCTCATGTAGTAAGAACCTCTATTTCACTCTTTTTTGAAGCATTTGTTATTTGGTATTTTATTGTGTTCTTAATATGAATGTTTGATTCATTTATGAAATGGGTTTTTTAAGAATATGAAGTGTTAGGAGGTTAGAGATGTGCACAATTTCTTAGCTCTTTGACATGAAAATCCAAGAACATGGAATTAGAACTTCTTGTTGTGTAATGTGAGATGAATGTTGCAAGATGAGTATGTTAACGTGGTTTGTTAGCATATTTATCCTAAGGTAGAAATTAAAGGTTGAATCTTGAATGTTGATCTTTCTAGGTTATACCTAATGAATGTTTTGTTTGGTTAAATGGGTAGGCATTTGGTTGAATTCTTGTAGTTGTTATCAAATCTAAGGTTCTTTCGTGTATGATGTCATTGATGAAATTCCTTTATGGCGTTGATTGTCTAAAGTGATCCTTAATGAGGTTTGAAAATGATCGTTGAACGTCTTTGCGAATTACTCTTGAGAGGAAACGGAATGTCTATCTATGAAAATGGAAGTGATAGCATTCTCTATAGGTAATGAATGTGATAGAATGAGTGAATGGTTCTATGATCTATAAGAGGTTTGGAAGTGGGAATAAATTTCCCCAAAGGCTTTGTTTTTTGTAGTTTTTATCCATTTTTCTTAGTTTGTTGCATAATTAGCATAATTACCTCTATATGCTAGTTGTCTTGTCTTCACTTTCATAAATTAGGAAAAACCAACCAACACCCCCCTCTTTACTTGTTTATATATAAATGTATATCTATACATATATCCACCTTATATGCATGAACCCTTAGAAAAATCCATCTTCTTCATGGACGACCCCGATTTGACACTATCTACTTAATTGTATTTAGGAAGCACTTTAGGGCTATAAATTATAACTTTGAGAGGTACGACAATAACCTCCCGGACCATATGCTGAAGATCTAGAGCTAACAAATGACCAAATCGTGCATGAAATTTTTGGAGGGCTAGTGTCTCAGTGGCCAGTACGGGGGAAAGCTATTATGTCCAACCTTACCAGCAAGTATTTTCTCTTGTCCCAGATTGCTAAAAACTACTGGATTCCATCCATTAACACCTCATTCTTAACCAGAGAGATGGAAAAATAATGTACTGCATTGGGAAGAAGATTCTGGTTAATCTTGGCTGAACCATACAAGAGAATATAGTATTTCAGGTTGTGTCTTCCAGGAAAAAAAACTCTCTGCCACATCCCTTTGTCAATACAACTCTAGCTAAAGCAGGAAAGGTGAAGGTTAAGGATGATGATGAGTTTATATTTCAAAATCTAGTGAAGGCAAACTCCAGAACTTTATCTCCAAGAAAGATAAATGATCTACCCTAGACAATCACTGAAGTTGGTAGCTCCTCGAGTGATGCATTGAAGAAGGAAAAAGAGGCTAAGAAGTTGGCTTTGAAGGAAAAGATTGTAACTCTTTAGGTTCAGATTGCAGCCCTTGAAGATGAGTTAAACAGGTTGGATGCTGATGATGAAGGACATATGGATGCAGCTGATAAAGCCTGATGTTTTTCTTGATATTTCTGATTTTCGATGACTTTGGCGTGTTTTATGGCCCCAAGGGGGAGTATTTTGGATCTTTTGGATTTCTGGCTGTGGATTTCTTGATGGAATTTTTGATGGATTTCTTAATTCTCAGATTTCAGGTACTTATAATTTTTGTTGGATTAGTGTTCCAACATGGTTTTCTGGAAAATATGAGTACTGAGTTTTTTTGTTTGATGTTCCAACAGGATGTTGAGGGATTCTTGTTTTGGAGCTGCGGAATTTAAGGGGAATTAAATTGTGGAGCTCATGTTCCAACATCCGTAGTGATTTTAAAGTGATCATTCTATTTGCATAGTTGTTTATTTGAAAGTCCAAAAGGTTTATGGGTCCACAAAATGCCAAAGGAGGGGATTGTAAAGTCCAGAATTATTTAATTGGAAATTTGTGAAAATTATGCAAATATGGAATTGTTATGTCGTAACATCAAGGAAGGAAGATTTGCAATATATTGAAGGTTGATTTGTAATCTGAGAATAACTATATTTCGTTCAGGATGTATTTGATTGAAGAATATATAAATTCCTATAATTATGGGATTGGATTAGATTTATGTAATTGGAATAGATTTGGAATATTCAGCTATGGTAGAAGATATGGACGAGATATTCTAATTCCTTACTTCAAGGGATTAGATTTGGTAATTCTTATCTCCCAGGGATTTGATTGCTGACAGAATATTTAGTGGAGAAGGAATTATATTCGCATTGAACTATGATGTGTGCGAGTGATTTAAAGAGAAGACATTCAGTGTTCCAACATGGTAATCTGGAAAATATGAGTACTGAGTTTTTTTTGTTTGATGTTCCAACAGGATGTTAAGGGATTCTTGTTTTGAAGCTGCGGAATTTAGGGGGAGTTAAATTGTTGAGCTCATGTTCCAACATCCATAGTGATTTTACAGTGATCATTCTATTTGCATAGTTGTTTATTTGAAAGTCCAAAAGGTTTATGGGTCCACAAAATGCCAAAGGAGGGGATTGTAAAGTCCAGAATTATTTAATTAGAAATTTGTGAAAATTATGCAAATATGGAATTGTTATGTCGTAACATCAAGGAAGGAAGACTTGCAATATTTGAAGGTTGATTTGTAATCCGAGAAGAACTATATTTCGTTCAGGATGTATTTGATTGAAGAATATATAAATTCCTATAATTATGGGATTGGATTAGATTTATGGAATTGGAATAGATTTGGAATAATCAGCTATGATAGAAAATATGGACGAGATATTCTAATTCCTTACTTCAAGGGATTACATTTGGTAATTCTTATCTCCAAGGGATTTGATTGTTATCAGAATATTTTGTGGAGAAAGAATTATATTCGCACTGAACTATGATGTGTGCAAGTAATTTAAATAGAAGACATTTAGTGTTCCAACATGGTTTTCTGGAAAATATGAGTACTGAGTTTTTTTTTGTTTGATGTTCCAACAGGATGTTGAGGGATTCTTGTTTTGGAGCTGCGGAATTTTGGGGGAGTTAAATTGTTGAGCTCATGTTCCAACATCCATAGTGATTTTACAGTGATCATTCTATTTGCATAGTTGTTTATTTGAAAGTCCAAAAGGTTTATGGGTCCACAAAATGCCAAAGGAGTGGATTGTAAAGTCTAGAATTATTTAATTGGAAATTTGTGAAAATTATGCAAATATGGAATTGTTATGTCGTAACATCAAAGAAGGAAGATTTGCAATATATTGAAGGTTAATTTGTAATCCGAGAAGAACTATATTTCGTTCAGGATGTATTTGATTGAAGAATATATAAATTCCTATATTTATGGGATTGGATTAGATTTATAGAATTGGAATAGATTTGGAATATTAAGCTATGGTAGAAGATATCGACGAGATATTTTAATATCCTTACTTCAAGGGATTAGATTTGGTAATTCTTATCTCCAAGGATTTGATTGTGATTAGAATATTTTTTGGAGAAGGAATTATATTCGCATTGAACTATGATGTGTGCGAGTGATTTAAATAGAAGACATTCTGTCTGAGTTACTTAAGCTTTTAATTGAAGAAAATCTGCATCCAGATTTTCAAGATTTAGAGAAGCAGCCAAGAACTTTGTGTCTGTCTTCCAACATGATCAAACCTTTTTTATCAAGTTCAAAATCGTATAGCTTAATTCCTTGGGAGAAGGAGATCCAGCGTCGATGAGTTTCGACGTCAAGACAGATCGGTAGTTTGGGGAGCTATTAGAATTCACTTGTTACAATTAAAAAAGATAAGTATAATTGTATGGTATACTTTGTACTATATCTCTCTGATTAGTGAATTCATTCTAAACTGGATCATGTCATGTATCTCAATGATTAGTGGATGTAGGTAACCAAGTCATGTATCTCAATGATTTACTTTATTTTTCACTTGGTTAATTAGACTATGTTGAAACATATTAGTAATAATTGAATTGATTAGGTAAAACCAAATTTCAAATATAATCAATATACTTACACATTACAACCATTCTAATTGAAATTACAAACTAATGAAATTCAATTAAAATTTTAATTATAGAAACTAAATAAAATAAATAAAGTTTAAAAGAGAAAGGAACCATAAGTCTAAATTGGAGGTATTTCAAAATCCTGATTGAACCTACTTCAAAAAAATCTACAAAAGATAATAAGGTCAACCAATCAAATTAAATATGGTATCATTACTAAAGGTTCTTCAAAAAGCTAAATTTAAAAAATTTGTTTTCTTCCAAAAGTCTTCTATATATTTCTTTGTGAAATACTCTCTTTCCTGCGCAACTCCCTTACTTCATTCATCATAACCTCAAAATATATATGGTGCTACCATGATTGTAGATGGGGTAAAGTACGATCAGGAACCGACAAGCAAATTTCCATGATGCCAAAAGGTCAATTCTAAGGAGATTAATGGAGATGGGGTGAGCTTTTTGAAATTCAAATCAATGTTAGGAAGAAAAAGAAGTTGATTTCCTATGGGAAAAAAGGTGGGGAAGTTTTCCTTTGCTTCTCTTAGGTATACAAACGACGTTGTTCCAATAAACCCACAAACAATGTCGTTTAACTATCTTTAAACCCAAAAAATAAAGAAAAAAAACAACGTTGTTTAGCTATTTATACGTGTTGTCTTCTCCGGCGTTGTAGGGGTGGTACAACTAAATAGAAAATCCCAATCCATTTGCATTATCTACTAGCGTTACATTGGCAGTCAGATCATAGGGGAGGCTGGCGCACCCCCTTGCCCCCTAGTTCCGCTCCTGCTAGCTACGCACATTATTATTAGGTTTAAGTGGATGTATATACTTATTTTTTTCTTTCTCTCTCATTTTCTTTTGTAAAAAGAGTTTTAATATTTATTATTTTCAATCATTTTCTTTCATCTCTCTCCAAGTTAAAGATGGGGAAAGATTTTTATCTTTCCTTTATATCCTTTAAATTCTATTTTATTTCTTCCTTTGCGGAGTTAAATTTCTACTTACTAAGTTGTGGAGCTTTGCTGGATAGATCAATGGCTTGTTTGTTCGTTACGGATGTTGCACCTCTTTGAATAACATTGTGGATTGATGTTTGTGATCTATTTTCCCTTATTTTAACTGGTTTAGGAATTTCGGTGATAATTAGTTAATATCCTTGATAAACTCAGGGAAGGTAAATATTTTGGGGAATATACTTTCTTGTTTTTTTTCATTTTGAGGTTGTGTATTTGTAGTACAGGTGTTTGAGTCCTGTACATAGTCAACTACTAAAATGATATCAAATCAAATCGCTTACGAATCTCCTAAGAATATATTACCTAATACTTCTCCTCAATTTGGAGCATGCAAATCATTAATGCCTAACTTTCCCAATAAAAGTTGAAATTGTGTCTTGTCGAGAGCTTTGGTGAATAAGTCTGCAGGTTGATTGGATGTAGAGATGTGCTTTGTCACAATACCAGTCTAAACATAATCCCAAACAAGATGACAATCAATTTCGATATGCTTCATTATTTCATGAAAAATTGGGTAAGCAGCAATATGTAATGCCGCTTGGTTATCACAAAAGAGAGACATGGGATGTTGATGAGATGCACCCAATGACTTGATAAGGGATGATGTGAACCATTATCCATGTGTTAACCAATGCATTTGGAGTAATAATTAGTTTTTTTGTATGTTGGATTGCTAGTATTAGTTGAGTTTACGTGACAAGGGGTTTAGACGGTCACGTTTGGTTTTCTTGTTTAAATCCCATGTTTTGTAGACCTTATTAGTATTAATGGACATATTGTATCCATGGAGTCATAGATCTTCCATTGATATCATCTTTAGTAGAACGCTCGTTGATACTTTTCATTACATTCTATGTGCAGGCCATTCGCAAGTGCAGTAAAATATATTAAAGGTTGTTCGCAAGGATGGAAGAAGAGATTGAAGGTCATTCACACTAGAATGGTAGCAGACTAAGGCCACGAACATCAAATTGTGGTAGAAGAAGGTTGGAGCCAAAGATTGGCGGCATTGGATTTCAAGGCGGCCAATGAAGAAACAGAGAATCGAGGTCTAAGAGAGTTGTACCAACTTGTGAGAATGGTCCAAGAAGAATCACCCTTCAAAGTTGGTTCCATTGGATTTGTCTTCTTCCATAAAATCAACTACAAGAACTCTCAAAAAGGACTCACGGTTCATCTGTAGCAAAGGAAAGAAGTTCAGCTGACCGAAGTACAAATAGGTCGGCGTGGACCGCTTATGGATGGCACCAACGGCCCGCACTAGATGACGCGGTCTGTGCCAAATGCCTTTGGAATGGACCGTGCCAAGGGGTTTGCACGAAATGCACCAAACTCAACGGGCCACGAGCACAACTTCCAAATTTCACTCAAAATCGGCTAAGTATGGGTGTGGACCGCCCCATTTTTTATGGCCTGCCCCGTTCCAAGTGCAAAATGTCAAGACGAGGCGGTGAGATGTGAAGAATTAAGTGGTCCATGCAAAATATTGATCAAAATGAAATTTCTTACGACGGCACGTGACAAACCCCACATCCCACGGATCAAAAGTGCAAAAATGAGGACTCTGATGGTGGCCCGTGCCAAACAATGCAGACCACACAGACACGACTCACAGGGGATGACACAGCCCGCGCCAAAGGATATGCATGGCCCCGCCAGATCAGACGGCCCGCTCCAACGGAGAAAGAACAAACCGCGCCAGATCTAGCGCCCCACGCCATCACAAACCTAGTGCACGGCGTGGACCGCGCCATCCGCAACGGTCCGCGCCAAGCGGTGGGTGAACTAGGGTTTACACGTTTTTGGCTATTTTGGGCCTTATTTTAGGCCCAAACCCAAACTACTATAAATATAAGCCTTAGTCTACTAGGGTAAACCCTTGTAATTAGAGAGTTGGATCATATTTTCATTTTTACTCTTGTAATTAGGAGATCACTCTAGAGAGAGAAACATTCTCTCTTCTTTATTTCTTTCCTTTTTATTTTCTTTCATCCTATTATGTGGAATTCAAATCTTTATTTGAATTCCATATCTAGGGAGTAGTTTCCGTACCTTGGGTATAAATTGTATTCATGTGTTGATTTATGTTTTTGTGAGATTCCTAGTTCATCCTAATTATTGTGTTTATGATATTATTGTGACTTGCTCTTGAATGTTAGAATTGCATGAATAGCACACTCCATATAAGCACACACTCTAGTCTATATTCATGTTAGTGCAAATATAGATGCCCCCGAGTAAGATAAACCCGGAATGTGTGATGGTAATAGGGTACAGGTCTGTGTGGGTGTATGCATAAGGGATGCCGAGTATTGGGTCTGTTGCATTCCAGCACACTAGCCTTAGATGATTACGTAAAGTAGTCTGATGGGTTGCGGGTAGAGATAGTGAAAAGTAGCGAGCTAGAGTTGTAAGAGGTCCTACTGTCATAGATAAGATGCCTACTCCCTTTGCCTCATTTATAGGCCTAGGGAGTAGAGCATTCGTGGTGGAATGCCCAGGACGTAATCGCACAGGGGAGAAACAGGCCTACAACAATGGTCGGACCTTGTTGTACTCCCCTAATTATGAAAGCGGTGCAGATGGAGGGTTGCAAGCGCATCCGATGTGATATTTACGGGGAAGTGTATGTCATCGACCACCACATGTTATGATCACTATATTAGGTTTGTCTAAATCTCACATGTGAATGGATCGAGGATCGAAGTATTAAATCAACCACGTTACGAAATCACTCCCTAAGTGTTTAGCTATATGGATTACTTGCTTTTTACTTTTATGTTTTGTAGTTGTTAATCGAAAAACAACCCCCCTTGTTTTACTATATTAGCTATTCCTAGCAACTCGTACAGATTGACAACTCGGACGAGTTTGTGTTTAATTGATTTTTAGGCCCTAGCATCTCTGTGGACATACACAGGGCTTACCGCTAACTACCCTATCGGTAACATAGTAGTGAGTTGGGTGCAGAAATATAAATTTTATCTTTGACCTAGCGTCCTTCACTCGGGTTAATTAGCTACAATTAACAACCCCGAGTAGAGACGGGTCAAGGGACTTGAGCCAAATCAACTCATAGCAGGCATAAGTCATAGCTCGATACTCGGCTTCAGCAGATAAACAAGGTACGGTAGATTGTTTCTTTGTCTTCTACGAGATGGGTGAATGACCAAGCAAAACAAAATAACCAGTAATCGACCAACGTGTGATAGGACAAGATGCCCAATCTAAGTCACAGATGACTGTCTGCTGCAAAAGGCTTGTAGCAGAAGAAGAAGACCTTTACCTGGATATCCCTTAAGGTAATGAAGCACACGCAAAGCGGCATTCTAGTGATCTAGCTCAGAGCCTGGAGAAACTTAGCAAGAGTGTGGATGGAATAAGACAACTCAGGTCGAGTAAATATGAGATAGATTAAATGACTAATCAGGCAACGATATCAATTGGATGCTCATAGATTGAACTGGTGGACACGGCCAATTGATGGTTTTGCTCCATAGGAAATTTAGTCAGCTTAACAATGAGCAAACCGACCTCAAACAGGATATCCAGAGCATACTTATGTTAACACAAAAATAAGCCAGGTGAGTTTCGAGCAATCTCAACACCCAGAAAGTACTTAATAATTCCCAAGTCCTTCATGTGAAATGGGATCTTAGATATGCCTTGAACCTAGTGATGGAATCTGTGTCATTTCCGGCAATGATTAAGTCATCGGCGTAAACTAGAACCGGCAAAGTAATATCCCCTGATTTGTAAGAGAATAGAGAGTAATCAGCATAACTCTGGTGAAATCCATGAACGCTGAGATGCTGACAACTTAGCAAACCAAATATGAAGAGTTTCTTGGAGGATATAAAGCGACTTTCACGGACAACAAACTTTCCTGGGTTGCACATTCAACAGGTCTTGAGGTGGTAACATGTACACTTCCCCATTCAGATCACCGTGTAAGAAGGAATTATGAACATCCATGTGATGAAGTTCTCAATGCCAGATTGCAGCTACACCAAGAAACACCCTGACGGATGCCATCTTGGCGACAAGAGCAAAAGTCTCAATGAAATCCACTCCCTCGACTTGATGATTACCATGAACCACCAGTTCAACCTTGTGTCTATAAATGGATCCATCGGCATTGTACTTAATACATACACTCATTTGCAACCGATTGGTTTCTTCCCGGGAGGAAGAGAAGACAACGACCATGTCCCATTCTTTTCAATTGCATGAAGTTCATCGTTCATGGCATTACACCAAGGTTTGTGAATGAACGTCTCTTTGAAAGATATATAAGCAATAATATTATCATATGTGATATTATTGGATTCGTCGTAATAAGAGGCATTCTTGCACAAACCCTGGCGTGATAATATTATCATATGTGATATTATTTGATTCATCATAACAAGTAGTTTCAAAATATCAACATTTTATTTGTCGTTATTATATGTAAATAGACATATTAACGATCAAACGTGTTTTTAGATAACTATGAAAAAAATTCAATGAAATTTAACCTTAAATTGCATTGTACCTGGGCCGGATTTCATTTTTTTTGTAAATTTTATGTCTTGATTTTTGTTCTAAGACTAATTTGAGTCAAAATCAGCTTATTTACTAGTATTTCAAGTTTTAAAATTATTTTTTTTATTCAGAACCATATTTTAATGAAATTTGTTTGGCATGGCATAGGTATATATACTAGCTCCAGTGCTCATAATACACTGTATTGTAAAAAAGAAATTTCAAAACCCATTTCAAGAATAGTTTTGTAAACCAAAAAGTATTTAATATGAAAACCCACAAAAGAATTCATCATTATGTTATGTGACTCGACTTTTGAGTATAGCGAAACACTGAGATAATGCACATTAGTTGTATTGTTGTCCTAAAGTGCGGTCTTCGTACCCAAACTTAATTGATATACAAGTCAGAAAGTTGTCCACGTTGATTCCACGTCCAAAAGCTGACTTAACGTTTAGTACTCCGTAGACTATATCCATAGCAAATAAAATTAGATTTAATTATTAATAAATAACTTCACTAGCTTAGGAATCGTCATTAACGCCTACATTGCATGCTTGCTATGTTTTTTTTTCTTCGGAACTGTCATCTATTCTATGTTCGGAAGTGAACATATACATGTTTCGATAATTGGATTAACGATAGATGACTCTGAAAATCTAATAGACTGTAAGTGAATAATCGCTATCTAATTTAGTATGATGAATGGCAACTGGGCTTTACCAACTATTGAAATTTTTGTACGATGGTTCCATTGTTTACTTTTGTGCACTTTTGAGGGGAGTTCTAAAGTCAGAACATGGGTGTGGAGTGAACTAAAGTAGACATCGGCGGTTGAACCACAATCTAAAAATCCTACAAAAATTTGCGCTAAAAACTACTATTTTAAGGCATTTTTAAGGGCACTCTGACGAAGGAACAGTGTCTGAAGTGCACTTAGAATGACACTTCCGACTTCGAAGCTGGTGGGTGAAGTGCACTCGGCGGTTGAACCTCTGTCGAAGAAACCATACAAAAATATTAACTAAAAACCACTAATTTAAGGCACTTCCGATGTGTTTCTGAAATAGGAACCAACTTTGGAAGTGCATTTCTGAAATAGGATCCAACTATTCCACCTTTATTATGCCTCTTCCCAGCTGCAACCATTTTCCATTTCCTTTGTTTTTTTCTTCTATCTTTCCATTCTTTCTTTCTTCCTTCCTTCTTCTTTCTTCCTTCTTATCCCGCTCCTTTCCCAAATATAACACTTCTTCCTTTTCCTTTTTAATTTGAACTCTGCAACAGCGACTTCAGATTTGAAGAATGTGTGGAAATAAACTCCATATTATCATGGTATGATTTTTTCTCCATTTTTAATTTGTTATTGGAGAACCCGCCTACGAATTATCGTATATGTTATTTTTAAAGGTGAATTGATGTTTGTTGTTTGAATGTATATTACTATGGATTGATTGTAGATAAGTTTGATATGAGTATAAGAGATGAGGATGATGGTGGTTGTGTTGTGTTGAAAATGAATGTCGACCTGTGTTCATATGAGGAATGGGACGATGTGGTCAATCTAAGTTTTCTGTTCTCGACAGAAACATAATGCCCAAATTTGTTTTTATTGATTTCCAAGGGCAATTCCAAAGTCGGAAGTGGCTTCAGATATTAAACTGATGTCAGAATGACCATCTCACTGCACCCTAGTTCTTCAATCGTCATGCAATGGTCGTGATGATGTCCAATAAAATTTGGCACTTGTTTTCTTCTAGATAATAGTGAACTTACTCCTGCAAGCAAGAAGAAGGGCAGTCAGGCAGGGGGGCTTCTCACTGGTACCCGCTTTGATGCCTAAGAGATTGGTCGAGTAATTATGTGAGAATGAATTGAATAAGAGATTGGTCGAGTAATTATGTGAGAATGAACTGAATGACTAGCCTTTGTGTGCTCACCAACCTTTGTACATTGAGGGTACGCTTTAATAGGGGGTGTTGCTATATCACGCTATGTATTTTACTAGTTATGCCCTAATACGTATATACATGTATAATACCAAATTTAAATTTTCAAAATAAAACAAAAAATCAAAAACAAAACAAAAAATCAAAAACAAAAACAGCTAGAACTGCCAACGCCAACTCCGGAACCACCGCCACCGCCGACACTGGATCCACCACCACCATCACCGCCACTACCGCCACCGCCGCCACCCGGTTTGGATCTTGGGAAGGAGAATCAGTCAAGGAGACCCGGTTCGGGTCTTTCCAAGGAGAACGAGCCGAGAGAAGAAATGGAGAGTCGGGGAAGAGAACGGGGCTGGGAGAAGAAAATGAGAGCCGAAGAAAGAGAGGAGAGCGCGAGTCGGGGAAGGGAAGGAGAGCCGGAGCCAGAGAAGGGAAGGAGATCGGTTGCAGGAGAAGAAGCGAAGACCGGGTCGGAGAGGAAGAGGAGAACGGGCGGGAGAAGAAGAAGAGAACGGGCCGGAGAAGAAGGGGAGAACGGGGAAAAGAAAAGGAGAAGAGAAGATCGGAGAAGAAGAGGAGACCGGAGAAGAAGACCGGCGAAGAAGAATAGAAGAAGAAGAGAAGACCGACAGTGGCGGAGGAGACCGAATAAGAAAGAGGAGATTGGCGGTGGCGGTGCACGATGGCAGCGGCGGTTGTTGTAAATAATAAATTTTATTTAATATTAATTTAAATATATTTAAATAAAATTAAAAATACATATTGCATACTAAATAATATAAATACATGGCGTAATCAAATAAAATATAGGCCGTGATATTGCGATACATGGCGTAATCAAGGCCCGTAGACTGCTCATGATTTGATAGTAGGCCCGTCAAATGGGTTAATTGGATAAACCCGTTATCCAAACCCAATAGATCATTATCCAATGGGTCATTATCCAATTAACTCATTTATTAAATGGGTCATAATGGGTTGGGTCATAAATGAGTTGGGTCATTAAATGGATAACCCATTAGATAACCCATGAGATATTCATATGACCCAATGGGTTAAAATATATTATCCAATAAGTCATTATCCAATAAATCATTATATAATTAACCCAATAAGTTATCATTAAACATTTTCTATCAATTTGGGTTACAAGTTGTCATTATCCAATGGCATTAGTTATTAAATGCTCATTAGTTTTTGGGATTGAGCGAGATGAAAATAATTGTATTAATGGAAAATTTTGATCTCCATGGGTCTCAGATTATGTTAATTCAATAAGAACGTAACAAATACCCAATAAATATCTAAAATTACCCAATTAAATGCATGTGTAATATTTAACATAAATATTCACTATAATTCACAAATTATACAAATTATAATTCACAAATTATTCAAGCTCAATCTCGTACAATATTTGAATTCGTACAGTATTCGATCTCGTACAGTATTCGAACTCAATCTCGTACAGTATTCGAGTTCGTACGAAATTCGCACTCAATCTCGTACACTATTCGGGTTCGTACAAAATTCCCACTCAATCTCGTACAGTATTCGAATTCAATCTCGTACAGTATTCGAATTCATACAGTATTCGAGTTCAATCTCGTACAGTATTCGAGTTCGTACAGTAATCGAGCTCAATCTCGTACAGTATTCGAGTTCATACAGTATTCGAGCTTAATCTCGTACAGTATTCATGTTCATCTCAATCTCGTACAGTATTCGAGCTCAATCTCGTACAATATTCGAGTTTGTACAGTATTCGAGTTCAATCTCGTACAGTATTTGAGTTCGTACAATATTCGAGTTCGTACAATATTTGAGCTCGAGCTCGATCCCAAGTAATATTGTTCGTTAGTTTTGTCGAGTTTACAAAGCCAACATATTATATATTTTTATTTTTATTAAATATAATATAATATAATGTACATAATATTATATTACATAATATAATATTATGAACTCGAATATGAACAAAATGCAGACCGATTGATGAACAAAACGCAGACTGATTGATGAACAAAACGCGGACGGATGAAACAAAACGCAGTCTGGAAAGTGAGAACTGAGAAAGAACGCGGACTTGATGGGTAATTCACGTTTCACCCAAATAAATGACATATACCCAATTGGTCATTTAGTTCGGCCCAATGGATAATTAGTATAGACCCAATGGATAATTAATATAGACCCAATGGATAATTAGTATAGACCCAATGGATAATTAGTATAGACCCAATGGATAATTAGTATAGACCCAATGGATAATTAGTATATACTCAATGGATAATTCAGTATATACTCAATGGATAATTCAGTATATACTCAATGGATATTTGGTATTTTCAACCATTTAAACTTTAAATGTATAAGCCACGTAACATTTTACTTGGAGTGAAAAATTACGATTAACCGTAATCATTCTTTAATGTAGGCTGAATCGTGTACATAACTACAAAAAAAAGAAATATTTATTCGAGTGGCCAAATGTGGGAATTTCATTTATTATTTTCTTATGTTCAATAAAAGAAAATATTTTTAAAAATCTTCATATTTCGAGATTTTTCAAATTTAGTAAAAGTTTCTTAAATACTACTTCTACTTCTTTCGTCAAGACCATTTATCAAATTTTAATTGGTTCAAATTAAAATTGATTAAAACATGAACCGAAATCGACAAATATGATGAATCGAGAATTCGATCGTTTCTAAGTTGATTATATGTGTTAGGGAAAAATTAAATTATTCGTAATCAAATTTGTGAAAATTTTGTTATCTTATGATATGAAATTATCCACGGGTCACCCGTTATCCAACACAACTCGACCCACCCAAAATTATTCGATGGATAACCAATTATCCAACCCAACTAAACCCAATAACTACAACTCAATTATATCAATTAACTCAATGAGTCATTATCCAATAAGTCTTATCCAATAAGTCTTATCCAATAAGTGAAATTAGTATGTGGGTAACGGTTATCCAACGGGTGACCCAACCCGTTTGACGGGCCTATTTGATAGCAACCAGTCACCGTGGTCTCATATGTAAACATAAGAGATTTGAAGGGTTAAACTCCTGCTGATAGCACCACGCTTGTCATGGTTTCCAGGCTCGTTTCCCGGCGCCCATGTTTTGAGAACCGGTGTTTACACCATTCAGAGGGCAGGGGCGGAGCTAGAATACATCTATGGTGGGGGCTGATCTATAAGTAAAAAAAAAATTATCAACTTTTTTCTTTGTTGGAGGGGGTTGATAATTTTTTTTAAAAAAAATTACAACACAAATTCCTTGTAATTTTCATCCCGGCAGGGCCAGGCCCCTTGTGGATCCACCCTGCAGGGGGTGCAGGATTCTTAGTTTCTGAAGAGTTCTGAGCGATATACCATTTTTGGTGGGTAAAGGTTTTAGTGGAACGTGCAGCTAGAATAAGTCTGTTATCCATTTTCTGCCACCGCTCGCTGTCCATTGCCGCCACGTGAAGGCACGCGCCAGCTGGAAATAATATCGTGCGTGGCTTCCCACGCGAGTCGCCCTCTCCATTCGCTTGTGTGCATCTCACGCGATGCCTTCTTCTCAGCGATATTGAAGCTTCTCCTTCCGCCGGTGCGAGCCTATTCCAGATCGTCCGGCTCGCTCTTTCTGCCGACGCATTTATCTCCTCACTATGCTGCACCTCGGCCTCACCGAAGCGGCGCCATCATTGGAAACGCTCGGCCTCGAGCAACACTGCTGGACACTGTTGTAAATCGGAGACGACTTCGATCTGTGCGACGAAGAATTGGAGACGACTTTGATCGGAGACAGCCGGAGACGATTTCGATGTGTGCAATAGAGAATCGTAGACGAACTTCGATCTGTGCGATGCCACCGAAGATAGGCTTCGTGGTGTGGAGCTCTGATTCTCCATGCGACGTCCGGCGATGAAAGAAATGAGATTCACCGAAGGAAGAAGAAGAAGCGCGGCGGAACATTGGCAGTTGGCGGCGGTTGCAGGTTCAAAAACGGAGGAGAGAAAAGGGCAAAATGAAAAAGAAAATGAAAATCATAAAAAAATCAATAATATATATAATTTTTTGATAACTACACAATATATAAATTTATTAGCATATTAAAAAAAGGTAAAGTCTTGGGAAAGACGATCTTTCCATATGCTTATGGAAAGACGGAGTTTGATTATAATAATAAAAGGTAAAAGGTCTTAGTTGCAATATTAAAGTTTTAGTATGCAACATGTAGTAGTTATAAAATTTATAATCCGGTTCATGCAACCCGAAAATTTTATCTTCATTTCTTATAATTTACACTTTAAACCTTGGTCTTTCCATAACTTATGGAAAGACCGTCTTTCAAGAGACGGACTCTTAAAAAAATTCACCCTAATTAAAATTTTTTGTAATTGCATAATAGACCTTATCTAATGTTTAACATGTGTAAAACAAAACTTTGTGAATTATGAAATACTCCCCCTGGCTCAACAAAAATGGTACATTTACTTTTTTTTACAATTTTCGATGATCATGGTTGACCGTCAATATTTCTAACTACTTATAATAATTTCGCATAAAAAATTGATCTTTAGAAAATAAATGTTAAGATAAATCTAAAAATATCTCACACGATATTTTTATTATATAATATTAATATATATATATATATATATGGTCAAAGTTACTAAATAAATATTTATATATTTTTTAATTCGATGTAATAAAATAATAAATCATATTTTTTTCAACTAATTATGAAATATATGTTATTAATTCACAATAAAAGGATTCTATATTTTCTACTCAAAAATAATTTTGACTTTTTTTTTTTAAAGGTTCTCTAGTTGACCAAAACCCCTAAAATTGAGGGAGAACCATACAACCGAACCGCTGGCGAGAGCTAGGGCCAAGCCCCACTACCGAAAGCCACCTCTACCAGCCTTTATAGCGAGCCACTGATGCGAGCCACGATCGCGAATATTGAGCAAGAGCCACTCTAACGAGCAACAACCGTGACTCACCGGCGAGACCCATCACTGAGACTCACAGCTGGATACCACAGCCGCGCCACAGCTCTCCAGAAATTCCGGAATTCCAGAAATTTTGGCCGATGAAACTTGCTCGCAATCGATTCTCCCGCCAACGAAACATGCTCGCAATCCCACCGGCGACGCAAAGCTCCGCAGATCTCTCCCATCGCATTGATTCTCCCTCTCAAGCTCATCGGCGACCCGAAGGGTGGCTGGAAACCCGATATTGGGCACGCCGGAAACAACTTCACTATGGCCAGAAATAGGAACTGCCATTTTGCTCCGATTTGGCCTATATATTTTCGGTAGTTTCTGTCGAAAATGGCCCTAAATTGGCCGGAATACCGCAGGAATTTGCCTGGAAACGGCCCTGAAATTGGCCGGGCACCGCCACTAATATTGCTGGGAAGTTCAACTAAATTTCTAGAAATTAATTTAAGATGTTATTATTTATTTAGTTATTTATTTAATTTAAATTTCACATCGATTGCAAAAGTACAAATACAAAGCGTGATTAATAAAATACAAGACATAAAAAAACAATCCACTTCAATATTGGTGTGAGATGCACGGCTAAAAATTTTCACCCACTCTCTCTGACCCTTACGAAGTTCTGGATGCAAAATATTTAATGATTTTTTTTACTTTAAGAAGGTAATCTAGACTAACCTAATCACAACTACACAAACTGTTTACTAACTAACCCACATGATTAGCTCACAGAGTTTAAGAGTGTTGCTAACTTAATTAACATGATATGAATCTCCTTGCGAAAATACTGGATTGTGGAATTTAAATCTTTGACCAAATTAAGGGATCTGCAAATCCTAATATGGCCACACAAAATTGATAACAACTAGCCCTCGGGATTGCTCTCAATTTCAAAATTTTCTCACAAACTAGCCCGTAGGATTTGTTCACAAATAAAGGGTATTGACACTTAATTAACCCGGAGGATTAAGCAACAATAAAAACGCTCGCAAGCAGAAAGTATGAACTCAAAAATTATGAATATTTGATTGATAAAATTGTGCCTTAAACTCAACCAAGGCTCCCCTATTTATAGGGTTAAAATCGGCCAAATCCATAATCCCAATCAGAACAGGACTTCTACCAGAAACTGAAAAGACTTATGACAGCTTGAAGAAACTAAAATCATATCTAACTAGAATACTTAAAATAAATTACTATATGGCTGAAATTCTTTAAGACAAATCTTGAATGAATATTGTCTTATCTAATCTTACCAGATCTAATTCTAGTCAGATCAAAACTGAATATTCTAAACCCTAATGGACTGATTTTCGAAATTAAACTCTTCAAAGCCCACATGGCCGAGTTTAATATCTAAAATCCAGAATGAAATAATTTTACAATAGTTTACAATGATCACACTACCTCACTACAATACCAATGGAAAAAATAGTATAATGTTACCCTCCTAAAACCCTAATCTAATAAATAAATTAATAAATTTATAATAAATGATATTTTTGAGATCATATCATAACCCGCAGGATTAAGTAACAATGGAACGCTTGCAAGCAAAGTGTAATAACTCAAAATTTTGAATACTTGATGTATAAAGTGTGTGTTATAAATTCGGACATCTCTCTATTTTTATAAGGCGAAATCGGCATGCACGGAGAATACAAGATTTTGCGGAAACCTAGTTCAAACAAGAATTATTTCTTTGTCCTAAACTAACTAAAACTAAATGTCATAATCCAATCCTAACAAGAATCAAATCTCGGCTGAAGGTTACAATCCTTAGCCGAATCTTCAAGCTAAATCTCGGCCAAGTCTATTCTTGATCAACTCGCTAGCTAACTAACTAACAAACTAACTAACAAGAATCAAAATCTACTGATTACAAGGCCCATGCGGCAAAATGCTAGAATTTATAAATTTATACATTTAAAAATCCCGGTTTCTTTGTTCTGGCTTCTTGGTATCTTCGAGCGATTAAATTATTATGATTTTGGTTATTCACATCTTTCACTTGGCTTTACGTCAAGATTACACAACCTTGCTAAAAACCTAGCGGAAAACAAGAGTATTATGTATTTTTGGCCAAAGTCTTCTAGGCTTTCTTCGAAATGATATTCAGACGTTTCTAAGCCAATTGGCTTTGGCTTGGGTCTTCTTCATATACTTGAACTAGTCCAAGCATTCAACGTTCCATCTCTAAGTTTCTTTCTGGCTCTTATCATGAGACCAACCATGTTATTTAGAGGATCTCTGACATAACTCTTGAATCTTTGATATAACTCTTGAATCTTTGATCTAACTATGGCATAGCTTCATTTAAGGAGTTAGATTTTGGATGCATATCATCCTCACTCATGTTCACATAAAAAATAAGAGGCAACACATAACATATAAGGGTACTTTTTGAAAATATAACTAAACAGTAATGATAAAATACTCATGTTTGATTATATTGCTCGTCATATTAAGAAAAGGCCTGTCTCTTGAAAGACGGTATTTCCATAAGTTATGGAAACACTAGTGTTTAAACTACAAATTAGAAGAAGTCAAGGGAAATTTTTTGAGTTGCATTAATCGGTCATAAACTTATAATTGCTGCACGTTGCATAATAAAATTTTAATATTGAAACTAATTTTTTTTTACCTTTCTATAATTTAAATTCAATCACGTCTTTCCATATGCCTATGGAAAGACAGTTTTTCCCAAGACTTTTCCATTAAGAAATTGATAAGGCACTACAAAAAAAAAGTCCAGTAATGACGCATACATGTGACAAGTAAGAAAATGTCACAATTTTTGCTTCACCTTCATGTGTCACTAAATATTTCTGACATGTGTACATGTCAGTAAACTGGATTACTACATCAATTCATGTCACAAAATTTAATGATACTTCTAAATTGAACTGCATCTTAAAGTGTCACAAAAATATAACAATAATTCAACGTGTCACAATTAGTGACATATTGAAAAGAGGCACTCCACAAGGCGTCGCTAAAAATTTTAGCGGCGCAGTTGAGTGTCACAAATGCTCCAAAAAGTGTGAAAACTGGAGAATTTTTTTTGTAGTGAAGTACGTTAATATAAAAAAAATATCAAATTAATCGGAAAATATGTCACTGCGAAAAAAAATTCCAATAGGGTTGCATATTTTGTGACAGGTGAGGAAAGTCACAATATTTGCTCCACCTTCAGGTGTTACTAAATATTTGTGAGATGTGCACATGTCATAAACTGAATGACACTTCTAAATTGAACTTCATTTTAAAGTGTCACAAATAATATAATTATACTACAACGTGGCACAATATTTTAGTTGCATGCTAAATAGGGACACTTCACAAGACGTCACAATATGTTTTTTTTGTAGTGAGAGTGACGCCTTCTGAAGGGCCCTTATTCAGCGAGTCACTAAAATATTGTGATGCGTTGAAGTATCATTATTTTTTTTGTGATGCTATAAAATGCAGTTCAATTTAGAAATGTCATTAAAATTTTGTGACATGGATTCAGTTTAGTGACAAGTGCACATCTCACAAATATTTAGAGATATCTGAAGGTGAAGCAAATATTGTGACATTTCCTTACCTGTCACAAAATATGTGCCACTATAAATTTTTTTTTGTAGTGTGTCAACTTTAGGAAGGGAGAAATAATACTTTTGTGGTGAAGTGCGGTTATTGTAGTGAATTGCTATATCACGTCCTGTATTTTGCTAGATTACGCCTTGTGTTTGTACTATTAAAATACTATATATATTTTGAATTAATTTTAAAGAATAAAGAAATTAAACATTTAACAATAATTTAAAATAATTTAAAATAATTTAAATCTAATTTAATATTTCTGAGAGACCGGATAGTGGTCTCTGTATTGTTCACCGGCGTGGGGCTCTAGTGGCGGTGGTGTTCGTTGTTCTCCGCCATAGGAGTCCGCTGGAGTTGAAGACCCTTCGGTTCTCCGACGTCCTCGATTCTTCTCCGGTGTCCTCGCTCCTTCTCCGGCCTCCTCGGTATTCTCCGCCAAAGTTGCATCTTCTCCTGTGGTCTGGTGCCGCTTCTTCGGTGGTCTGGTGCGTCTTCAGATCTGGTTCTCATTACCCCACCCGTCCTCGTTCTTGTCGCCCTGCCCCATTCCCGCTGTCCTTCCCCCCTTCCCTTTCTTGGTCTAATTTTCCTTCTCCTCTCGGCCGTTATTTACTCTACTCTCAGCTCATTGTCCCCGCTCTCCTCTCTCCACTCTCATCGGCCCGATTATCGCCCCATTCTCAGTTCTTGTCCCTGTTTTCGGTTCCCGTTTCCCCTCACTACCCTGTTCTCGTTCCCCGCCGAATCATAGCTCGAGAAAAGCCAGCTTTGAGTTTAGGGTTTGGATTTGGCAGCGGGAAGGTGGTGCTAGATTTAAGTGGGGATGGCGTTTTAAGGGGGAAAAGAAGACGGGTGGTGGCTTTGGGTAAGGTGGTGATGGGTTGATTACGGGTGAATAGCGGGGGCGCCACCGCCGGCTGACGAGGGACAGGAAAGTTGAAGACGGGTGGGCTGGTTTGATTGTCGGCGAGTAGTAGCGGCGCCAGCGCAGGCCAACGAGGAACAAGGATTTTTTTTGAATATTTACTAGTTTTATTTTATGGCAACGTGGCGTGGGCGGTGGTGGTGGCGTTGGCATAGCAAGGAAAGGGAATATATTTTTTGTTTTATTAAAAAAAATTAAAATTAGTATTATACACATATACATGTATTAGGACATAACCTAGTAAAAAACTAGGCGTGATATAGCATCACCTTACTGTACCCTAAGCAATTTAATAACATGAGAACTAAAAAGGTTCTCCACGTTGGTTCCATATCTCAATGGCATTCAGCATAGGTACTTCATGTTTAGGAAGCCGTGGTGTCGGGAACCCGCGATTTATTTCTTACAATCGATTGCTCCATTTGCTATAAAAGCCTAAAGTACTCACTGCACTCACTAAAATTAAAACATAAAATATTCTTGAGAGAAGATGATTTTTTCATTACAATTATTGGACATAGATTGTAAGGTCTGTTAGGTTTGCAAAAGGAATAACAACCGAATTATGCCCTGATAATAAGAGAGATATAGTTAAACAAATTAACTTTTATTTGGTTGAAAATAAGAAATAGTTGTTGCAGTTATTACTGGTGGTGTCCTAGGCCGGGCCGAGTGTAGTGCTGGTGGGGTGACCACACAAGGCCCAAAATATTATATATACCTATTATATATGTGTAATTTTTTTTCATTTGATGAATGAAGACCAATTATTTTTATTTGTAGAGGTTGTACAAAATTAGATTGGGTCGATTTTATTTCGCATAGGCCAATTTTTACTTTTCTTTTAAAATTTCAGAACATTTCCTTTTCTCATAATTACATTGGGACATTTTCTTACCTCTTGGGCCCATTTAATCAAAATATATTACTGATGGACAAATTTTAAAGCAATAATTCTTCCTAATTTGACCCATATTCAAACCAAACAAAATAAAATTTGATGCAACATATCAAGTATCTTCCTTTCTTCTCTCGTCCCCATTTTAGTTTCCCTTTTGGCTTTTGCATCGCCGTATCCTGGTTGCCTAATATTGTCAATTGCCATTTGCTCTCAATACTTTGTCTTCTAAATTTTGCTTCACTGCATAATTGATTCAAACGTTCTGTTCCAGTGCTCCTTCTCTGCTGTCTTTAAATTTAATTTGGTAAGAACAAATAACCCTAATTTCTTAAATTCTAAATTTTGAGTGTTTAAATTATTAATAATAGTATTAATGATTTAATGATGGAAATTATAATTAAGTTATTATTCCCTTTATTTGTCAAGAAAGTTGTGAGAAAATCTTAATTAATTTATTTCTATGTTTTCATTTATTTGTGCAGTGATTTAATAAACTAAAGCTTGAAGAAATTATTGAATTTGGAATATTTTGAATACTTTACACCCATATTGAAGTTTGGTTGCTCCACTATCCAAGTTTTATTGTTTTAATTCTTAATTCTAATTTCTTATAATTTAATTAAATATGTTTCCTAGAAGACAACCCTCGGGTTTTGAAAAAGAAAAAGGAAGAAAGAAGAAGAGGAAAAAATAAAGTCGCAAAAAAGAATCACTTCAAAAGCATTGGGAAAAAAAAGGAATGATGAAAGTAGTTCCTTAGAAAAGGAATTTGAAAATTATGGTAGAGATCTTGATATGGTAAATGAAGAACTAACAAAAGTGTAGGAAAAGGAAAAGGAAAAGGAAAATGAGGTAAATGAAAACATAAGTGAGACTAGTGAAAATAATGAAGAAATTAATGTTGGGTTGAATTGTGTATCATCTTTAGACATATATAATCCTAGAGTGTGGGATGGTTTAGATGCGAAAATGAGAGATTTGCTAATTGAAAGTGGTCCTATTATAGAAACTAATATTATTTGGACTAAATTATTTTTTTAGTCCCTTACATATTGTCCAAACATTCTTTTGGTCCCCAAGTCTAATACCGCATTTAATCGGCAATTAACATTCTGAAATAGAATCTTTTGGTCCCCAAATGTAGTTTTCAGGTAAAGTCAACGGTAAAATTTGTCAAAATGTGTAAAATGACCATTATAACCCTGAGTTAAAAAATTTTTAAAAAAGAAAATCAGACTATTGTTCTTCTTCTCCAACGTGACCTTATTCGACAACAGTGGCCTCGCCGTGCCACCGGTGGACTCGCCTGAGTCACTCCGGCAAGCAAGTCGTCCGCGTCTATCGTCGTCAGTTCTGGCGTCGCATATATACCCTCCGAAGTGATTCACACATCTCAATATCAGAAGTTTTCCTAATCATTCCTCGTGGAAACCCCTCTGTTCCCTCAGGCGCGCATTAATTTCCACTCTAAATCAAAAGTTTTTCGAATCATTCCTCAGGCGCGCATCTGTTCCCTCAGGCACACATCGGTCTCAAAATTATGTTTGTGATTGTTTAATTTAGAGTGAATCCACAGACGACAGTGGAGACGGGCTCTTACCGGAGGGCTACTGCTCTGCCACAAAGGTAGCAATCAATTTTCAATGCCCTCGCCGCTTAAACTGCGATGTTTTTTAGATGCTTTCCATTCTTTCGACCCGACGAGCCTCCGGTGAACCAGTGCATTGAAGAGCAGCAGCGGCGCCGACAGTGAAGTAAGGAGTAAGGGTCGATGGTGGTTTAGTGTTTCCAAGGAAACCCTAAAATAAAGAAAAATCTAAAGTAAATTAAAAGGAAAGAAATATTAAAGGAAAAAAGAAATGAAAAAGAAAAATTTTTAAAATTAGAAATTTAAAATTTAAAATATTTTTAAATTAGTAAAATTACTAAAATACCCCTAGTTATGTTGGAAAACCATTCCGTTTTACCTTTCTCCCTTTTCCGCACACATACTCAACCTATGAGTGACTTGCATCATCTCATCTTTCATCAAGCCTGAGCTCTCCCCTTTGTCTTGGAGCTTATCTTGAAATTAATAAATCAAACAACACATGATATAAATGAAGCAAAATATAGCTTTAATGACACAATAAATGATTTCCCATAAATGTTCATCAATGAGCGAAATCAAGAATCTCAATACATAAGTTTGGAAGCTTCAATCAATTGCTCCCAAGAGATTAGTTTAGCTACTAAAATCCATAATAATCAACAACAATAATCCAAACATGAAAGTATATTAAAACAAGATGAAAAAGGGTAAAAACCTAGGGTTTACTGGTAGAAAGTTGGGAAGAAGAAAAGTCAAGAAAGAGAAACGATAGAATGATATTTATAGTACAAAAAGAAAGACAAATATGTTCTGGCCACCCATTCATCACAAGCCATAATGGGTTCATCGCGGCTAGCGATGGAGCCCAGGAACATAACTTGTCTATTTTTTCTTCTCATAGTCTCAAACTCTCTTTCTTCATAAAAAATTTCTTCCATTCTTCAAGTCTTCAAATCTTCAAAGAAAGTCTTCAAATCTTCAAAGAAAGTCTTCAAAGTATTCAAATGGTGATCTTCAACGGCCTCCATTCTTCAATTCTTGATGTTGTTTCCTTGTCACACAAAATCCGCTTAGAAAGGGTAAAAGAGCGTAAAGTTGTTCTTACCTCTCCTAAGATAATTTCAAGGTAAAACCCAAGATCTTGAATACAAAAGTGCACAAAAGTGATCCCAAAAAGTCCCAAAATATGCACATAATATGGACACATCAATAGATTTAAGCGTATCCATCAATGTGATCCCGTTTAGTCTAGATGAACGCCTAGAAATAGGTGAGCTTAGGAAAACTAGAGTGATTGTCCAACTTTCCGATCATTCCCATGCTAGCCCTTGCGGGCTTGAAAAGGATGTGATGGTTTGAGTTGGAAAATTGGTTTTTTTGGTAGATTTTTATGTCTCAGACGTGACGCACGACGGAAGTGCACCCCAATACTTTTGGGGAGACCTTTTCTTAAAATGCCTAGGACCAAAATTGATGACCATTTGGGAACCTTGACTCTAGAAGATGATCTGGACAAAGTGGAATTTATATCGATAAATCTGGGCATGATTCAACTAGTTCTTCTTTTATGTGCAAATATGTGACCCTATGCGATGAGCATGATTTCCAAGAAACTGTTTGTGTAACCAATGAGCATGAATGCTTGGATGAGTTCTGTGTTGAAGATATTGTTGATTAGTCTGATGCATTGCATAATGCGATTGATAGTATGTCTGTGCTAGACTGTTTTTCCATGCTAACTAAATTACTGCAGGAAAGGAAGAATGTAGAGGGTTTAAAACCTCTTCAACCTCCTCCTAACCCCAAATCAACCCATTTCCCCAAACTCCAACAAGCATACCATACAATTACTTCATATACTCAAGCTTTCAAGAACATTAGTGACATTAACAAACATTTTCAATGCTCCATAAATGCATAATATTAAGAATATCAAATAGGCTACAAATTATTCTTAAGACATGGGCTTGGTAGCCTTGGTTAATTGCTCCCAAGAACTAGATTAGCTAATACAAATCATACTAACATCCATAAACAAATTCATAGAGAAATAAAGAGAGAAATGATGAAAAATATGAAGAACCTAGGGTTCTTTGAAGAGAAAATTCGGCCAAGATGATAAGGATGTGAAGTGGGTGGCTGAAAATTCCTTTTATAGTACAAGAGGGAGGAAAATAAAAGCAAAAACAAAAAGTGTAGCAGGCTACCGCCCAAGCGGTAATGGCTATTCTCGCCCGGGCGGGAATTGCCATTTTCACCCTTGTGTCGCCTTGCCTTCAAATCCTCGATTCTTTTTGTCTCCAATCTTCAAAGCTAGTATTCAAATCTTCAAAGTCTTCAAAAGGTGATCTTCAATGGTCTCTGGTCTTCAAGTCTCGATGTTCTTCATTCGTCACACAAAATCCACTTAGAAAAAGGTAAAAGAGCGTAGAGTCGCTCTTACTTATCCTAAGAGAATTTCAAGGTAAAACAAAAGCTCTTGATAACAAAAGATAACAAAAGGGATCCCAAAAGTACTAAAATATGCACATAAAATGGACACATCAAACCTCCCCGCACTTAAACCTTACTCGTCCTCGAGTAAGAAAAGATCTAAGCGAGCGAAGAACTTGACGTATCCACATCCTAACTACTATTCCCCCAAGTCAATACCTCAAAAAAAATCTCAATATAACATATCCCAACATTAAGATCAAATGAGAAGTTTCCCACAAACCCCATTCCTAAATCTACCCAAACCATATCAACCTATCAATTCATTGATATCCCTAAAACATCTCCAAATCCTAAATTGACAATCCCAAATCCAATGGTACAAGGTGAAGCTAAAAACATGCATAAAGCTCAAACATATACTCCACTTTATACCAATATATCATCCTAAAACTGAAGTATATCAACAACCAAGGATTTTATAACTTACTTCATTTTCCCTGCTAAATTTCCCAATCCCAAGTGGTCTCAAGATGTCAAGTTACCCAATCCATCCATATGGTCACCGCAACCTTATGACTCCAACGCCAGCAAATGAGAAAACACATAACATTTTTCCTTTTCTCTTTTTCTCTCATTTTTCCTAGGAGCCCTTTTGGGTTTTCATCCTAGCCACACATCAAGTTTATTTAGCTCATATCTCACCTTTTTTCACACATTTAACCTCTCATTTTTACCTAGGTTGCCCTTTTGAGTTTTCAACTTATCCGGATCCCCAATGTTGCCTAAGATGCCCTCTTGGGTTTTCAACTTAGCGGGATTCTTCTTTTAATTTTTTTTTTCATTTTCTATTTTTTTAATTTTATTTTTCAATCAAAAGTAGCTAATTATATACATGTCAATTATGAAACCTCCCTCCCCACACTTAAAATCATACATTTCCCTCAATGTAAAACACCTAAGGCAATAAGTTTCAAGTATAAGGAAAAAGGAAAAACAACTTACAACTATTGATGCGACGACTCCCCCAAGAATTGTTGCCGGTATTGGACCTCCCAAGCATCTTCCTCCTCATGGCATCTCCTCCGAGTTTCTTCATTGCTAGATAATACCGTGGATTTACCACCGGTCAAGTGGTGAATCCGCATTCAAAGGTTTTTAATGTCATCCGCCATGGCAGTAATCTGCCGGTTGGCACAGACATTATACTCCACTTGGGCTTGATGGAAGGCATTTTGATCCTCTCGAAGGCCATGCACCTTATGAAGAAAATCTTGATAGGAATTTTGAGGTGAAGGTGTGTTGGTATGAATACAAACTACATGTGGAGTAGCCGCGGAATTGAGGTTCAATTCCATCTCAAAAGTATTCTTGTATGCCAAGTTCGGATCGATGCACAATGCTTCCTCTGGGGTGTCCTCCTCAAGGTTTGTCCTCTCCGAGTAATCAAGATCCATGAACTTCACTTTTCTCCCATATAGCCAAATATATCCAAAATCATCAGTGATTGCTAGCATGTTCGTTCAGATAACCTCTTGCATGAGAGAAAGTAAGAGTCTAGTAGGCCTAGTCTCGGAAGACCCTCCGGTGCTTGGATGTTCAAATGTTCGGCTAAAATTGTAACCATACCACCCATTGAGAGTTCACCTCTTTGGTGGTTTTTGGACAACATCTTGTTACCCAAACATCTACCCAATTCGGGTGACCTACGCCGGCTCTTGTCATTGACCAAAGAGACTTTATGTCTTCGACGAGGGCATGTGTTGGTTCACCATGGCAAAAGAAGGTTGAGGCCAATAGACAGTGAGTGTAGCGCAAGGCGGGGTGTAAAATCGAGGAGCTCCTATCTTTGCCCGTCCGTGCCCTCTTGGTTATGATATGCCAAAATTCGGCATCATTATAAGCATGGGTGGTTTCATACCCTCTATTGTACTCATAATCACACCTGAAAGCCATCTTCAACTCCGTGTAGCTTACTTCATGGTTCACATAATTCAAATGGAAGGTGATATATGTTACACATTTGCCATCCTGATCCACCCGGCCTTGGTATTGTTCTACAGTAGCTAAGAACTCTAGTGTGTACCTCTTGTACGTTGGAGAGTGTTTGGTCATGAAACGTCTCAACCCCACCTTGGATAGAAGAATTTTAACCGGCTGTCTTAGCCCAAGCCCATACATAGCTTCACCACAACAAAATTATGTTTCTTGAATAGGTTGGCCAATAAGAAAATCCCACCTTCTTGCAAACTCACCCGAAATGCGCTTTAACCCCATATACTTCCTCATGAAATGCCTAAGGGGTGTGGAGGAACTCACACCATCATGCTTGAGTCACTTTTTTGGGGCCATGAGTTCTCACCACAGTACACAAAACACCACAAGAAATAAGATTCTCAAAGCAATCACTCACCACAACAAGCAATGCTTCACAATACCATTCACAACCACAAAAAATTTCTTCACAAAAGTACTCATAGTAGTTAAGAACAAAATTCCACCAAGTTCTAAGAACAAAATAGCTCCAAGAATCCAACAAGAAATTTACAATATTAGCACATTACCCCAAAAAATTCAACACCTCAAATCAACTAAGCAACAATACTCCAGTTCTCAAACCACCCTCAATATAAGTACCAAATTCTTCCAAATATTATACACCAATCACGATGGCAATTTGTAGGAGATGTAAATTTACTGTGATTGTGAAGAGGATGACCAGGGTGAACACATTTCCAAGTGAGTCCAAGCTATTCATTGCCTCCCAAGTGACCAATTCAAACCAAGAACAAAAAATCCCAAAAGGTTAGGGATTTGAAGATTTAATGGTTTGAAGGATGGATTTGATGAGTGGAGAGGAGTGTAAGATAGGGGATAAGTGTGGAATGTTGGTGTAGAGGATGGATGTTGACTAGAAATGGTGAAATTTGGAAGATAGAAATGAGTTTTTAGGAGAGTTCTTGAAATGGAGAAGAGGGAAAATGGAGAAGAAGGAGTTCTTGAAATGAGGAATTAGAGAACAGAAGAAAATAGGAAGAAATAGAAAAAAAACTCATCTGTGAACAGTGCCTGCGCGAGTTGCGAGGGCAAGCGTTTCCTCACGCGCGCTGTGCACCTCCTAACTTTGGTTCAGATTTTGCCCGCGCATGTTGAGCGGCGGCTCCTTCTTGCGAGCAGGCGCACATTCCAGCTCGCCTGGTCTGATATTTGCCTATGCCTGTCACCGGGCGGGCTAGCTCCCAGCTTCCCGTGGCCAGCTCTCTTGCTCACCCCTTTTTTTACAAGGCCAATTTTTTTGTTCCAAAATTATTGCCGATTCTCCAATTCTCGACCTATTTTCTAAAAAATCCTAGAAAGCACAACCGTGATAGAAATAAAATAAATTAAAATAATGAAAAATAACAATAAAAATTTAAATTGAGATAACCTCAACGAAAAGTCACAAATGGCGATTTGGATGATCAAAACCAAGTTTATGTAACGTTGTTGACAAAAATTACTCCCCTTCTTAGAGCTTACTCACAAATCGGATCAAGAAGCTCAACATCCTCTCCCTTCCTTGGCACAAAATTCTTGTGGTAAGGCTTCAAACATTGTCCGTTGACTTTGAATGTATTGGACTTAGCTCGATCAAGGATCTGCACCGCACCATGCGGGAATACCTTCACCACCTCAAAAGGACCGATTCATTGGGACCTCAACTTATGGGGAAATAGGCGAAGGCAGGATTGGAATAGGAGGACTTTTGACCCACGTCAAATTCCTTCCTAATGATCATTTTGGCGTGCCACACCTTTGTCTTCTCCTTATAGATTTTGGCATTGTCATTGGACTCCTTCCAGATCTCATCTAATTCGTCCAATTGTAGATTCCTATGCAAGCCAGCCTCATCTATATCAAGGTTGAATTCTTTGACCGCCCAGTAAGCCTTATGTTCAATTTCCACCGGTAGGTAACATGGCTTACCAAACACTAACCATTATGGTGACATACCGATCGATGTCTTGTAAGCCGTCCTATACGTCCACAAGGTGTCGTTCAACCGAGAACTCTAATCCTTTCAATTAGGGTTAACCATTTTTTTGAAGAATGGACTTAATTTCCCGATTGGAAACTTTGGCCTACCCATTGGTTTGTGGGTGATAAGCAGTGGATGTCTTGTGAGTGACACCATAATTTATTCAAGAGTGCCTTTATAGTCTGGTTGCAAAAGTGGGTGCCACAGTCACTATTCAAGGCTCGGGGTACCCCAAACCTATAGAAGATGTTATCTTTCAGGAATTCTATAACCACTTTAGAATCGTCAGTCCTAGTGGGTTTTGCTTCAACCCACTTGGACACACAATCAATAGCAAGAAGAATATATGTAAAGCCACAAGAATTAGGGAAAGGTCCCAAAAAGTCAATACCCCAAACATCAAAGATTTCACAGTACAAAATAGGCCTTTAGGGCATTTCATTCCTAGAGGAGATATTTCCTACTCTCTGGCATTCATCACAAGATTTGCAAAAGGCATATGTGCACGCTTATTCAATGTAGGCCAATAAAAACCAATTTCTAAGACTTTCCTAGCGGTCCCCTTTGCTCCAATATGACCACCACATGCATGAGATTGACAAAATTCAAGAATTGAGTGTACTTCATTATCGGGATACATCTCCTAACAACTTGATCTGCACAATGTCTCCACAAAAAGGGATCATCCCACACATAATATTTAGCATCACTTTTTGATTTATCCTTTTGGGCCTTAGAAAAATGATGAGGTAATTTACTGGCGACAAGGAAATTTACAATGTTGCCATACCACGGTTGGAGATCCCTAATTGTGAACAATTATTTTTCAGGGAATTCCTCCCGTAGTTGCTCCTTCACTGTGGAACTTACCTCAATGTCTTGGCATGGAGTCAACCAGCTCAAATGATCAACCGCGAGGTTTTTTGCGCCCTTTTTGTCTCGAACCTGCAACTCAAATTCGCTCAAAAGCAAGATCCACCTAATAAATCTTGGCTTGGCCTCTTTCTTTGTCACCAAGTGACAAAGCGATGCATGGTCAGTGTACACAATAACTTTTGTACCAAGCAAGTAAGATCAAAATTTTTCCAAAGAAAATACCACGGCTAGCAACTCATTTTCTGTGGTAGAGTAGTTTCTTTGGGCCTCATTGAGAGACATGGATGCATAGTAGATGGCGTAAGGTGCTCTCCCCACCCTTTGACCAAGTACCGCTCCAACGGCATAATCACTAGCATCGCACATGATCTTAAAAGGTAAAAACCAATCCGGGGGTTGTATGATAGAGGCCGAGATTAACCTTCCTTTCAACGTGTCAAAGACCCTTTTACAACCCTCATCTATCACAATTCCACCACCTTTTGCAACAACTTGCATAAAGGAGATGCTATCTTTGAGAAGTACTTGATGAACTGGTGGTAAAATCCTGCATGGCCAAGAAAAGAAGCACTTCGCGCAAATTAGTAGGTTAAGGCAAAGTTTGAATTGTCTATCTTAGAGGAGACAACATGGCCTAAGATAATGCCTTACTCTACCGTAAAATGACACTTCTCAAAATTTAACACAAGAATAGTATCAATGCAGCGTTTAAGAACTTGTGCCAAATTTGCTAAACAGTTATCAAAAGAATTACCATGAATGGTGAAATAATCTATGAATACCTCGACAAATTTTTCAAGAAATTCTGAGAAAATGCTTACCATGCACCTTTGGAAAGTTGTGGGGGCGTTACATAATCCAAAAGGCATACACCGGTAGGCAAACATACCAAATGGGCATGTGAAAGTGGTATTTTCTTGGTCTTCCGAGGCAATAGCTACTTGAAAATACCCCGAGTACCCATCCAAAAAGCAATAGAAGGGGTGGCTTGAACCCCTCGAACATTTGATCAATGAATGGCAACGGGAGGTATCCTTTTGGGTTTCCACATTTAGCCTCCGGTAGTCAATGCAAACACGTCACCCATTTTGAACTCAGGTGGGCACCATTTCACCCTTCTCATTTTCGTCCATTGTCACCCCACTCTTCTTGGGTACCACTTGAGTTGGACTTATCCACTTGCCATCCGAGATTGGATAAATCATGCCCGCTTGGAGCAACTTGAGGATTTCCACCTTTATCACCTCTATCATAGGTGGGTTTAAATGGTGTTGGGGTTGTCGCATGGGTATCACATCTTCTTCTAATAAGATTCTATGCATGCAAGTGAATGAACTTATGCCTTTGATGTCGACAATAGTCTATCCAATTGCTTCCTTATTCTCCCGTAACACCACCATCAACTTTAATCCTTGCTCTTTGGTGAGCTTGCTTGAAATGATAACTGGAAGCGTCCCCCTTCCCCAAGAAATGAGCACTTGAGGTCACTTGGAAAAGGTTTAAGTTCAATCACCGGTGCTTTCACAAGTGACGAGAGGAATTCCGGTTCCTCGGGTTCCTCTAAGAGTAAATGGGGAGGTTACGAGAGGCTCTGTTTCATCTCTTCAAGCAAGTTCAAGACCTCAAATCTTTCCTTCAAGTTAGTGCTCATAGAATATAGATTGCGGGCATCATCACTATCACATTGGAAAGCAACTAACAAGGAATCATCCCCACTTAGCTCAAAAACATCTTGCACGACTTCTTCAGCAACATCTAAGGCATGGCAAGCATATTCTTCACTAGGATACTTCATAGAGTCAGTTATGTTACACTTTACTTTTATTCCATCAAATTCCATGGTGAGGGTATTCTTATGCACATTAATCATTGTCCTAGAGGTTTTCAAAAATGGCCTCCCCAACAAAATTGGGGTGGCATGTTTATCATGCTGTGGGGGAAAACTAAGGAATCCACCTTAACCAGCACGTCATTGGCAATACCTTTAGGGTATACACTAGAACGATCGGCCAATTGGATTACTACCCCGATTTTGTGCAATGTACTCAAGTTGAGGTGTTCATACAAAGAATAAAGAATCACATTTATCGATACACCAAGATCAAACATGGCCTTTTCAAAATGTGTATTTCCTATTATGTAAGAGATTGTGAACATGTTGGGATTGCTACACTTAGGGGGTAGCTCTTTTTGATGCAAGGTAGAAACATTCTCACTTTTTTCATTTTTCAACTTATTTTTGGCCCTTTGTTTTCTATTCACAACACGTAATTCCTTGATAAATTTAGCATATCTAGGAATTTGTTCAATGACATTCAAGAGTGGGATACCTCACATCTACGAAAGACTTCGTAGATGTCCTTGTTGTCCTCCTTCCTCCTCTTGTCTTTCAAAGCTTCCGGAAATAGAGGTTCCGGTCATATGGAGGAATCACCACCATCTTTGCTTTTTTGGTTAGGGGGGAGATGAATGTTCCAGAATGGAGGTTGACTTCGGTCTTGGCACAAATATCTCTACCTCGATTTCTTCTTCCTTGCTATTTTTGTCCAACTCCTCGGTCTCCTTCTCATGGTTTTATTCTTTCTGAACCCCTTCTTCAAACACCTCAATCCTCTCTTCAACAATTTTATTACCCGGGGAAGTGCCAACCTTTCTGCCACTTCTCAAAGCAATAGCACTAGCATTTTGTTGAGGGTTGATCTATGGCCAGGAGGGTAATTTACCCTTTTCCCGGGCCTCCATCCGATTCACCACTTGAGCTATTTGGCTCACTTAAGTCTTCAAGTTCTTGATGCTTGCCTTGGCTTCATCTTGAAAATTTTCACTTTTCTCCGTGCACATGCCTAACTGGTGAATTGCTTGCATCACCTCATCTTTTGTTAACCCCGAGCTTTCCCCTTGGTCTCGGGGTTTTTCTTAGAGCCTTTGAAAGTGTTGTTGAGGTGGAATATATTGTTGCTGAGGGGGCCAATACGGTTGAGGGTTTTGGCTTCCTTGAGGGTTTCCATACCGGAGGTTTGGGTTATCACGATTTCTCGAATTGTACGGCCGGTTTTGGTACCCTTGATAACCTTGGTAGCCTTAGAGACCTTGGTAGCCTTTCCCACCTCAATATCCTTAGTTACCTTGGTAGCCTTGATTTCCTTGATACCCCATGACACTCACCTCCTCGACATAGTCCTTTTGTAAAGTAGGGCAAGTGTCCGTATGATGCGCCAAGTAACAAATTTCACATGATTTAACATGTGATGCATTTCTGGACTTTGTCATCAATAGTTTCACCATAGATGAAAGGGCTGATACTTGGTCCTTGAGCTTCCCACTATTGGAATATTCACTTGTGGGCATTGGATTTCTCCTTCTCAAATTGGCCCTTGAGTTAAAGTTCCTTGATTCTTCCGCTAGCTCCTCATACAATTACATAGCCTGAGATGACGTCTTGTTCCCAAGGGTGTCACCACAAGAACTCCTCACCAACCTTTGATCCTCATCAAGAAGACCATTGTAGAAGTAATAGACCAAATCCCCCCTCCGAATATCCATGGTAAGGAGAACTTACGAGAATCTTCTTGAACCCCTCCCAATAGTCAAAGAGAGAGTCTTCATGCTATTGGAGGGTGTTACTTATGTCCTTCTTCAAGGCGGCGGATCTCGAGGCTGGGAAGTATTTGGCCAGAAACTTTGTTTTCATATCAAGCCAACTCTTGATGCTCTTGGGTGGTAGGTAGTGAAGCCAATCTCTTGCACCATCCCTTAGTGTGAACGGAAAGGCCTTCAACTTATAGAAGTTTTCATCCACTCCATAGGGGACTGTACCACCATATAAAAGTGAAATTCAGTGAGGTGTTTATTGGCATTCTCCTCTTGCCTACCAAGGAAGATGGGTAGCATGTTTATGAACTTGGTATTTAGCTCGAAGTGCCCGTTCAGTTCAACCAAGGGATACTCAATGCACATTGGTTGTGGATCGATGTTAGGGGCTATGCTTTCTCTTAAAAATGCTTGCCCCAAAGGAATCTCCCTTCCTTGGAGAGGAGGAGCTCGCCCTTGGAGAGGAGGATGTTGAGGTCCTCCTCCCGGATGCTTATCTTTGTACTCATGTTTATGCTCCATAGAATTGGAATTCTTCACAAAATGGTCACTAGGAGGGGTGTTATTCACACTTTCCAAAGAAAGCCTCCTAGCCCATCTCAAATTCAACTCTAACTCGGGGTCGTAGTGTAGGGGTTCTTGTGAAGAGGATCGCGTATGAACCATACACTAAGAACTCAAACAATACGTCTCCAAGCCAAGAAAAAATGGGAAGTCAACTAAAAAAAATTCAAAGCAAAAACAAACTAACAAATATTTACAACTAGCGCAACTGACTTCCACTTCCAAGCCTCTTATCCATCATTTTTTGGAACTCGGTAAAACTTCCATTTCTTTTCAAAATATGCACAAACCCCGTGTTACAAAGGCCTATATCAGTCAAAATCTACCATAAGTTGAGCACATAACGCTTTCAACTTTGGTTTAATCCAAGCTCTATATACTACTCACTCTATAATTTTACTTACAATGTTTTTGCTCTCCTGTTTATGGAAGCACACATCATTTATCCTCTCCAACGTCCAGTAAATTGTTTCTATTACAGCCATCTTCCGGAGCTGGACTTTTCTTCCCTTGCCTCGATATTTTTGTACCAGCCATGCTATCTCCTCATCCCACGTACCAGGTTCCCTTGCCATCTTCAGCCATCACAGCAGGTCCCTCCAGTTGTTCTTCGTTTCAAGGCAAGAAAAAAATGGATCTGGATCTTTAATAAATTGCAATCACGGCAAGGGAATAAGATTCGTTTTTCACGACCGAAGGCGTACTTAATAAATTGATCCATAAAACAAATAAATTCATCGCTCGCCCTATTAACATTGACATACACATGCTAACACTCTCGATGGCAAGATACATCTCTACAAATCAATCAATGTACAAAAAATAGAGTTCCACACAATGTACACAAAATAGAGTTCCACACAATGTACACTTCTACACTACAACCAATTCCATTCGACGTAAGTTACTACAATACTTAATGTACAATACCAAATCATGACATTGAAAACATATCTTACAGTATCAAATTCATAAAAATGGAATTAACTACGTCAAGAGTTATACGAAAGGAACTCATTCACGTGTCTTCAATGCAAGGCACATTTAGCCGATTCTACCCACAAAATATATATGCTATGAAATCATTTCTATTCTACCATTAATTACAAACTGAATCAACTAAAATGATATAAAATTGGATCTTCATTGATGAGCATCCAATGTCTCTTTCCTCCAAAAATGTCATTAATGAACCCAAAGTACCAAAACTTCACCTTTTACCTGCTGGAAAAAAGTGGTAGGTGAGCATTTAATTAACCTTAGCACTACTGGTACATACACCCTTCATCGGTGCTACCAACCTTTTCATGCCATAGGCATCGGTTCAAGCATAGATATTTACCATTTCAAAATCATTCGATGCTTGAAAATTTTATTTTCACATATTTTTCACACATAGGCACCGACACATAGGCACCGGTATTTTATCATTTTTGCTCAAATCCGGCGTATATGGCATTATTAGCAGTGATATTGATCATCTGGTGATGGAACACCAGTGCCCATGGGGCTATTTTCTAGTAGTGAATATAAATTATACATCGTTTAAAATTTTATTAAATTTAAAAGAGCGCCTTATGTTGGACAGTCTAATTATTATATTAATTATGGAAAATACCATTCTTATGACTTTTAAGATCAAATTGTAATTAATTTTATTTCAAGATATATTTTTATAGTATTCAAAATGCAAGAATCCATACCAAACACCATATAATAGAAATTGTTTGCTTTCTATCAACCGAGGATATTGAAGTCATTTTGACTAAGCTAAAACAAACTTGTCTAAAAATAACATACTAATAATATAATATGTTACCGATTTTAATTCTTTAATATATATAATCAATCATAACCTGTTAACATACTAATATTATTATATGTTACTGATTTTAATTCTATACTATATATAATAAATCTTAACTTGTAAAAATATACAACTTCTAAATATATATTTAAAATTATATAAATCTCATTGTACAATGTATATATATATATATATATCACTGAAGAAAATCCAAAGAAACACACACACACACACACATATATATATATATATATATATATCACTGAAGAAAATCCAAAGAAACACATAATCTGAAATAACAGAATGTTTGGATTTTTTATAGATTGATAGAGTACTTTTGATAGAAAAATATGTAAGCATATTACTTATTTATATTTTTTTACGTATAACAAAGTCTTTTATTAGACCGACTAACTATTAAATAAGAACATTTTATAATTCATTGTTTATACCATCTCTGAATTTCACTCCAAAAATTTTGGATCGATCCTCTCTCACATACACTCCACTCTTCCCTCGCTCCAGTGGCCCCATCATGGCGGAGCCACCCAAAATACCTGTTCCTTATGCTCAGATTCTAAGGAAACAAAGCTCCATTGTTGATCAATCTACAATCCATAAAGCCGAAGTTCCCTTCATTCCACGAATAGATCATCTTAGGGAACATGGATTTGTTTTCTCTGATGAAGAATGCAAAAAGTTGGAAGACCCGCTGAAATGAATGCTGATCGGAAAATTCTCGCAAAGCAGGCCTCAATTGGACAAGCTTTTCTGGGATTTTCAAACTGCAGGTTTCAAGGGCCACTTAGGTATATATATATATCTTAGATAATCGGCAAGTTCTTATTACTTTTTCAATCCCTGATGATTACTATAGATGTTGGATTCATAAAGTGTGGAATTTGGGTTCTTGTTCGTTACGTATCACTAAATGGACACCTGATTTTAATCGAAACACTGATTCACCTATTGTTCATGTATGTCTTTCATTATATGAATTACCTCAACGGTTTTGTAATCCAGATGTAATGATGTCAATAAGTATTATCATAGGGCATCCTGTCAAGGTAGATAAAGCTACATTGAATAGTTCTAGGCCTCATGTAGCAAAAGTCTATGTTGAATTGGACATTACTTTGCCAAGAACTAAAAGAATAATGCTTGACTATAGAGGGAAAGGGTTTTGGAAATATATTGATTACGAGGGAGTGCCTGACTTTTTTGTTAAATGTTTCAAATTGGGTCATTTAGACACTAACTGTAAATCTGAAGTATTGTAGAGCTCCTATCATGCTTGAGGCCTATTGAGGTTAATGGAAACCAAAAAGGAGACAAATTTGCTTCTTCAGGTATCTCTCTCAATGATAAATCATTAATCCCTACTCACAATTCCTATACCGTGGTGTAGGAGATATAGATTTCTAAAGCTAAAATGGTTGTTGGTAAGGACACTCAAAGTGATAAGGGGATAAAAGTTCTCAAGGTTTGCCCTCTTCAACAGAGGATAAGATTTTGCCCTCTTCCACTGAAACTATTTTGAACGTGACAAATACTAGTTCCTCTATTTCTAATGATTTGATACACCAACTCCCTAATACTGATACCATATCTGAGATGAGTGATGCTTCTGGATTAAATAGTAATGTCTTTGTTGTTGCATCTATGATCTCTGCTAAACATAGTAATGTCTTAAATATTCTTGTTTCCGAGGTTGCAAAATTATTGAATAAGACTGGTTCAGTGATGCCTGGTAATTCTCATTTAAATGATAATGTATCTCATGAGCAAACAATGATCTCTGATGTTGCAAAATTACTGAATAAGACAGGTTCTGTGATGCCTGGTGGTTCTCATTCAAATGATAATATATCCAATGAGAAAACCATAATCTCAGATGTTTCCTTCTCAAATGGTCTAGATTCTGATTCCTAAAAAAACTCTCTGATAATAATACCCCTTCTGAAAAATCTTTTCCTCTGGGGAAACTGAAACTACAGTACAATAGAGCAATACTCTTAATAAAGGAGATCTTATCATCAAAGATAACTTTAATGATAATTTCATTGAAATTAATGCAAGTTCATTTCCTTTACTCTCTTTAAGGGCTAAACTGAAAAAAGGCAAGTTTAATGAAGGGCTAAACTGAAAAAAGGCAAGTTTAATAAAGAGCTAAACTCTGAGATTGAATTTAAAACTGGATATTCATCCGAACCTGATATCTCACAAGATCTTCACATTTCCAAATCTTCACAAGACTCTCTATCTCTGAAATGGTTGCTTCAAAAAAATAGGTTTAGTGCTCTATTGAAAGATCCAACAGAAGATCACAGTGATGATCTTAAACCACAAACAAGGAAGTATAACCCGTAAAGATTATACTTCTACACCAAAAATGGTTTCAACCCTTTCCTCACTGTCTTCTAAACATTAAGTTTACGAATGGATCTAAGCCTATGTATATGGAATGTTTGGGGGATAGGTAATCAATCTTCAAAAATCAGAGTAAGGGATACTAAGCATAGACACCATATCTCCTTCTGCTCTAATTGAACCAATCTTGGAACATAACCAAATTAACAAAATCTCTTTTGGCTTGGGATATAAAAACTCCTTCTCCACCGAGGGATGTAAAATCTGGTTGTTTTGGGATGATTGTATCAAAACTGACATAATAAAAATCACAAACAATACATTCTGGTCAAAATCAAACATAATTCTTTAACTATATCTTGCCACATTGATTTTGTGTATGCCAAGCACTCTCAAGAAGATAGAGCTAAGTTATGGGATGAACTTTTGACTCATAATAACATCCTTATCTTGGTAATTGGGGATTTTAATGTCATTGAGAATCAATCAGAATATTGAAGACATTCTATTCATGATCCAAAAGTCATAGCAAATTTTAATCATTTCAAGTCCTTAGGCCAATTATAACTTTACCAACCTCGGGCAGCATTTTTACTTGGACTGGAATAAGGCCTAAAGGTGGAGTGTGGAAAAGACTTGATAGAGGTATTGCAAACCCTTTAAGGATGAGTGACTTCCATATTTCACATATAAATGTGATAACTGAGGAACAACATGACCACCCTCCACTGATCTTGCATATCAAACCCCAAAATCATTTTTCTGGACCAATGCTATAATCGTTACTGTATTCGTATCGTAAATTTTCCTTCAAGCTAGAACACAAAACAAGCCTTAAAAGCCTAGAATAAAAACATATTTGGAAATATATTTGACAAGGTAAAAACCTGTGAAGAAGTTGTTCTAAAGGCTGAACAAGATCTCCAAACCTTGGAAAATGATACTAACCTCATTGCTTATAAAGCCAAGGCTGAACTTACTTTAGCCCTTTTTCAACAAGAGGTTTTTTGGAAACAACAATCCATGGTAAAGTGGTTAAAAGAAGGAGATTCTAATACCAAATTCTTCCACAATTCAGTTAAGGCTAAGCAAAATAAGCAATACATTGCCTCAATCAAAACTTCCCAAGGCTCTTGGTTAACTGATTAAACTGAAATTGGTCAAGAAGCTCTATCTTTTTTCTCTAATCTTTGCACTGAGGAAGATGAAGACCCTTCAGGTAGTCATACAACCTGGCTAATTGAAAATATTCTACACATAGTGACTGAGGAAATGAATTAGAACCTCTTCAAAATAGTTACTATTGAGGAATTATCAGAGGTAGTTAAATTTTATAGGCTATATAACTCAGCCCCTGGTCCCGATAGCATTTCAGGAAAGTTTTTCAAATCTTTTAGGGAAATAATCAAATTGGATCTTCTGTTGGCTGTAAATGATTTTATACAAGGAAATTCAATTCCAAAAGCCACCTCATATACTCTCATAACCCAAATCTTAAAAAAAGATGTAATTTCTTCTTTTAAGAATTTCAGACCTATAAGTCTTTGTAACTTTGCCAACAAAATATTCTCAAAGTTACTCAGTTTTAGACTTAAACCTCTCGTGCCTTCTCTGATCTCTCTTGAACAATCTGCTTTTGTTCAGGGAAGAAAACTATCAGATAATGTGCTATGAATGCAGGAAATTATTAATTTCCTAAACTCAAAGAAAAGAGGTTTCATTGCCATTTTCAAGTTTGACATGATGAAGGCCTTTTACCGAGTTTCTTGGCACTTTATGTCTTGCCTTCTAATCATAATGGGGTTTCATATTTCTCTTTTTAACCTTATCTGGGAAATATTCAGGCCGTCTACTTCTCCATTTTAGTAAATGGTGTCTCAAATGGCTTTTTAAAACCCTCAAGGGGTTTTAAACAAGGGGATCCCCTCTCCCCATATTTGTTTATACTCTGAGATATTTTCAGGAAACCTGGATTTTCCTTTTCAATATGCAAATATTAATATTTTAAACTGCCTTTTTCTATGATAAGAGTTTCTCATCCAGCCTTTGCAGATGACACAGTCGTCTTCTTAAAATGTTCAAAGAAAGGATTAAAAACCCTTCTGCTATTCCTGAAATCTTTTGAAATAACCACAGGTCAGAAGATGAATTTTGACAAATAAATTTTCTACCTCTGAAAGTTTGCAACCCCAAGAGTTAAGAATGATATTCTAACTCAAACTGGGATGTCTGAGGGTTCTTTCCCATTTAATTACTTGGGATGCCCCAATTTTTTTGGTAGAAACAAAAATATCTACTACCAGAATTTAGTAGATACAGTCTCTTCCAGAATACTTAAATGGCAAAATAGATTCTTGAATCAAGCTGGAAGATTGATTTTAATAAAGCATGTGCTGTCAGCTATTTCACTACATCTTTTATTAGTATTTAAACCAACTAAATTGTTCTAGACAAGCTACATGTAACCTTTGCCAAATTATTTTGGAACATAACTGATAATGGCACTGTCAGCAAAAAAAGTTTGGAAGTCATATTCCAATCGTGTTATCCAAGATGAGAAAATGGTCCAAATTTTAAAAACCTTCATACCATGGTTCAGTGTTTTTCATTTGAATTATGGTGGAAACTTTAACAAGGCCAATCATTATGGTCTCATATCATGTGGAGTATCCCAGACCATTTAAAAATCTCAAAGACATGGAAAATAATTATAGAAGTTTCTGATCGAGCCATGGAAAACACTTTTTTGCAATTGGGAAAGGGAGAAGAATCCTTTTGGGACACTAACTGTTTTAATTTTGGACCACTGTCTCAATTATGGTCTTCTTCTCAACCTATTCCATTTTCTGATGCTTCAGTTAGTGAATTTGCAGAGAATCAAACTCTTTTATCTGAAAGCTTGATATCACGTTTGCTAACTCATGTTTTCAAATTTTTGAAAACCAAAGTTATGCTTTCCCATGATTATAAGTATCTTCTGATATGGAAACCAATAGAGAATGGTTTCTTCTCTATTAAATCTTCTTATGAGCTAATTAGAGCCAAAAAAGATGTAATGCCATATTTTAGGTTTCTATGGTAAAAATTTATACCAAAAAAGATTAGTGTCTTCACATAGAAGCTACTGAATAGGCTGTTGGCTTTACCAGATGTATTAGAAGATTTCAAATTATAGTCACCATCAAAATACATGTTCTATGAATATGATTCTAAGGATTTATACCATATTTTTAATGCTTGTAAAAAAATTAAACTCTTGTGGTGTATGATAAATAGAATTTTTAACATTCAAAATTACAGCTTTAACACTCTCTGGGATATATTTTATTTCTATTGGAACTTAAAGCACAAGAATGCTGATCTACCAAGCCTCATCAGAATTATTCCATGCATTGTAGTTTGGTTTATTTTGTGTGCTAGAAATAAATTTCTTTTTTAATCCATCAAACCAAATACACAATCAATGTTTAAGAAGATCCTAAATCAGTTCTAAGATATCTTTTTTGCTTAGAAACTGAGATTCTCATAGAGACTTACTTCTGGTTTCCCAGTTTTACTCTACTAAAAAATTTCAGGTTTAAAGGGTAACAAACAAGCAAGAATCATTACATGGAAACCCCCGAAGGTTTTTAAACTGAACACTAATGGTTTAGTCCTGAGCAATGGTGATTCTGGAGCTGAAGCCATACTCAGAGACTCACAAGGAAAGGTTATCTCTGCTGCTGCAAAATACTTGGGAAACTGTACATCCTTGATGGTTGAAATGGAAGGGTTTAAGTTGGGCCTAGAATTAGTTTTTCCAAAGAGGATGCTCAGACTTAGAAATTGAGATTCACTGTACTGGTTAAAATGATAAAAAAGATTTCAAAATTCCATGGAAGTACATTGCAATTGTTAGAGACATATGGAAAATGGTAGAACAATTTCAATTCTCTATTGATCATATCTCTAGGGAAGGCAATAGTGTGGCTGATAGCTTAGCCAAAACTTCAAGCTCCAAAAAGGTGAGTTTATCTTTTGATCATCTCAGTTTACCACATAAACTTAGAGGGCTTATTTACCTTTATGTTATATGATTTCCATACTTCAAAAACTCATGACTTATATACAAATGTTTAAGCTCCTTAGAAGAACGTTTTACTGCTCTTTTCGTTTATTGATGACAAGTACGTAATGCCATTGCTGGATCTCCTATACTCGGGTTGGCACAAAGCTTGAAGAAAAAGACTTTTGCAAGCTGAAGCAACACTTCAACATTGGAACAAAATGACCATTTTCCCTAATGATACAACGAGCAGAACCTCAGCTAATGAATTGTAGAAGTTATTGCTAGCATTTTGGCATTGGACAGTTCCCTTCTTATGTTGTGTTTCTATATGGAACCACTTCTGGGGAAGTGTTTTTCTAGGGACTATTATGGGAGGTCATCCCTTTGTGCCGACACTGAATGTGGAGGCAAACATGGTAGGCCATAATAGACTCTGACATGAGTTTTCAATGGTCAGACTCTTTGTTAACACAGGGGTGTAAACAAAGGGTACGTGACATAGCTTCATGTACATAGCTTTTCCACTAGCTTTTTTTTTAATGTACAATCTATTGAGCTTATTGGGCTTGTGGGGGGGGGGGGGGGGGGGGGTTGAATACACACCCCTCACTATGGTGAGATTTAAATATAAAGAAAAAATATATATTTTAATTAGTGAGACTAATAAGGTAATTTGAAATTTACTTTTATTTATTGCAATGTGATAAATATAATTATGATAACCTTTTAAAATTAATCTCAACATATAAATAATTACTTTTTAAATAATTATAATGAAATATTATAAAAAATAATAAAATTTTATTGTATTCAATATTTAACGGTTTCTAACTAAATTAATTATTTCACTTCATAAATCATATAATTTTCTTTATATACTAAACTTTAAAATTTTAAATAAAAATTAATTTCAATGTTTTAATTAATAATATCGCCCAACGCGCGAGGGTAATCCACTTGTTGCAATAAATAAATATAAATGTCAAATCCCATTAGTTTTATTAATTATAAAATGACCATATCTAACAATTAGGCAGTCTAATATATATATATATATATATATATATATGCTATTTAAGTATTATTGTTTTTTATAATTATAAAGAAAGGCCTCCTGCTACACTGGCTAACTGTTAGACTAATCATAAAAAATCTTATTTTTATAATTTTTAAGGTTGAATTATACTTATTTATATTTTAAAATTTATTATAATTTGTTCTCATAATTATAGGTAGCTCATTGCAATAAATAAAAATATATATCAAATCACACTATTACCCATACTAATTATAAAATTATCTTGTCAAACGGTTAATCGATTTGAAACGTGAATTTGTGAATTATAAATTATGACATAATTAAACGTATTTATTAATTTAATCGTAAGTCGAGATTCTATCGGAACATATAACATTTATAAGTGACATTTCTTTAGAATTTTAAAATACCTCGATATGGCGTCTTTTTTAGATTTATAGAATAATATTTACTCGAATCTAATACTAGATTGGAAGCACTCAATGTGATTTCCTCACATGGAGAATACAACACTACAATTTTTATATTCTTCTAAAGTGAAAACCTCACTATGAAAGTTAAATTGCGTTCAACGTTCGGATAATGTATTGTACTCCTGTTATTTAAAAATAAATAAAATTGTATTGTGTTGGGTTCAGACGATTGGGCTTATAAAGCTTGACTATCATCTGCTTAGGGCTGTTTACTAAATGGCCCAAAAGCAGCAAAAAATAATAATAGTAGCAATGCAGCCTTATTATTATTTTTTTTTAATAAAATGCAGCCTTATTTGATGAGTACATAATAGTGTTTACTTAGATTCTTTCTAGGCTCTTATTAGTACACAGTTCCTAGAGTGAGGGGCTAAAATTATTTTAATAATTTTGATTGATTTTGAATGAAAACCTTTATTTCTCAAAAGAAAAAAAATTGTATTGTATTCCTATGTCTGTTTATAACTTTTTCTAGTGCTTTTTAAAAAGTTAAAGTATATTATTTCGAATGTAAAATTTAATTAATGTAATATATAGATTAGAATAACATCTTATGGCGCCAGAGGCGGAATTAGAAATTTCATATGGGGGCGATGTGGTATTCCCGTTCAACCAAAGTAACTGCAGTTCACTGTATATTGTCCTCCCATACAAAATAGATCCCGGAAGTGATTCCGAGGAAAGTACTCCAACGCTCAAGTCAGTATTTTTCCTTCAGAGAATTTGAATTTCTCAGTTTAGTCTCACTTACCTTCTTGAGTGTTGCTCTCTTTGTGTTTATATGTGTCCACCATCGTGGTTCCGCATTGTTAGTATCCAAGATCGTGAGTAGCATCATAGTTCCTATAATTTTGGTTTGTGGCTAAACCATCAAACGTGGTTCCCCCTTCATCGGTTTGTGGTCAAGTTTTTCAGACCAGGCTCCGCCTTTCTTGGTTTGCTAGCCCTATTTATGTTTCATTCCTGGGTTGGGCCTAAAGACTATCATCCTTTAATTTGTGGGATATTGATGTGGTCTATGAGCTAGGTATAAACCCTAAGCCCCTCTAGCCATGAAGACTAGTAAACACGAAGCGATAACTTCGTTTGTAGAATGTATGCGAACAGTTGTTTTGTAAAATTCTAAAGCTATAATAACATGTTCGTCATTGATGTAACTAAAATTGTCTTTACGAAGTGTTACTTTCTTCTTAGCTATTGATGTGTTTTTTAGTCGGGTTCTTGGTTTTGAATTTTGAATTTGAATCTTCTCTATATCATTCATATTTCTAACTAACTTAGTCATTTGAGATTTTGTTTCATTGAGCCTAGATTTCCTCCCCTATACTCGTTACACCATTTTAAAATTTCATCTCCTACCGTTATGTTCCCCTTTATAAGTACTTCGATTTTAGTGACTAAACTCGATCACTATTCAGTGTACTGTATCTACCCCTATAACGCCGGCTTCTCGTATTCCTAAAAAGGTAAGTGACTTTTTATCAGACACTCATCATTACTTTCCTGTCTGATTTGACTTCTCTTGGCTTTTCAGTTTCTGAAATTAAATTCCTTATCTCTTTTGGATTCTCCATCCTTTTCTTGCCTTCTTTATTGTTCCAGTTCCTCGTCGTACTTCATCAACTCGTAAGTTTTCTTATTCCTAATCTTCACCCTCTATAAGGCGATTCTTGTAATTGTAAGCTTGTGTGTCATCTCCATTATAGTAACTTTGTTTCTCAATCTTGGTGTAGGAGTTCTCCGATTTCTTACTTTTTTCTCTATTTTTTCTCGACTTGTAATCTGTGTTTCATTTCTCAGTTTTACCGAAATATACTCTTTTGCGTTCTGTGACTATGGTTGATAGAATTTTCATCCGAATTTTAGAAATTATGTCTCCCTTAATATATATCCCTAATGTTGATGAACCCTTCGTAAAAGATGTTCCAGTTGACGATGTCAACTCTGGGGAGGATTCCGAAATAGTGTTCTGAGAGTGTTTGAACTCCTCTTCCTGGCTTCATCTCTTGTTATCTAAACTATCTTAAATCTGGACTTTTTCCCCTCTTTCTCAGTACATTATAGATTTACACTCACATTACCAGGTCACATTATATCAGCTTTATCCTAAGGTTGTATCAATCATTGTTATTTTTTTTCATGTCTGCGAGGCCACTCAAATCCCTTTTTGATTGGCCTTTCTGTAACCTTTATAAGCTTTTCAAGGTGAAAAACTCATATGATGAATTCACCCTTTACCCGTTCATTCCTGATGTTGAGTTTTTAGTGGATTTCCTAATAATTGTGGTGTGTGGCGGAAAATAATTTTCATTATAAAACTTGGTATTGAAAGTGAACCAGATTTGTGAGTTTGGAGCTATAATGTTCCCAAATATAAACTTCCTAAGGCAAGGTGATGCGCCCCAAATTGCTGCCGTCGTGTGCGCCGCCATTGTGGACAGAATCTACAAGACAAAGACCCCGGAGGTTTCCGGGGTGGGGGGGGGGAAGAGGTTCCGATGATCAAGTTAGAAAAGTAGTTCTTTCAATTGTAGGGTTAGCTCTATCCTTTATATAGGTTGGCAAGTAGGGAAACTGTTTTGTTTGCTTGTGGTGCAAGTAATCTTCCCCTGGGCCGACCCAAAGGCTATTACCCAAAGGATAAAATAGGAGACCCAGGCCGACTAGACTAGGCACTCTGACCCAGTACAAATTTACACATTATCAATAAGGTCCTGGAAAGTTGAGGGTTTGGTCCTCAGATTCATCCAAATGCCCTAGGTTAGACCTTAGGTCTGCCCCTACGAGTTTGTTGACTCACCTTTGGATATGGTTGCTTCAAAAAAATTATTGAGCAGGGGTATGATTTCCGAGCCCTTGCAATGCTTTAGGGGTTCGTTCCCCGGGCCAATTCGAGATCTGCCAGGTTAGCTTCGAATTTGTCCTTCGAGTGGATTCATTTGTTGAGGGTTCGACCCTCAGCTCTCTAATTTGTGTTAGAGCGAGGGCCTGGTTTCAGCCCCATTTATTTACACGAGGCCTTCGGGCTTCGACATTAAGGAATAAGGGGTGAGATCTCTTTATTTATGAGAGGGCTCTGGCATGAGAAGTGGAAAGGTCATTAGGGGTGTGATGCTCACTCATGCCTTCAAATGTGTGAGGTCCAAGCTAGATTCTGCACGTGCCGCTTCTCTCATTAATGTCTGGAATTTCTCACCCACGCGACCCATTTACCCACATTCTTACTTCTTATTTGGCGGCCAGAGGTAATCATTACCTTTTCTTACTTCTATATAAGGCTCTTCTCAATGCCTTAATCACTTTTTACCCAAATTATTTTTCAAACTTCAAACTTTTCTCTCAGAGTGCTTCTTCTCTCTGAGAGCACTTGCTCTCTTCGATAAATTCCAAAGAGAGCTCCGGTCGAAGACCAATAAGTCTGCGTTTCTCCCATTTATTCTGCCTTTTTCTCTTTATACTAAAATGTCGAAAACACCTTTGGAGGGGGGAAGGCACAATTCTGGCCTATTTTTTGGCCATACCTTCTGTCGGTAGAGTTGAAAACTCCAGCCTCTAGGATTCGTCGTTGTTCCCTCATCGGCCGTCGATTCCAATTCATCTGGCATGGGAGACAGAGAGAGCTCTGCCAATTGTCCGTTTCTGCCTAGGGGTTACCACTGGAAATGGGTCACCTCGAGGTCTAGGGTTCCGAAGGAGACCACGGTTCAAAAGGATGAAGAGGGCAGACATTTCATGTTCGAAAAGATCTTAACCCTATCCCCAAAAGCCCTAGACAGTCCCTAAGGATATTTCCCATCTGCAATCCACCCTTCCATCTACGATTAGGTTTTCGGAAGACTTGAAATTGGAGGTCCTTGGAGATGACAAAACCCCTATAGATGTGAGGCATGATAGGTGCACTGTTTACGAGCGTCATTTTAGGTTCAGGCTTGTTTTACCCTACCCCCTATCCTCTTTCGTCTTCTCAAAGAGCACCAAATTAATTTGCCCAACTCCATTTGAACGTTATAAAATTTTTTATGGAGCTCATGACCCATTGCCATAACCTCAACATCACCCCTAGCTACAAATTATTTAGGTCCCTTTACTACCTTGTAGCAGATCCGTTAAGCATGGGTGGACGAAAATTGAGGGGATCCTGAATCTTAGCAATAGGTTTTAAAACCATCCTATAAAGTTATCTTTGAATTTTCGAGACTAGCACAAACCCCCTATCTACACCTTTGATAGTGAGGTCAAGAGCTATTATGTCCCGGGTTGGAATTCGAAGCCCAAGTTCGAGAGCATTTCTAATGACTCTACTTCAAACAATGTGGTAGCAGATAGGGACAAGTTTTAAGTCAGCCCCTAGATATTTCTAGGAATTGTAGTTACCTTTGGCCCTCAGAAGTTTATGAAAAATGGGTCTATGGTCAAGAGCCCGTTTGATTAAGCCTCCCCCTCCAGCTGATTCCTCGAAGGCCCCTTCCACTGATAAGAGAAAGAGAAAAAAGAAGGTAGACGAGGGTGATAAGCCCAAAAAGGTTAAGAAGAAGGCCCCCTCAGCTTCCGAGGATGGGGACGTGACCCGCCTCCACTCGAGGTCGTTAATTGTAGTAAATTAACCTAAGCAGAGGCACCGAGGTCAAATGGGTTAAATTTAATATTTATATTCTGCATCCAAACTCACTAATAAGCTACCTAAAGGGTAGTTAGCAGCAAGCCCTAGGTATGTTCTCAGAGATGCTAGGGCCTAATAATTAATTAAAACATAACCTTGTACGGGTCGTCAATCCATACGAGTAATAGGAATAACTGGTAAAGCAAACAGAGGGGGTTTCAATTCACAACTACAAAACATAAAAGTAAAAAGCAATTAATCTATAAAGTTAAACATTTGAAGATTCATTGCGTAAAATGGTTAATTTAATGTTTTGATCCTCGATTAATATACATAGAGATTTAGAAAAACCTAATAGGGTGTTCATAACACGTGGTGTGGCCGATGGCATACACTTCCTCGTACCTGTCACGTTGGGTGCGTTTGCAACCCTCCATCGACACTGCCATCGTAATTAGGGGAGTACAACAAGGTTCGACCATTGTTGTAGATCTGTTTCTCCCCCGTGCGATTATGTTCCGGGCATTCCACCACGAGTGCTATACTCCTCAATGGCCTATGAATTAGGCAAAGGGTCGTTGGCACCTTATTTATGACACTAGGGCATCTTTCAACCCTACCTTGCTACTTTTCATTATCTCTACCTACAACCTATTAGACTATTTTACGTAATCAGGTAAGACTGGTGTAATTACAAATAATTCAGAGTATTGCTCGGATCCCCCTTGCACACACCCACGTGGACATGCACCCCATTACCTATAACACATTCCAGGTTTCTCTTCCCAAGGGGCACTACCAGAAAATGAACCTATAACTTCACCCCTTTTACCTTGGTTTTTTGGTTAAGGGTAAAAAACCAAGATAAAAAATTCTTTTACCCCGGTTCCTTTTTTTTAAGTAAAACATATTTTTACCCTGGTTAAAAAAATATAGGTAAGTTTTTTTGAAAACTGAGGTAAAAGCCTGCCACTAATGATGTCGCACGCATGTCTGGCTTACCGACGTCAGTTATTTTTGAGACCGACATCGTACGTCACTCTCGCAGACATGAATGACCGACATCGCATGCATGTTTAGCTTACCGACATTGGTTATTTATGAGACCGACATCGCACGTACCACTCGCAGACATGAAATGTCTGATCTTGCATGCATGTCTGGCTTACCGACGTCGATCATAAATGTGACTGTTGTAGCAAGTACCTCTCACAGACATGAAATGACCGACTTCGCATGCATGTCTGGCATACCGACATCGATTATTATTGTGACCAACGTCGCACGTACCTATCGCAGATAGGAAATAACCGATGTTGCACGTATGTCTGGCTTACTGACGTCGCACGTACCTCTAGCAGACACCTTTGCGGTGCACGATTTAAAATAATTGAATATATATATGTATATATATTAATAATGCAATTTTTTATTAAATAAAATATAATATTCAATTTTTTATGCAACTCCATTTTTTTTGCAAAGCACCATATAATAAGGATTGTTTTCTATTGGTATAACCGAGGATATTTTCGTCATTATTTTGACTTCCCTACTTGGTGCAAACTTGTCACGGTATCTAGGAACGTGAGCAGCAAAACACAAGCATCCAAATACCTTTAAAGATGAGTAATTTGGAGCTTGTCCATATAGCATCTCAAAGGGAGTGCGACCATTGAGATGTTTCGTCGCTGTCCGGCTAATCAGATAAGCAGCAGTAAGAACACATTATCCCCAAAACTCAATTGGAAGACTGGCTTGAAACCGTAAGGCACGTGCCACATTTAGTAAATGGCAATGCTTTTTTTCAACTCTACCATTCTGTTGTGGTGTATCTACCATTCTGATTGTCTCAAAAATGATCCAAGATGCAGCAAAATGAGATCTCAAAGGACAAAATTCAGTATCGTTGTCAGCTCGGACATGCAATATAGTTTGGCCCACGCCAATCACAGTTCTCGTACTGATTTTCTGTAAAATGCAATAATTTTCAGTAAACAAGGCAAGACATTTCAAGGTGGATAACTATCTAGAGCATGATAATAAATTGCATCGCAGAGTAGGTATGTAGAACACATGAGTAAGGGTGACATCACCAAAAAAAAGGACCATATTGTGTAGCAGACAACATAGATCCATCCGGAAGTATAACATTCATAGAATTGGTAGCATTAGTAATATCAGTAAGAGAACCCTTGTCACTAGTCATGTGATATGAGGCCCCCGAATCAAATATCTAGGGTAAAGTATACTTACCTGACCCATGGTCAGATAATGAATTAAACTGATTATATAAATGTATGGTCATTTTCCATTGGTCGTCAGACAGAGCAGGCCCGAAATCAGATCGAGTAGGGGCGCCAGAGGAGACGATCGTCACAAACCCTTGCGGCGACGTCACTACACCGGAAAAAATAGCCATAACACAATTTATTTTGTTTAAAAACAAATAAAATAAATTGCGTTCAAGTAGAGATAACAATTAAGTAGATATAGCAACCCAGATGCAGAAATCAATATGCAGAAACAGCAAAGGAGCGTGTGTCCCTGTACTGGTGCGTGGAAACACGCACTGCTGGAGGGAAGAGCGTGTGTGGCTCAACCGCGCGTGAGTTCAGGCGCCTTTGATGATCGCGCGAGTGAATCTCACATGCACCTTCCTTAATGAGAAAAACAAAAAACGTCACCGGACATGGTTGATGGCAAGCTCTGGACCGAGTTGTTGGAGCAAAATGGAAAATGACACATGGCTCGGTGGCAATCGTCGGACGGCGGTTGGTGGCAAGCTCGGTGGTTGGCAGAGATCGGCGGTTGACGTTGGTTGATGGCAAGCTCAGCGGTTGGCAGAGATCGGCGGCGGGCAGCATTAGATCAGCGACAGGCAGCTCTAGACAGAGACAGAAGTGGGCAGGAACCAACTGACCACCCACGCTAACTGGCGCCTGCGCTAAATAACGCGGTGCGAATCAGAAGAAAAAAAATGGAGCTCCACTTGATGGCCCATGCTGGTTGACACGGACCACGCCAGCATAAGGCCATGAGACGTGCCGGCATGAGGCCACGGGCAGTGCCGAGACCAACTCCCTGTGCCAGCACGAGGGTACCTCAGTCAGCATGATCCATGCTAAATGCCATCCTTGTGTCGTTTGCGGCTGCTAGGGTTTTTGGCCTATTTTTAGGCCCAATTCCCTACTATTATATATTTGGACCTTTGTCTAATAAAGTTTAAGTTTATGCTCATTTTTAGACTTCAAGAGTAGGGTAGAGAGACAAAGGAACTCCTCCTTCTCTCTATAATTTCTTCTTTTCATCTTTTTTATTTTTGCTTTGCCGAAAGGCATTGAATCCAATGAAATAATTGGGTTCTATGCTTAAGGAGTTGTTAATTAAGCTTGGGGTTGTATTTTTATTCATGAATTGACTTTGGATTTTTGAGTTTTAAATTCTCCTATATTTATGTCTTATGAATATTTGTACTTAAACTTGTGCTTTCCACTACTGTGAGATCTATGCTATATCATTATGATGATGCACCCATGCATGTATGGTAGTATATGATCATGCTAGGATTCATTGCTATCTTGGGAGTGTTAGAATTTTGGAGTAGGTTAAGAACACCGGGGAGATGAGTGCATTCATTTCCTTTGAGAGAACATTCTTCCATGTGTTAAACCATGATTCTAATTGGCTAATTGTGTGAGAAATCACATGTTGGGCAGTCAATTCGGAAAATCCTGACAAGGAGAATTCCTTACCTTACTCCGATAGATTAGCGTGATTGTTTGTAGCGACTAGAGTTGTGCCGAATCTAGAGTCATCACAAGGTGTCTTTTCCTTTGCCTCTCTAGGCCTAGAGATTGAGATCTGCATTAGAGTGTCCGGGATGTAATACACACACTATATATCTAACGGTTACGACCTACGCGAGACATTTCCCTTTTGTGCGGGCTTTGTATTCCTCTAAGCGGGAGCGCATTAGCATTAGGAGTGAAGTGATGGGAATGGTCTGTGACATCACGAGACTATAACGCATCCCCAATTTATGGAGACAGTGAGATATGGCACCATGGTAAGTACCACGTGTGATAGATGGGGGGAAATATCTGGCTATCTCCACACTGTGTGACATAGACATAAGATAGGTTTATATGTTTATATGTGAACGAATCAAGGAGAGAAGTCATCTATCAATCATGTTACGCAAATACCCCCAAGTGCCTATCTATATAGTTTAATCTTGTGTTATCCTTTATGTTTGTAGTTGTAGTTGTTAACTGAAAAATCCAAAAACCCAAAACCCCCATTTTTGCAATGCTAGCTATTCTTAACACACAGACGAATTGACAACCCACACGTGGTTGTGTTTAGTTGGCTATTAGACCCTATCATCTCTGTGGAAAAACCAGGCCTTGCCACTAACTACCCATAGGTAGCTTAGTAGTAAGTTTTGGAGCAAATATAAATTTAAATCTCAACAAACAAAGTATGGAGACAATAGTAAATCAGTGAAATCAAAGCCTCAGCTCGGCAAATGTTCTCCTGAGATATTCTCTGTATATGTTGTTGAGAAATATAAATTGCCTTCCCCTATACTGTATATGCTCATGTGTTAGTATCAAATGATTATGTGAAAGAAATATTGAAGCATGCGATTGGAAAATTTTCAAATGATTTTGATTAAATTTTGATTCTTTATTTTAGATTTTAACTGTGATATGATGTGCACTGCATTGCATGCATTAACCAATGCATTTGACACAATAATTATCATGTTTTACTTGGTTGATTGCTAGTATTAGTTAGGTTTACACGTAAAAGGGTTTAGATGACCATTATTGGTTTTCTTGTCTGAATCTCTAGTTTTGTAAACTTAACTGAAGCTAATGGACACTTTGTCTTCATGAGCACCTAGATCTTCTTTTATGATTTCATTAGTAGGTTGCTCGTGAATGTTTTGGCATCCTTTTGTAGAAGGTCATTTGAAAGAATGGTAGAAGATACTTGAAGGTCATTCGCAAGAATGGTAGTAGATATGAAGGTCACGGACTTAAAGTGTGGTGGTAGATAGAATAGAGTTGGGAAAGGTAGAATTGAAAGTCAAAGTGGTCAAAACGACAGCACCAACTGGCCGAGCAAGCCGGTCGGCGGACCGACTGACACGAGACCAGTGTGCCAGCACAAAACCAGCCTAGCACAGCCCGTTCCAGAGGTGGTTAGTATGAAAAGTTCCAAGAACCGGACCATTCCAAAACCCCCAGCACGGACTGTGCTAACATATGTTGCACGTGTCCCTTGTTTCAAATTCACTCCAAAATTGGCTAAGTATGGGCACCGACCATGCCATTTCACACGATGCAGGCTGTTTCAATTCCCTAATGTGAAGACTAGCTCAAGGGGTGTGAAGGATGGCACGGACCATGTCATTTTACAAAGAAAAATAAGGTTCCAACCGACGACCTGCGCCAAAAGACACGGGACATGTGATAAGAAGTATCAAGACAAGGCTCTAGCCGGCGGTACATGTTGGGTGATACTACTAGTACCAGCACGAGGCTCAAGGTTCGTACAAAACCCAGTAGGCTACTCCATCACGAGGCATGGTGTGTCCATTTTATATGCATAATTTAGTACTATTTTGGGTCACTTTTGTGCTCTTTTATGATCGAGAGCTTGTGTTTTACCTTGAAATTCTCTTAGGGGGGGTAAGAGTAACTTTATGCTCTTTTACCGCTTCTAATCGGATTTTGTGTGACAAGGGAAGAACACGGAGGCAATGAAGACCGGAGGCCATTGAAGACCACACTTTCGAAGACTTTTGAAGACTTGCTTCGAAAACATGAAGACCGGAGGCCATTGAACATTCATTAATTAGTGAGCATTGCCCAACTAGTGAAAACTCTTTTTTAGAATAATTTAGACCTTTTATACTAAAGAGGGAAAATGGCCAAAAGGTCCAACTCCAAAACCCTAGCTGCAAGTCGAGCATGATCTCTGCGGCTTTGCATAGTCTGTGCGGCATAGCCTGTTTGCATCTACACGGGTTGTGTACTATAAGTTGTCTTCAGCGCCTCTAATTGCACAAGTCGTGCTAATCTACATGGCACGTGCCCTAGAGCTTTGATTTGTGCCTTATTGATTTCATGGGTCTTGCCAACTTGCACAACCTGTGTCGTGGAGCTTGTCTTGCCTTCTTCTGATTGCACGGGTCATGCCAGTTTGCACGACTTTCTCACTTTAATTTACCGTTAGCGGGTTATTGTTCACCGACGAAAATTGTCAGATTTTTTAGTGCAATTAAACTCTTTGACAACTTTTTTACCCTTATTTTACTGTATCGGTATAGGATAGAGGGAGTATATAAAAAAAATACACTTCAATTCAGTTATTAGACTACGACAGGGATAACGGGCCTATCGAAATGTACAGTTCAATTCAATTATTGGACAGCAGGGATTATAAACGAAGATGGGCGTGAAGTAAATAAGAATGGAAAACTTGTTTGATCTATTGTAAACTTTCATTCTTATGAAGTTATAAACCTTACAGATAGAACTTTTAATGTAAAATGGACTGATTAAAGGTGAAAATGGCACACAACTTGGCATGCACCAATAGAACATGTAATATGATCCCTACTTATTAATGAAAGTTAATATCGTTCAAAACAAAAAAGTGAAAATGGCAAATCTTGACTCCTTTGACAAACATTAATTCTTTCATTTCATTTTTTTCCCCCAAACAATCTACAACAGAAACCCCCACAACTTGTTTTCTGTAGCAACATTAGGGAGCTTTTGGTTTTTCATTCTTCTTTTTTAACATATTGTAGCCGCTCTGGAAATTTTCTTTTGGTTCTGCCACCAAACACATTTAAAATTTCTGGCTATCTGATCTTATTCTTGGCAGGATTGATGGCTGAGTCCGAAGAGGAAACCGCGCTATTACTCGAGTGAACTTTCTTGAACATCCCAGAGAAGAAAGAGCCACCGCGAGATTTCGTGTCTATCTGGGCAGTAACAGCCTCTTTTTCAGCAGCTTGGATCTTCTTTTCCTCCACTCTCTTCGTTTTCTTTTTGTACGCTTTTTGGCTCATGTAAGCTTCAACAATGGCTGCAGTGCCAGGAGTTTCCATAGCTTTTCTTTTCTTTGGTTATTTTTATGCAAAGAAAGGATGCATTGAGGGGTATTTCTAGACTACTAAATCGGAGTGTGGGCTTGGACAGCAAGCTAACTATCATGGTTCGTAGACGTTGCTATCTTCCAGTGGGAATGGGGAGTTGGACTATGATAATATTGCCTATCCTTTTGTCATTGATGTTTCGAAGGACTATACGTATTATTTATTTATATTTTCCTTCATTGACTAAATATGTGAATGAGGTTGGAATGAGGTTGAGGAACAAAATTTTAACTTGGCTTCAATTCTTGGAGCCAGGCAACAAGTTTTAGTAGTGGCACTAGCTGGCCTATCTAAACAATCAACTACCTTAGCTTTTCATTATCCCTTTCTTTTTTATGAAAAAAAAGCATCAGAAAATTATACCTGTACATTCCCTTTTAAAGCAGTGATTCTTGCAAAAGAGCCCTTCCAGCTTCAAACTTGATCCCAGGACCAGAAAGAAGTAGCAGAAAGTTGCATTTTCATTCCGGGGAAAAACTAAAGACAGCATTTACGTTATGGTATCAAAGTTCAATTCAATTCTGCAGCTTTCAGAGATTCAATTCTGCAGCTTTCAGAGAATTTCCTGATACTCTTGTATGAAAACCTAGTTAAAATTCTTTAAGAAGTTCAACAAAATGAGAAGACAAATGTTTCAACAATGTATAGCTAGAGTGCATCTTTTCTTAATGCTGTAACTTGAAGATAGTATGGTTTTGGGGTGACTTTTTTTCCCATTATAATAAGTCCTAAACTTTGCACAAAATCAAGATACTACAAACTGTACAACAATAGCCTACTCATACAACATAGAGAAACATCTGTAATTTCTCTAATGCTCTGCATTGTCGTTACCTGGTTTCTCATCAGAAACATTTATCGGTTTGCCTGTTTCTTTCTTGATCAGATGAGGGAGTCCTTGAAAAACATCTAAAAGAAGTACCAGGCCTTTGACCTTGCTTATTCTTAAGAAGGTAACTAATCGTCTGGAATTATTTCAGAACTTAACTTAATGATTAAACCAAAGCTGTGGATGATGAACGAGTATCACATCCAGGCTTCAAAACAGGCTCATCCATGTCCCACTCAAAATCTCCACAAGCAGTCATAACAGTTGAGAAAACGTAATCTCCCAATTCAATTCCATCAGCTTTCATTCGGTACATCAGCTTAAAGGCCTCTCTGCAATAGCCATTCTTGGCATAAGCTACAACAATTGACTTCAAGGACACCAGATTTCGTTCAGGCATGCTATCAAAGACACGGATTGCCTCAGCCAGATGTCCACACCTTCCGTACATATGAATCAAAGCACTGCCAACAAACACATTCAATGAAGCAGGAGTCTTATTAATGGAAGAGTGAATCAGTTTTCCGTTTCTAATATCCTCAAGTTGAGCACATGCCTTCAAAGCTGATGAATAAGTAAAAGGATTGGGATCCACACCATCCCCCAACATTTCTTTCAAGCATTCAAGAGCCTCATATTCATGGCCAAGACTAGCACAGCCAGAAATCATGGAGGTCCATGATATCACGTCCCTCAAGGGCATGTCCTGAAGAACCTTGGATGCACTGGAATAATCCCCGCATCTACAATACAGCCACACAAGAGTACTCCCTATATAGATACTGCTCTGTACATGGTTCTTGAAGATTCGCGCATGGACCTCCTTTCCCATGGGCAATGCCCGAACTAAGCCACATGCTTTAAGAATACTCACCATGGTCAGGTTATTTGTAAGGATCCTCCTTCGTTGCATCAATCTGAAATACTTTATAGCTTGGTCACCAAGTCCATTACGAGCATACCCCGCGATCAGGGATGTCCAAGTCACCATATTCCTCTTCCTCATCCCTTGAAATACCACCACAGAGTCCTTCATTCTCCTACACTTTGCATACATATCCACAAGTGAAGTCCCGACAAATATATCCATTCTATACATAGTCTTAACTATGGCCCCATGTAACTGCTTTCCCAATTTCAACTCTTTTTCCTGCCCACAAGCATCCAGAACACTGCACACTGTAAATTCATTTGGTTCAAATCCATCAGCTAACATTCTTGAAAACATCACAAAAGCCTCCTCTCCCATTCCATGTTGTGAACACGCAGAAATAATAGTTGTCCAACAGATCAAATCCCTCCTTTTCATCATGTCAAATACACGAAGAGCATTTTCAAGATCACCACACTGCGCATAAAATTTTACTACTGCACTATCCAATATCAATCCACCAAAGCAGCCCTTCACTATGCAACCATGGACTTGTTTTCCAAGTTTAAAATCCAATCTTTTACCACATAAACTCAGCACACATACAAATGTCTTCGGATTCCACTCAATTCCAGACCAAACAAACTCAATAAATAACTTAAAGGCATCATCTTCTAACCCAAAGACTAAGTACCCATTAAGCATAGCAGTCCAAGATATCACATTTCTCTCAAGCATGGTATTAAAAACATTCCTACCCTCAACCAACATCCCATGTTTTGCATACTGACTGATTAAATTATTGCTCACAAAAGTATCCAAACCTTTCAAATACCTCAAACAAATTCCATGGATTCTCCTCATTTCTCTAACACTACGAGAAGATTGGAGCCACTGGCCTACCAAAGACGAGTCACTGACTGAAGATGAAAGGTCAAACGCGGTGCCTTTCAACAGCATAAACGGAGTTTCAGAAGTATAATTACCATTTATACTAGACAAGCTTCCACAAACAGCAACAGGGGTGTTTCTGTGGGTCTTCGGTTGATAGAATTGTTTCTTGCCCTTAGGCTCTATGTTCAATTGAGTACAAAACCAAGAAGATTGAGGGCCGACGAAGAAAAATTTTGCCGAGGGAAATGATGGTGAGAACATGGCCTGTGATCACCTACAAATAAAGTTCCTCACCAACTAATGGAGAGACGAGAGCTGTTGCCTGATTATTTTTTCTATATCGGTCACAATTACAACAGCCAAGCCACAAGCAAATTCAAAATCCTTAAATTTTGCTGTTTCGTAGTCATCATGAATATAAGATACACATGTATCACAGTATCATCAAGGCTCCCACCTGAAGAACATAAGAAACATCAGGCAGGGGAACCAAATGCAATTCTTGAAATTAACATCTTTTTCCCTCCCTTTCTAAAATTGGAAACCCACCTAGAATTCTCAATTGTCCAAGCATTTTGCAATATACGTATCGAAAAATATGAAGAACATTTCCAGAATTTCTCAGACAACACAGTAGAGTTCAATACACAACTTCTTCAGATAAGACTAAAATAAAACGTTTGAAATTTTGAATAGCTAAGGAAGACAAACCTTTCGCATATTCTTCTCGTCCGCCGCCGGGCCTCCGCAGGACAGCTTGGGGTTCGCCCGCTCTTCACAGTTTGAGAAGGACTTCTATTCGGATGAATCGGATGATGTCTGTGCTAAGGGCGGGATTTTTTCGAGTTGCCTATTTTCTGTAATTATTTTCCATTTAATTAAGGCAAAGTCTTGGGAAAAACGGTCTTTCCATATGCTTATGGAAAGACGGGGTTTAATTCGAATAATAAAAGGTAAAAGGTCTTAGTTGCAACATTAAAAATTTAGTATGCAACATGTAGCAGTTATAAAATTTATAACCCGGTTCATGCAACCCAAAAATTTTATCTTAATTTCTTCTAATTTACACTTTAAACCTTGGTCTTTCCATGACTTATGGAAAGACCGTCTTTCAAGAGACGCACTCTTTAATTAAACTAATGACACTATTGCCTTCCGCAAAAAATCCGGCCTAGACTTTATCCATGGCGTACTGTGCAATTATAATAACTTTCATCTGAGATAGGGTTATTTTAAAATTTTACTAAATTATGGAGGACCTACTTTATAAATATAATAACTATATTTATATATCATTTTTATTATTATTAGTTTTAGAAATCAAATCTGATTCGTTGTTTCTTCCCCGTCGTTCAACCGCTCTTCCTCTAATCGGCGGTGGCTCCTCCGCATGCGCACAGTAATTCCGAAGACGGCGCATCCAGGCAGAGCACAGCGATTCCGACGGCGGCGCATTCACGGTGCACAGCTATTCCGCTGAAGGCGCATCTCAGCGGAGCACAGCGGCGGCGATTTCCACGGCGCACAACGACGGCGCATCTTGGCTGAGCACAGCGACAACGACGCTGCTATGGTGAGGACAAGATGAACCTGCGTACAACAGTCTATGAACTCCGGCGAGGCCTAAGTTGAGCTCTGGAAATCGACGCCTCCGGATTCGACGATGGCGACATTTCGATCAACGAAGACAACTGCGCTTTGATCGAAGACGACGGTGATGAAGTCGACGTCGGAGGCACCTGGAAAAGTCGACGGCGCGACGACGGGGGCGCCTGGCGGAGTCGACGGCGAAGGAGCAGACTCGCTGGAGGAGGAGGCGACGGCAGAGGAAGCTAACTTGCTGGAGAAGAAGGCGTGTGAGATGCACGCGCCCGAGGAAGAAGAAGGCGTGCGTGACTTCAGGCGCGTTTGTGGTGACGACGGAGACCTTATATGGCAGTGGTGAAACTTTTTACTTTTTGCAATTAGGTCTCTCAAAGAATATTGGAAGGGTCAAAATATAAAATTGGCTCCACATATATGCAATTCAATACATTACGATCGTGTTAATGCATTTGTAGACCCTACGGGTGAACGGAGGGCCATGTAAAACCAACAGTGAATGTTTGCACTATATTTCCAAAATTATACTATTGCCCACAAATTTACTTGAGGAACCTCTATAGCTCCTAATGCTACAATTTGTTTTTAATTCTAACCATTCTTAGAATATAATGCACTAATTTTGGCAGTCCTGATGTAACCACTTAGGCCAACTACGTTCGGCCTATCTTTTTTGTCTTCATGAGTGTATTTGTCCGACAAATTTTAAATCATGTAGTGTACAAATTTTTGATTGGACCCATCATCGTGCATGTTTATCAAAAGTACAAATGTCAAACAGTCTAAGTGTAACACTATCAATGTTTAGTACAGAATCTACTCTTCCTAACTGCTACTACAAGTTTTCTACGAATAATAACGAAAAATTGGTACAACCTCGTCAGCAGGTCCTGTTGCATCACCATCATGGGTACTTGTGCCAACATCTATGTCCTCGACATCGCATTCGCGGAAGGTAGGGAAATTTTTTACTACTGCCATGACATTGGGAAATTGATACGTTATAACCTTGTCCATATGTTCGTGCCAGGATCTTTAATTTTTGGATGCTTCAAGTAAGTTTGCTACACCAACCTCCAAGGAAGCAACTGTAGAATCAATAGTAGCGACAAGCATGTCAGATGTCTGTTTGTAGAAAGGGTCCACACAAATCGTATCCATTGGTTGGCTATAAACGTCATGTTCACGCGCACTAACTCCCGCTCTTGAACAAAGTGTAGAGATGAACTGCAATAGGCATAAGATCCCATCTAATCCCGTTCCCTCTGCTACATAGGACAAATTCAACGACCAACATTCCAATCAAAGCTCCTTCTTTATTGCATACAAGAAGGTTAGGAGAAGTTTGTGGACTTCTGTTTTCACAGTTACTGGATGGATTCTAGACGCCACGAAGTGGTACCACCAATTCATTTCCGGAGTAAGAGTTTTCTTAGGTATTTTGCTCCAACCTGGTTTGACTAACTCATATATGTCTGTACCTACCCTAGTTACTGTCTCAACGATCTCTTTCCCAATTGTTTGTTGTAGAATATGGTTGTCATCACCTAGAAAATGGAGTGCGAGAAACTCGTCCTAATCGCTTGGAACACTGGGTAACCCAAACAAGCCATTGATAGATTCTGGTGTGACAGGGACAGTTTTACCTCTACAATACATGTGATCATAGCTCGGCCCGCACTTCAAGTTTTCTTTGAACTCACTTACAATGGTCAAGTTGAATGGTTGCAAAGTCTCGCAAAATTTTTCCCACCCAAGCTTCTGGATAGTTTTTTTGAATGGGGGAGATGCTTCAATTCCTCTCTCTGTGTGATGACGACATCCATTGTATGATTCATGGACCAACCTAGCCTCCTCGGACACGAAAGTACCACCCAGGTAAGTGTACAGTGATACTTTCGACAATGATGGAGATGGTGAATGGTTTATCCTTTTCGAATTGGATTTGGGAGGCATTTCCTAAAAAACACATTGAAGCATTTCATCAAACACCTTACATGCAAGTTAAGCTATTCATGATGTTACATTCTCAAAAAAATTATTTCATATGCAATTGTTAATTAATCATTATGATAAGGTATTGAAGTGGTTTACTTGATTATATGACAACCTACGTAGAATTTCAACAAAGATGGGTAGTGATGGAGACGGTATTGAATAAGAGATATAAATTTGTTATTGTGAAAATGGGGATCTGAGAGGGTTTTCAATTGGGAAAGACTTGTGACCCTTGGCCACATACCCAAAAAGGTTACCATATACCGGGAAATCATTTATGGCACAAAAAAACATCGCCCTCAATGTAAACTGTTCACCACTAAAACCATCAAAATTAAGGCGCCAACCGACCAAAGCACCTTCAAATCTTCTATCAAAGGGGCAAGATAAGTGTCTATGTCATTTCTAGGTTGTTTCGGGCTTGAAATCATGATAGGCATCAACACATATTTTCTGTTCATGCACAAGTACGGGGGGAGATTTTAAATGGCAAGCATAACCGGCCACGAACTGTGTTTTGAGAACATATTCCCAAATGGATTCATGCCATCAGTACACAAAGAAAATCTCAAATTCCTAGGTTCGGATGCAAAGTGTGGATACATCTTATCAAATTTCTCTCACTAGTCTGCGTCAGTCGGGTGTCAAATTATATCATCATTTTTACAACCTCCCCTATCAACGCATCATGTGAAGTTCTTTGCATCTGTTTCATTCTTAAACAACATTCTTAGCCTCAAAATAATTGGAAGATACCACATGCATTTGGCGGGCACCCACCTTCTCATCGGCACAACATGCTCTCCACCGACATCCACATTTATCTTCTTCTTATAACGTGACACATTACATACTGGACAAACAATATTATCTTTAAGGTCACCCCTATATAGGACACAATCGTTCAGACAAGCATGTATCTTTTTACACTCCAATCACATCGGACACAAAATTCTCTTAGCTTTATAAAGGTTATCAGGAACCCCATTACCGGGTGGAAGATTTTCATTCAAAAACTTAAGCAATTTATTCATGATAGTATCACTCCATGACCCTACATCTTTCAAATTAAAGAACTCCATTGAAAATGACATGACCGTGTCTTTCTTCTTGTAATCGGTGATAGAGTAGATCATGTAATATCCTGAATGATTTGGTTTAATTAGGATTGATACTGTACATATATAGAGTAGTCTAGGTTCGATGTACTTCATGTACTCTATTTATTCATGTATGATAGACACACCAAATATGGTGAATTACACACTTTCATGATATCAGACAGGTTTCGATTTTTTTCTTCATTCCGATCTTCTGCCATTTTCAAAAATCTTGAACCTTCCGAAGCTTCCATGACAGACAACAAGCTAAGCTATTATACTCTTATTCATATGCTGCCGATTAAGATAGATTCCGGCAACTATATGATGTGGAAGTCGCAAGTTCAAGTGCTCCTCGAATCCGAGGGTTTCTTTGGCTTCTTGGATGGGTCACTTCCAAAGCCAATGATTGCAGTCAGGGGTGAATCCTTGACTGGTGATTCTTCTCTGACCAATGACGATGACGTCGCAAAATCGCAAGCCGTGTTCAATACTTGGGTGGCGCAGGACAAGCGGCTCCAAGCTTTTCTCCGGTCGTCGCTCACCGAGGAGGCCATGTTGGAGACTGGTTGCAGCACGGGGAAGGAGATGTGGAACTCCCTTGCCGCAGCGTTCGACAACGTCTCGGCGTCCCGCGAACTTCAACTCCGAGATGAGCTCTATACAATCTGGCGTGGCTCCTCGTCAGTGATGGATTTCCACCGCCACTTCAAGGCTGTCATCGATGGACTTGCCGCCATGGACGCTCCGGTCTCGCCCAGAGATCGAGTTATACTGTTTTTACGAGGTCTCGGCACCGGGTTTGCTGAATTCACCAGCGTTCAATTGGCTCAATCGCCACTGCCGACATATTCCGATGTGGTCGCATGAGCCCGCAACCATGAGATTTTCAACTAGAACTCCCTTGGCGCAAATTCAGGTTCAGACTCCGTTCCAGTAGCTTTTGCTGCCTCCTCCACAGCTTCTTTTGGCAATCGGGTCTTCTACTCGCCGGCACGTGAAGCCCACGCGCTGCCCTCGGGCGCGTTGACCACCGCGCACGGCCGTGGCACCACGCGCGTCCGTGGCATCACGCGCGGCCGTGGCACCACTTCCAGCCGGTCAGTTCGTTCCTCAGGTGCTGCTGGTTCTGGTTGCAGGAAACGCTGGAATCCGAAGTGCCAACTCTGCCACAATTTTGGTCACACAACTCCACAGTGCTCCAGACTCTCATCAACAACCTCGTTACTCTGAGTCAGCTCATCTTCCTGAGGCTTTCCTGTCATCTATCTCACTTGACGATTCAGCCTCCGACTGGTATTTGGATTCTGGAGCAATGAATCATATGGTTTCCCTTCCTCTGGCATGGACAGTGTTGTCCCCTATTCTGGTAACTGTTCTGTCACTGTTGCTAATGGTCGTTCTATTCCTATTTCTCATATTGGACATCATCGGTTTTCTCGTTATTTATCTTTATCTGATGTGTTGGTAGTCCATGATATTACGAAAAATCTGCTTTCCATTAGTAAATTGACAAAATATATGAATGTTGTGACTTATTTTTAATGAGGATGCGTTTGTGATTCAGAATCGGTCCACAAAGGAGGTCGTGGGCCAAGGTCGATGTGATCGTGGCCTTTATGTGCTTGAGAAGAGCGGTGCTGCTTTTGTTGCTCATGTTAAAACTAATAAACATAGAGCTTCTTTTGATGTTTGGCATTCTAGACAAGGGCATACCTCCATTTCAGTTATTTCTTTGTTAAATAAACTGAACCTTGTTGATGTGGTTTCTTTACCACCTGAACCCGTACTTTGTTTGCCTTGTGAAATGGCGAAAGGAAAAAGGCTTTCTTTTGTGGACAATCCTAGACGGGCACAGGTTGTCCTCAATTTAGTGCACTGTGACTTGTGGGGTCCTGCTCCAGTTGTATCTAATAGTGGATTCTCTTATTATGCCATATTTGTTGACGATTTCTCATGATTTACCAGGTATTATCCATTGGCACAAAAATTGGATTTCTTTGAGACATTCTTGCAGTTTCAGAACTTGGTTGAAAACCAATTTTCTTGCTCAATCAAGGTGTTTCAAAGTGACGGTGGTACAGAATTCACTAATGCAAGCCTACAATCCCATTTTTTTAAATAAAGGCATCATTCATCAGATTTCTTGTCCATCCACACTGGAGCAGAATGGTAGAGCGGAACGTAAACACCGCCATATTGCAGTGATGGGATTATCAATGCTTTTCTCCTCTGGCTTGCCGATCCTTTACTGGGATGTTGCTTTTACTACGGCTACCTACACCATCAACATGCTTCCCACCCCAATTCTTCGTAATGCCTCACCATACTCTCTACTATATGGTCATCATCCAGACTACTCCAACTTTTACCCATTCAGATGTCGGGTGTATCCCTTCATTCGGCCATTTGCTCCTCACAAACTGGCCCCTCACAGCACTCCATGCGTATTCGTAGGCTATAGTGCTCGCCATAAGGGCTTTCGCAGTCTGGATCCTATTTCTAAGAAGGTCTATCTCACTCGGCATGCCCGTTTTGATGAGTCTTCTTTCCCATTTGCAAATGATACTGCTCGCACTGCCCCAGAATCCCTGGATGTCTCAACGTTTATTGATTTTAACTTGGATGAGTTATCTGTATCCCCTGCTGCCCCTCTATCACCTACTCATAATTCGTCCGGTACGATGACCTTGTTTGCTAGTTCTCCAACACCCATGTTTCCATCACGACCCTCTCTAGCTGATGCTCCACTGCCTTCTACATCGATTGTGAGTCGTCGTATGACTACTCGCTCTCTGACAGGTAGTCGCACAGCAAAGCAGTACCCAGACTATGTGATGACAGGGTTTCTTGTGGCATTGCTCACACAGACTGAGCCTCGGGGGTATCGATCTGCTCTTAAGGATCCCCACTGGGTGGTCGCTATGGATGAAGAAATGGGTGCTCTTCTTCACCAACAAAATTGGGATCTTGTTCCACGCCCTACTGGTGTCAACATTGTTGGCTCCAAATGGGTTTATCGTCTCGAGAATCATCAGGATGGTACCATTGATCAGTACAAAGCTCATCTTGTCGCGCAAGGATATTCTCAGTTGCAAGGCTTCGACTTCACTCACACTTTCAGTCTGGTCGTCAAGGCCTCGACAGTCAGAATTATCTTATCCTTGGCCACTACTTTCTCCTGGCCGCTTCATCAGTTAGACGTAAAGAATGCATTTCTTAATGGTCTTCTTGATGCACTGGTTTACATGGAGCAAGCAACTGGCTGGTTACACTAATCCCGTTCATCCTGATTATGTATATTGTCTTCGCAAGGCTATCTATGGCCTCAAACAAGCTCCTCAAGCTTGGTTTTAGTGATTCAGCTCCTACTTATCTCATATGGGATTCCGGTGCAGTTCTGCCGACACTTCCCTGTTTGTGTTCTCCCAGGGATCAAAGATTCTATACCTGCTAGTATATGTGGACGACATCATTCTTACCAGCAATGATCCTATTCTCATTCGTCGGTTCATCACCCGCATTGATCGTGAGTTCGCCGTTAAGGATCTTGGTGCTCTTCACTATTTTTTGGGATTGGAGGTCTCTCAGTCTTCATCTGGACTTTTTTTGGGGTAGGCTAAGTATGCGATGGAGATACTTCAACGTGGAGGTATGACAGATGTTGTTTCTGTTTCCACACCTTTTGTTCCTGGCTCTCAGTTTCACATCACCTCGGGGTCTGAGTTCTTGAACCCCAAGCTTTATTGCTAACTAGTCGGTGCATTGCAGTACTTGACCATCACTCACCCTGATCTCTCCTATGCGGTCAATTTTGTTAGTCAGTTTCTCCAGTCACCTTGAGAGGATCCCTATCAGGCTTTCACTCGCATCCTTTGGTATGTATGTGGCACGCTTCATCATGGTTTTTTTTTACCATCCCGTAGTGTTCTTTCCCTACTAAGCTTCTCCGATACTGACTGGGCCCATTTTCTCGAGACTCGACGTTCCACTTATGGCTATGCCATTTTTCTTGGGGGCAATCTTATCTCTTGAAGTGCTAAGAAGCAACCGACTATGTCTCAATCCAATTGGGAGTTTGAGTATCACGCTATGGCGAACACTGCTACTGAACTTGCCTGGGTGTGTAATCTGCTTAAGGAGCTTCAGGTTTTCCTTTCATCGTCGCCTCTCCTACTTTGTGACAATAGCAGTGCCATTTTCCTTGCTCAAAATCCAGTTGCACATAAACGGGCCAAGCACATAGACATCGACTACCACTTCATTCGTGAGCTTGTTGCCTCTGGTAGGCTTCGCGTCAGTCATATTACATCCTCTCTGCAAGTTGTTGATATTTTCAGTAAGGGTCTATCACGCAATCTTTTTTATCTATTTCATTCCAAGCTTTGCGTATCCTGTAGTCCTACGCTTCGCTTGAGGGGGGGGGTGATAGAGTAGATCATGTAATATCCTGATTGATTTGGTTTAATTAGGATTGATACTGTACATATATAGAGTAGTCTAGGTTCGATGTACTTAGCTTTATGTACTCTATTTATTCATCTATGATAGACACACCAAACATGGTGAATTACACACTTTCAATCGGGATACAATGGTATATCCATCTCACCAAGGAAGTTAGCCAAAATCTCGGGCCTCCCTCTAAACTCATTAACAACCTCCTCACACATGTCATCCAATTTAGCATCCCCAAAACACTCTCCCTTACTACTAACTCTCACTTCCGATGGTGATTTTTCCCTATGAAAGGTCACACAACATAATCTTTCGCGAACCCCTGGCTAAACAAATGGAGTTTCAGGATGTCCTTCTTATCAGTACGAATTTTATTTCCACAATCACGACAGAGACATAATATTCGCTTCTCTCGACTAAAAGCATGCTCCAAGAACTCATCCACGAACATAATAAATTCATCGCTCACCTTACTAACGTTGGTATACACATGCTTACGTCTCTCGATGGCGCGATACAACTCTACATATCAATAAATGAACAATCAAACTTCAACACATTTAATACACTAGAATTTTTCATGACGACTTCCTAATCATGCAACATCATAATGGACAATATACACCAATATTCTACATTACAATTACAACATTCTTAACATATCCAACACTATAGGAATCAAAATCCATAGCATTATAACTACAACAACCTTGAGAACAAATCACAAATTAATATCAACAATTCTACCTCAATCACCATCAAATGATCAAACACAAAATGTAAATATATCTACTAACCGGAACAGTACATGAAATCCTTAATATCCATAAATGTTATTAAAAAAATGGTACCTTCAAGGGTCTTCATTGTGGAGAATTCAATGCCTTCATCAACCAAAAAAATACCAGTAATGAACCTCTTCTTCCAAAAATCTCATTTTTAACCCGCTAATAAAAGGTGGTAGGTGAGCATTTAATGCAATTTTCTACACTGGTATTTAGACTTTACTGGTGCATTTCTAACTCATTACACCAGTAAAAACAGTCACCAATGTAGATATGTAGCCCAATCCCGTGTATTTTCTTCTTCTGCACCGATAAGATCATAGTACCGTTGCAAAAATGAATAGTTTTTTTGGCGCCAAATTACTAAATAAAAAAGAAAATTCCTATGCACCGGCATTAAGAAAATACCGGTGCATGTTTAATTCCTTCACCAGCTCCAATAGTAACCAGTGTACAAGTGAAAATTTTTCTCGTATTTAAAAAAACAATTTCACCGGTAATTTCCCGTTACTGTTTAAAAAGTTGTCCTCTTGGCGCCAAATCAATAATCTTTTACCGGTGCACATGTAAGCAAATGCACCGGTCATAACCATCTATGCAAATAATACCGGTGCAAATTTTTTGAAATTGTACATCGGTAGAACCAACGCTAGTGCAAAATTAGGTGAACTGTACACCGGTTGACAAGATACCGGTGCGTATGTAATTATTTGCACCGGTACTGATGTTAACATGATAAATACTGGTGCAATTAGTTACATACGCACTAGTAGAGCTGTACTCATGAATTTATACCAGTGCGTATGTACCTATTTTCCAGTAGTGGTGCGACATCACAGATTATTCGTGGAGAGAACGTTTTGGTTAAATATTATAGTTTTCAATATTCGATGAAACAAACATTAGTTCATCGATAGCCATTACATGTTATTTAGTATTGGCTTACTCGAGACATGGTTAAACATCATACAACAATCAATTGTCATTAAATTCATGTGGGAAAATTAACAATGACATGTTAGAATCCAAAAAAAAACTAGCTATAACATATATTATAAATATATGTTACAATATATAATAATACACAAGGTTGACATTCAATTTACACATTAAATATATTGAACCGCCATATTGTCTACGTTGTGTGGCATTAACACTGTTAGGGAGAGTAGTGAAATGACAAGTTATCCATGTACAGTCCATCGATAACTCTCGTTGTCCTATTACACCCAATACATAGGAAACAAAGTTTATGTTAGAATTGGGCAGCGCCGAATTGAGAAACACATAACATAGTCACACTTAGACGACGTGAATGTTAACTTGGAAAAAATGGATATGGGTAGAAGCGACGTCGCACATTAGAGTAGTTGATGTCGCTAAGGCCGACCTAAGTGCGACGTCAGATATTCAAGATATTTCATGCTTTTTATTGACACGTGCTTCATCGCTCTTAATTTGGTTGTACATCGCAAAGGCTGACTAATAGTGACCGACGTCACACATTCATATTGTGTTCATAGGAAAAAGTAATTATTGTACACAAACAGCCCTAATCTAAGCATGTTTTCTCATTCCTTACAAACATAGGATCATCTTGGAAACGAAAACAATATACACTATATAACATGTAACACAATCATCATACATTATGAAAATATACAAGCTTTGATCAATGAGAAAAATAACATATAGAAGGTATGGTATTCAAATTGCTAAATTAACATCGAATGTATGGAAAAATTTCTCAACTAATTTTAACCCGAAGATGCTCCATCATCGGAAACTTATTGATGTGTGGGAAAAAAGATTGAGCTCTTGAATTGTTGTATTAATGGCGTGGATGGAGAGGATGGTGTGTTGTAGATAGGGTTTGGAGAAAGTGTATTATAGATGAAACAAGGGTAATGGTCATTATTACCGACGTCGGCCTTGGTTCAGTCGTGGATCCATATGTGGCTACATACACTCGACGTCACAAACTAGGGCCAATGGGTAATTTTTTAAAAGTGTCGTAACATACTCTGTTTTAAGACTGGGGCACCTTCCGTTGACCATTTTGATCCCCGATGAGAACGACAATGTTGTGTAAATATGAATAAAAAATGTTATTTACACCACTTTCTTGGAGGGATCTAAGTGTAAATATTTAAAAGTTCCCTGCTTGTCCCAAACTCGGTTCCGATCGTCTGAAAAAGAAACATTGTCATATCTAGTCGAACTTATAATAACCGAGAGTAAAAAATAAGAAAATGATCTTATCCCACGGAGACTTCCCAGCCAAGTTCTTCCAACTAACCCCTTGTATACTTATAAGTAATCATCTAAAATTTACTCTAGACCACGTACTAGAGCTTTCTAAAATATGATGAATGAAATTTTCTTATACTTTATTTTCATAAAAAAAAATCCAAGAATAAGAAATTTCATGTGATTCTATGTGGTGGAAATTATCGTTCCCCTAACGCTTATCCTAAGCGTATGAATGGAAATACTAATACAAATGATGGACGATTGCCCCGTTCCATTGATTCGGTCATGCCTAAATCGGAACGTATTGGCCCTAACAGTTTGAATTAGATTGGGGTATCTCCACATTTGCATTTACACTTCTCCCATATTCGTGGAGGGACCTAAGTGTAAAAATTTAAAAGTTGACCCGTACTCCCAAAAGTGATTTGAAATGTCTCGGAAGGGACCTTTGCCATCCTCAGTAAAACTTTTAATCCTTAAAAATGGTAAATAAGCAGGCATGATCCCACGGAGACTTCCCATCCAAGTACAACCAACCAATCCCATGTATACTTATAAGTAATCATCTAAAATTTACTCTAAACCACGCTTTATGAAATATGATGGATGGAATTTTATTATATTTTATTTTCATAAATAACCAAGAAAAAGAAATTTCATATGGTTCTATGTGGTGGAAATTATCGTTCCCCTAACACTTATCCTATGGGTATAAATGTAAATACTAATACAAATGAGAGACGATTACCCCGTTCCATTGATCCGTCCATGCCTAAATAGAATGTATTGGTCCTAACAATGTGAATTAAATTAGGGTATCTCCATATTTGCATTTACACTTCTCCCACATTCGTGGAGAGACCTAAGTGTAAAAATCAAAAAGTTGACCCGTGCTCCCAAAAGCAATTCGAAACGTCCCGGAAGGGACCTTTTCCATCCTCAGTCAAACTATTAATCCTCAAAAATGATAAATAAACAGGCATGATGCCACAGAGACTTCCAGCCAAGTTGTTCTAATCAACCCCTTGTATATTTATAAGTAATCATCTAAAATTTACTCCAGGCCACGTACTAGCACTTTACAAAATATGAAGGACGGAATTTTATTATATTTTATTTTCAATTTTTTTTTGTTTACAAAAGATCATCCTTATCATGTCAGAGAGCAAAAATAAGCTCAAGAAGCAAAATAACTTGCTATCAAAAAGAGTGAATCTAATCTAAGGTGAGAGTCCTTATATAGCTAACTTCCGGGTGCATTCCATAAACAGATCGGCGAATCAAACAAGTCGAAACCCCAGTTTGTCCGTGGAAATCAACAGGAAAGAAGCTATTGAAAAAATTAGAAGCAGCCCGAAGAATATATATAGAAAACGTTGAATCGAGAGAAGACAGAAGCTTCAAAGTCCAGTGTAGTGGATATGTCTGAGGTAAGAGATCTTCCTCGAGTGGAGCAGTGGTAGATTCCCTGATGGTCCATCAGACGGCCTGAAACAAAAAGAAAAAACAGAGTAGACTCCATTCCAAAGCAAAAGTAAAGACTATTTAGAGTCCGAAGAGTAATTAGAATATAGTAAAATTGGGAGCAGCTAGAGTTAATGAGCATCTCAAGGTCCAGTGCCTACTCTTACTGAAGGTACTTCAAGTAAAGAATAAGAAATTTCATGTGATTCTATGTGGTGGAAATTATCGTACCACTAACGCTTATCCTAGGGGTATAAATGGAAATAAAAGTACAAATAAGGGACGATTACCCCGTTCCATTGATTTGGTCATGCCTAAAATATTAAAAATAAAAATTTGCATTTCCACTTCTTCTACATTCGTGTAGGAACCTAAGTACAAAAATCAAAAAGTTGACCCGTACTCCCAAAAGCAATTCCGATCGAAATGGACATTAATAAAGTTCATGGACAGTTATAAAATTCAATAAGTATTTCTAATATGCTATAGAGCATTATTAAGGTCAATTATATCTTTTTTTTTCAAACACGAGCCTATTTCATATGCTAGTGGGCTGAAAGGATGAGTCCCAAAATCTCACTTACCGATGTCAGTCATATGCCTACTATTATGTCGGTAGGGCCGATTAGTGTGCAACGTCGCATTAGCGATATGGGTGCGACGTTGTTCATACGCCTGCTATAAAGTTGGTTATCTGTCGACACATGCGATATGGGTGCGATGTCGCTCAAAACACAGCAGACAACACAAGGTCCCAAAACGATGTCGTTTAAAACGTCTATAAATAAAGGGTCCCTCACAATCAGTTTAAGCTCATCATTTTCAAGTTTCCTGCAAATACCAAGAGTCTCTCCATCCCTTTCCACTTCTCCTTAGACAATGGTATGAACTTTTACTCTTATAGTGCCTAAGTTTTGTAATTGTTACTTCACCTTGTTTAATTAATCTATATTTTTGTTATGGGTTGTATTTCTGGTTTTCTAGCTCTTACTCAGATTTTTTAGAGTGTTAGTTTTTGTTACATGTAAACCTAGGTATTATGTTCTTGTTTGTTTTAGGACATTTTTGTGTAATTTTGTCTCCTTAATGCATATTTTTGCTGGGTTTCTGTGTTTTTCCCATTGCTGTCTCTGACGCATGCGAAGTCGGTCTTTAGTCGTGTGTCATTCGAGTTGTACATGCGACGTCGCACATTCTTATTTGAAGTTATGCACAAGCCGTCGCAGTTGTATCGATGTATACATCGATATTACCAATGTTTTAGCGACGTTACATGTAGGCATTTAAGCTAACTTAATGTTTATTTTTGTGACCTCATTTTATTAACGGTCATGATATCAGTCTTTCCGACTCACCGGCGATGTCGTTGGTACATGTTGACTCTGTACTGGTTCAAACCGATATGTTCATGCAGCACATGATCGACGTTGCACGCTGTCTTATAAGGATAGTTTTCCCTAAATATATTGTTCACGTCATATAAAGGAATAATGGCTGGTGAAGAATCCTCTAGGCGCCCCTTTTCTGAGGTATTTTACCATTTTACATATATATTTACTAATACATATGCACACTTTTATCGAAATTAATTTTTATTTGTATTCATTTTTACAGTTCTCCGCACAAAGGAGAAACCCTGAACCGGTTGTGTTCGAGCTTGAAGACCATACAATGGCTCCAGAAAACCTGCGTTTCCACTGCACTTTGAAGCAGCAACACTTTGGGAAAACCCAACTTTGGTAAGGACTAAAACTAGCAAACTATTAAAATCATGAAATTGTTTGATTTTCAGTTAATACTATTTGTTAATAATTGCATATATATATATATATATATTCATAATGATTTTTTTATTAGTGCATCCTGATTGAAATTGTACCGCTTCTGCCGAATGAGAAGACCCCCGTTGTCCTGAGGTGCTACGAGAAAGAGTGGCGTATGAACTACTCAAGGCAAGGGAAGATCAAGGCCATATCCCCGAAGGGTTTTTCCGAGTTCCTTTCCAGCAACAACCTACGCATTGGGAACACCTTTTCTTCGAGATCATAGAAGCTGGGGGGCCGATTGTCTTCAAGGTTATCATAATTCGAACGGCTTGAGTTTCTTGTAATTCTATTCTAATAATGGAAGTCAAACTTTTATTAATAATATTCGAACTATTATATGTACTAATTATTTTGTAATGAGATTTTAATGATTAATGTCTTTCTCATAATTTTACTACCTTATTTGAACAATATGTAATTGACTATATGTGCGATTTGATCCGTGCGTGAATTTTAAAAACATTTCCAACCGTACCATTCAACACCATTTTTCTACAATCTTTTAGTTCAAAAACATTGAACTTGAAATACTTTTAAAAAAATATTTCAAACCGTACCATTCAACACTAGAGCAGAATCAATCATTTTAAAATACTTTTGGTTGTGGTTTTCCCTATTATTCAACCATTTTCAATCGTAACATAATAAAACGGAACTTAGTAAGTTTTATATAAACAAATCGTAACATAAAAAAACTTAACAAAACTCCTATTTTTTCATAGTTAATCCTTCTCAACTTTATCATCTAAAAGTTATATCGTTACTTACCTGCGACGTCGGTGTTTCATCTCACGCTCTGTAAGTGACAACGACAGAATACTTAAATTCGGCAACAATTTTAATACATCATGCGTGTTGCACGCTAATCGATAACATTATTTACCTCATTTTATAACTTTTTTACTTTGGTTCAAATACTAACTGCAGTAAAAAAACCAATTATTTACCTAATATTTTTATAATTGAGGTAAATAATATCTTTTACTTCGAAAAAAATATAAATCGATGTAAAAAAACTTTTTACCTCAATTTTTTGACGTAAGCCAAAAACCCGAGGTATAAATGACGAAGTAATAAGTTCAGTTTCCTGTAGTGATATGTGATTGTTGTTCATTCATTTTGTGATTAATCCACCCTCAGACTGGTTCTATGCAGGGCATATCAGTTACTGGGCTATAATAATCAGCTGAAAAACGACATAAAAAAAATTACATCTAGGTTGTGTTTTTCCTGAATGGTCCTGTTTAATGTTTTGATGGGGCGTTATTTTGTGAATGTTGCTGTGGTTGTAGAATGTTTTTGTTGGATTATGTGAATTATGGTGTATGTTGGCTTTATGTTGGATTTGTGCAGTATTTTGTGAGTAATGTTGTTGCTGGTCCGATGTCAGTGTTGCGGTAATAAATGTGTGTTATGGACCATTTTTTGTGGCTCTAAAGTTCTTTCGAATGACAACCTTACAAGTGTTTCTCATTAAGAACGGTTAAGTAAAAAATAAAAAATATTTGTTGCTGGTTGCTAGGCCTGAATTCAACCCCTATGTGTGTGCTGCTACTTGTGATGTGTTTACATGCGCATCATTACTTGAATATAGAGTTGTCAATTTCTGATCCGAATCGAGAACTCGACCTGGATTGATATGAATAAATTAACTTAAAATTCGATCTGATCCGAAAAATATTGATCCGAACCCAATCTAACACGACCACACTCAATCCGAAACCCGATTTTGACCCGAGAAATATTGACCTATACCCGAACCCGACACGACCGAATTTAACCCAAAACCCGAATATGACCCGATAATCTGGACCCGAACCCGACCTGAATACGAACCCAAATATGACCCAATAATTTGGACCCGAACCCGACTTAAATACGAACCCAAGATCAACCTGAACACGATTTAACACGAACCTAATCAACCCGATAAATCAACTATATAACCCTGAATGTAATCAACCCAAAACAAATGCAGTTATAAAAAGTCAATTAACATTTAATATGGAACCAAATCAAGTTGGTTGTGCGTCAAACTAATAACAAATGGGGTTTTTAGCCATATGATTACTAGTACGTAAAGTCAATTAATAACAAATGTGAATACACAATGTTAAGTTAAAAATGGACACGACTAAATTTATAAATCTAATGAATAATAGTCAAATAAAGAGAGACGTCTCATTAAAATTATGGTTTTGAATTAGTAATTATAGAGAGTTGACTAAATATTAATTTCAAAAATCAGTTTGAAAAGTATTGTAAAAATAATATTTAATAAATCATCACAAAATCTTGTTATAGACTGAGTCACTGTTCGATGAGGATATTTTATAATTAGTGGGACTAATAAGAATATGAAAAGTATTGGGAAAGACGGTCTTTCCATATGTTTATGGGAAAGAAAGGGTTTATTTAAAATAATAAAACGTAAAAGGTGTTAGTTGCAATATTAAAAATTTATTGCACAACATGTAGTAGTTATAAAGTTTATAACCCGATTCATACAAGTCGAAAACTTTATCTTCTTTTTTTTTTATGAAAACACCCGAGGGTGGGGGAGACTATATTAGAGGTTCCCCAAGCCTTGTTCCAAATGGATAGAATATACATTATGTGCAGATTGTTCTGGGTGAGTATTGAAGCAACTGGGTTGCCTCCAAAAGACCTAGAAATGTATACTAAATTATGTGAACCACTATCCAAAGAAAGTGGATAGGAGTCGAAGTTACGATCCAAATGAGAGAATCTCCACCCCGCGTGTTAATCCCCTCAAATGGCCAGGCAACTTCACTCACAAAATGAAAGAGTCTACACAACAGAGATGAGTACCCAAGAGTAGGCTAAATGAAGACAAGAAAATCTGAATCCTAAGACTAGTGAGGATCGGCTCCAACGTTGCCTTTATGCCAAAGTTATTGTCGATATAGACAGTAGAGATGCAAGCCGGGAGAGGAATCCCAATTCATCCCCCCTTCAAATGATGAGAAATACAGTAGCAAGCTGGAGGTGCCAGCACTGGAGCTGGCAACACAGTGGTGATGCTAACACCAGACTTGAGATTGAGTACTTCAGAAAATGCGACATCCATTCTCCAGTAATTAAGAACTGCCGAGTAGCCCCGAACCCTGCATAAACAAAACCAGAGAACCAATATTTAGCAGTATCTATTCCTAAACCCTTAAAGTCTTGGAGACTCAAATATGAGGAACATTTCCTCTGTCCATAGAAATTAGCCCCCTGATATCTGGTGTAACATTGTTCATATACAGGCATTGGTTATGATGAAAATGGTATTTCGCAATAGCGTGAGCTACAAAATTACACTCCCTATAAACATGAACTAATTCAGCTCTCCCGAGTAAGGATTTTGCATTAAAAACCAAATCAAAAACTTGCCATTGTGCAGCATAAGGATCATGAATCATTTCAACTGCAAGTTTAGAATCCGATTCTACAATAAAGGTATGATCAAGATGGTTGAAAGTATTGCACACAAACAAGATTGCTTCTATTTCAGCATGTAAAGGAGATACAGCCGAAATAGTTTCCGAACTAATCATGATAGGTTGGCCTAAACTATTTCTAGCTATAAGACCAACCGCAGCTTTGTCAGAAGACCAAGATGCATCTACATTAATTTTAATAAATCCAGGCTTAGGCCTTTCCCAGTAAACTTTCATTATGTTTGGCTTTGGGGGAGGTCTAAACAAGGGGATGAGATGCTTAAAGGATTGAGGGATTGAGTTAGTAGATAATAACTTTGGAGGGCACCCACTTAGTGACAATTTAATCAGCACTTCAACCTCATTACAGATTAGAGACACTGGAAAAGGCTTGTGATCATACAAGTAATTGTTCCTAGCTTTCCATAGACTCCAGCACAGCACAGAGGGGAAAATCATACAATATATTTGGTAGAACTTAGGTAAATCAAGGCAGTTCCAAAATAGATAGAATCTTTGAGGAATGGAATGTAGAACATTGAGATTAAACTGAATCGAGGAGGTCAAATTAGACCAGACAGATTGGGCCAGAGTACAGGACATGAAGTAATGTTGGATAGAATCCGACTCACAACATACAGGACACTTAGAAGCTAAACTAAAACCACATGTTATGAGTACATCATCAAAAGGGAGGAAAGCATGTAACAGTTTCCAAACAAAGATGGAGATCTTTTTAAGAAAAGGGGGATTCCATAAATACTTAGCAGCAGGAGAATTACCTGTTAATTGAGCGAGAGACCTATAGGCTGACTTAAATGTAAAATTACCCGAAGGTTCTGGCTTCCAAATCAGTCTGTCATCCCTGACCTGTGTAAGTTCTGCACCCTGTAGAAATAGCAAGGTATCATGTTCCAGAAAAGATGAAATTTGATTGAAGATACTATTTTTGTTGGCTATAAAATCTGCCACAGAGATATCAGCCAAAGCATCAGATATACTTTCAGGAACATGGTTCAGCAAAGGTCCCCGTGGACACCAATTAGCAGTCCAAAAATTAATCTTTCCATAGAGTTGTTTTCAGCAAAGGAGTTAATGTAACAGATTCTCTTCCATGTAACTGATTTTCTGTGTGATGGTGGAAGAGACCATAAAAGTTTAGACCACAAAGAAATGCCTAATTGACTTTTCCACCACAGTTTAGCCAAACAAGAGTCTACAATGGCTTTAACTGATCTAAAACTTAAACCATCCATATTTGTAGGTTTTGCAATTTCTGCCCATCTTTTCCAAACCCTATTCTTTTTTCCCTCTGATTGTCCCCAAAAGAAATGAGCCAGTTTTTTCTCAAATGTTTTAATGATTCCTTTTGGGGGATTTGTTACCATCCATATATGCTGAGGAATTGAGTATAAACATGATTGAATTAAGATCATTTTTCCCCCTGAACTAAGCCATTTGTTTTTCCAATTTTGTAATTTAAGATCTACATTGGCCAGGAGGGGGAAAAAGTACCTATGTAAAGTTCTTCCTCTAAAAATAGGACACCCTAGGTATTTAAAAGGGAATGAGCCTTTTTTCATTTTTAATATTGCTTTCACCTGATTTATCTTAGTCATTGTTGCCTTTCTACTTAGGTAAAAGTCTGATTTTTCAAAGTTAAACTTTTGGCCCGAGGTGTACTCAAAAATTTCAAGAAAGACTTTGATCTTAATAAGATTAGGCTTAGAAGCTTGCATAAATATTATCGTATCATCCGCATACATCAAATGGGAAGCTGCAGGAATTGAACCAGGAATCTGATATGTAGCTAAACTTCTATTCAGAAAAATAAAAGATAAGCTCCTGGAAAAAGCTTCTGAGAATAAATTAAAGAGAAAGGGTGATAGAGGATCACCTTGTTTGATTCCGCTTGTTGCCTTGAAAAACCCAACTGGATTTCCATTAATAAGTACTGAAAAATAAGCCTGTGACAGATTATTCATAATAGCTTTTAAAAAATTTCCCCCAAACCCAAACCTAATCAAGATCTGATTGAGAAACTTCCATCTAATTCTGTCAAAAGCTTTCCTAAGATCCAATTTAAGAATGCAATTCGGGATTCTGTGTTTCTTATCTAAAAATCTGATAATTTCTTGTAAATACAGAATATTATCCGATATATCCCTATTTTTCATAAATGCTGTTTGATTTGGGGATATCAGATTTTCCTTGTGAGGTTTCAATCTCTCCATTAGCACTTTAGAGCAAATCTTATTCAACACATTTGATAAACTAATTGGTCTAAAATCGTCAAATGAACATGGTGTTGGTTTTTTAGGTATGAGTGTAATCCAAGTACTGGAGATTCCCCTAGGAATTTCAGCACCAGCAATAAACTCATTAACAGTATCCATCAAATCCTGTTTAATTATAGGCCAACATTTAGTATAAAACTTAGGTGAAAAACTATCCGGCCCAGGACTGCTTGTCTTGTTTAAACTCTTGATAACACCTTCCAGTTCTAATTTTGATACTGGCCTGGCTAGAGCATGATTATCATTATCATTTATAATAACAGGAATCTGACTTTAAAAAATGAGAATAATAGGTATCATCAGAGACTAAATCAGGTTCAGTTAGTAAGTCCGAAAAATAATCAATTGCTTCCTTTTGTATGTCTAACTTGGAATTAATCCACTGACCCGACCCATTTTTTATTTTGGTTATCTGAAGTTTGCAGTTTCTTTCTTGCACCACCTTGTGAAAAAATGATGTGTTATTATCCCCGAGCTTATGTCATCTTAGTCTTGCCTTCTGTTTCCAGTATTTCTCTTTTTCCTTTAGTACCTTAAGGAGTAGAGCATTTTTTTCGTTTAGTTTAACACGCTCAGAGGAAGAGGGGTTCAGATCATAGTTCACTTCCTGGATTCTTAGGTCTTCCTCAGCCTTTTTGACATTGAGTTCAATGTTTCCAAATTTATCTCTATTCCAACATTTTAGTACTTTTTTAAGTCTGATCAGTTTAAGATAGAACCTTAACATACCAGTTCTAGTTATAGGGGATTCTCAACTATCACTTATCACACAGGTAAATTCATCTCTTTGAAACCAGGCATCAATAAACCTAAAGGGCTTAGGATTGGAAGAGGTCAGATTGGAAACCTGAAGGAGAAGGGGAGCATGATCAGAAGTCTGTCTATTTAAAATTTGGATCGAAGAAGATGGAAATTTAGTGATCCAAGAAATTGTGCTCAGGCCTCTATCAAGTCTTTTAGAGGTAGGGTTCTTAACCTAGAATTACACCATGTAAAAAGATTTCCTACCGTATTGATGTCTTGAATTCCATTTGAGGTGATCCAGGAATTAAAATCTCTAATACTTCCTAAGGCCGGAGAACAGGGACCTCTATATTCCGATAATGAAGTTATTGATTTAAAGTCTCCTATAAAGATAGTGTCACCCTTCGGAATAGACTGAAGTTCAGACCATAAAACCTTCCTACCATCTCTATCTCTAAGAGCATATATAAAAAATGCCTCCATAAACAGATTAACAGATTGATGTGAAATAGAAACGTGCATAAACTGTTCATGAGAGGATAGCAAAGAGATAGAAAAAGAATTAGACCACATAAGCCAAATTTTCCCATTAGGCAGAGTCAAATTGTGTGTGAAGGAGAGTTTCTCCATATAAGCTTCACATTGAGAATTGTCATGCATAGGTTCAATAATACACAACAGTTGGATCTTCTTAAGTTTATACAAATTAGACAGCCTAAGCATTGAAGTGTCCATTCCTCTCAGATTCCACACTAAAAAATTGACACTGAGATTTGCTATCATTGTTCACATGATTTATTACTTTTTGTAGATGATCTAAGCATCATTTTATTTTACTGACTTAGATAATTTTTTTTTTGGATTTAGACTTACCTTGGATATTACCTGTAAGGGAAGAGCATGAAGTATCTTGATGTTCAGACATTATCTCCTCCATAGGCACTGATGTCTCAGCTTGCACTTCTTTTTCCTTAGTACTTTCAGGAATCTGCAAAACCGAAAACCTATTTGCCAACTTCCCAGGCTGAGAGAGTGAGTTTTTGTGGTTAGGGCTATACATAGATATTGAAACAGAGCCAATTTGAATATCATCCTTAGCATAAGCCGATAGTGTTGATTTAGAAATTGTTGTATCCTTCAGCAGCCTAGTTATTGAGTTATCAGGAATGGCCAGAGACTCACTAATATTGCTGGAAGTACACATCAAATCCTGATTAACCACCAAAGGGAAATTGGGAGGAAGTGTGATGTTCAGTTCTTTGGAGGTTTCTATCAGAGCAGCATTATCTTTCTCAGATATGGATTGGTCATCCATTGAATCCAGGATAAGAGGTGGTTTATCAAATTTCTTACCTGTAGCCTGCCATAGCTGCTGGGGTAAACTGTGATCTAAGTTAGCATCCTGAGTCCTAACACTGGCACTCTGAAAACTAGCTTTACATTGAGTCAGAGAATGACCTAATTTCGCACAGTGATCACAGTAAAGAGGGATGTCCTCATATTCAATTTGATATTTCCTGTTATTGGTCACAGAACCCAGCCTGATGTAACTACTAAGTGGTTTTTGGAGATCTATTTCGACACAGAATTTTATTGCAGATGGTCTTGTAAGCATATCTGTGGCTAGATCATTTTTAATGAAGCTGCCTATACTATTTCCAATTGCTTCTATAGAGGCAGAATTATAATAATATAAGGGAACCTCCTTGATAGTGCACCAGATAGGAACTATTGGTGATTCTCTATGAGTTGAAAATTCAGGGGTCCATTTTAGCATTTTAAGGAAGATACCATTAAAGTTCCAAACACATTTCATCCAGCATCTCTGATAATCATTTATATGTTCAAATCGGATCAGGACATGCTTATAATCAAGGGAGCCAAGTTGGTACTTACCTTCAAAGCCCACAGTTTTAAAAGCATGCTCCAATTGTTCCATTGAAAGTCTGCCTCTTGTAAACTTACCCACCAGTGCATTCGCATAATGGGCAGAAAGAGTAGCTATCTGATCATCTAAATATAAGCACGAGGGTTCCCCTAGGTGTTGGGATTTGGGAACGAGCTCTGGATTACTGGGTAATGTTTTCGAGAGAGGTGGAGCTGTGCTTTGGAGTACTGTGGCGAAGGTTTTGGTGGGGAACTGGGTGGCAATAGGTGTCGCCATCTCAGTCGGCATCGCCACTTGAAATGTCGTCGCTGTACCAAACCGACGGTACTAGCCATTGCCGGCGAAAGAGCCGTTACCGGCTAAATGAAAAAGAAAGGTTTCAGAATTCGCGTGTTTTTTTTCGAGAGCGTTTCGAGAGCGTTTCGAAAACTTTATCTTCATTTCTTCTAATTTGCCCTTTAAACGTTGGTCTTTCCATGGATTATGGAAATGCTGTCTTTTAAGAGACAGACTCATAAGAATATTTGATATTTAATTTTATTCAGTGAGATATATATAATAATCTTGAAAATAAGCTCAACATATAAATAATTATTTTTTAAATAATTTTAATGAAAAATAATCATTTTTATTGTATTTAATATGTAACGATTTCTCACTAAACTAATTATTTCACTTCATTACTCATATATTTTTCCTTATATAACTAAACTTCAGAATTGTAAAAATTTATTTATTTTTAATTTAAATGTAAGACACAAAAATACATAAAAATAATCCTAATTTTTTAAATTAATAATGCCGCGCAATGCGCGGTGGGACTTTACTAGTTTTTTTTATTTTAAAAAAATAGAATCAAAATATTTATTACAACACAAAATTGCACTAAAGTATTTTAAAAAGTGAATTGAATTCAATGAATACTCAACACTACTATTCAACTAAGATAGTAGGCACAAAAGCATCTCTAACATATTTATGGAAAGTTACGCTATGGCCCAAAAAATGTTATGACATTATCCTTCTCTCCAAATTACACATTTTTTGTCATTCTTCCATAATTATAGAAATAGAAAACAAATATTTTTTTGGTGAAATGTTGAAAATCGCTATTACTCGTACATGTTATAGAGTAACTTAAAGTTGATTACTTAGAAGTAAGAAAGAGATATTGAAAAGGATTACGGATATATTCTTGTGCCCAGTTGTAGATAAATATTCAGTTACAAACTTGAAAAATACAATGGGGGTGTATAGGGTATCATCACGTTCGAGCGGATTTCAATTTGGAGTTACGAGTAAAGTTTTTACTTTTTGCACTTAGGTCCCTCCAAGAAAGTTGAAATTGTTGAATCACTAAATTGGCGACACTAAAAAGCAATTCAATAATGTAATATTGCGACTTTGCGATTTGGGCATGTATGGGTGAATATAAGGGCCTTCAAAGTCAACATTGAATACTTCTACACAGTTTTGAAAACTTACACTGTGGCCCAAATTTGTGTTACCTTATAATTCGTTGCTCCAAAATACATTATTTTTTGTTATTCTTGCTTAAATATATAAATATTAAATAAATTAAGTTTTTGGTGAATTATTGGAAAGCGATAATACGTGTTCTAGTGTAAATTAAAGTTGATACTTAGAAGTAAGAAAGGGAAATTGAAAATGTCTACAGATATATTTTTATTCTCGATTGTTGATAAATATTTTGTTACGTACTTGGAAAATACAATGGGGGTGTATAGGGTAGCATCACTTTCGAGTGGATTTTAATTTGGAGTTACGAGTCAAGTTTTTACATTTTGCAAGTTACAAGTTACAACGAAATAATACCTAATAATAGTGTAGTTGTAACAATAGTATTATTGAAATATAACCTAAATCAACCCAAATTTAATTGGGTGACATAATACGATCTAAAATGAACCAACCCAAAATATATCTGAATTCAATGTGAAGCATTATAAAAAATAATTGACATAATCAGACCCGAACAAAACTTCAGTACAAAAAATGACACTACAATAACCCGATCCAATCCAACCCAATAATATTTTGACCCGACCCGATATTAACTCAACCCGACACGACCCAATCCGAGAAAAAAAAAACTAACACGTTTTCAACCCGACACCATAAGTAACCAATCCAACCCGACCCGACACGATAAATGAAATCAACATGATTCAACTTGATATGTTTCAACACGACACGTTTTCAACCCGATACGAATGTGACACGATAACCCGAATTGACACCTCTACTTGAATAAAATAGTAGCCTTCATTACAACAATATCTTACATTCAAAATGATTTGTGTTGCAACATGAACACTTGCATTGCCTATAACATGTTTACTACTAAAGCAAAAGCATGCAACACTACCATTACAAAAAGTACATAATGTTTTTAAAGTAACTAGCCCGTAGTTGTGCCATTTTCATAACGGTTGATGTCTTGAATTAATTTTTGGATTCATGCTGTTTTGTTATAAGTTGTGAGAAACAAAATCAAATCCTTAACCAAATCCATATCAACCTGTAAATCATTGGGCACCAACCCCATTATTGATAGTGCATCCTTTTAGTGTGGGGGAGGGAGAAATTGTTTTGACCACTTATTTTCATTACCTCAATCATAGCAGCTTGAAGATATCTAAAAATTTTGTTGAGTGTTTCCAACTGTAAATCTGCATAAGCCATGAATTACCTCCACAACCGTTTTTCTTTTCTTGTTGTAAACTTTGAATAGCCCTGAAAAATTCATGCCTTTTATGTTGAGATCAGCTAAGTTTGCTGGCTGCATAATTGTCAATAACGATTTCGAATCAATCTGAGTTAGACGCACACCTAAAATATGGGCCACCATATAATATGTGAGGTTTGACGCTGTCTTGTAGTAGATAAATTTTCCTACTTGCATTGCTTTTCCACTTCTCCTTTATTGTTGGAATTACTTGCTTGGTGAGACATTCCCTCAATACGTCATGCCCAACCTTTACCTTTGTCTTGGTTTCGATTGTGCCTTTTAGGCAGTTCTCTCCTTTTCTTAGTTGCAGCTAAATCAATTAGTGGAAAATACCTACTTTCCCATCGAATATGACATCCCTATTTTCAGCTACAATAAGCCTAGCAACCGCACAGAAAAATCTATTTAGGAATGTGTTATTTGTATTAGCATGTTCTAAGTGGATTTTCCTCTTCCAGTAACAGAATGTAATTTAATGATTCCTCTGACAAGTAAAACCATTTTTCATCCAAAGGCACCACATTATACGTGCTCTTGAATATAACATTTGAGGAGTGTCTTCATACCTTAACTTGGAACATGCATACCTACTCTGCCCATCTTGTTTGCCTCTCTCAAAAAGGGCTTCATTGCACGTATATGCTTCCTAAAGATCCTTCTTTGATTCATCGATGTATTGTGCTTTTGCTCATGTCGGTCTTTGTTGCTTCCTTCCTGCATGTTTTTCTGAATCATAATGGAACATATTTGAATGCTTATTTATCTAGTACCTTTTTTGGCCTAAACATCCCTGGTTTTTTGCTTTTCAGATTCACTGCACTGTCAGTTGCAACACGTATCTTTACATCTACCTAAATGTTTTTAATAATGCGAGATGTGATGCCCCAACGGAGTGGTGCCTCTGCTCTTCTACCATGGCCGATTCTACCATATTTTTGTGTAACAAGGAGAAACTGAGCAATTTCATTAAGCTCAACCTTGGTGAGGTTGTGGTTCCTCATGTTAAAAAAAAATTCATGCTTAGTGATGAACTTTTTCTGAGAGCCTAAATGAGAAGACTTCTTTGAAGAAGACGAAGAAGTGAAGTGGGTAGCTGATCTGATGCCTTTTATTGTTGTAAATGTAGGCTAAATGGGGTAGGACTAGAGTATCCTTTTAGATGTGTTTGAAGTAGTTTTGCTTTATTTCCCTCCCAATTTTTGGAGGTACATGAAAACATTTTTTTGCAAAAAAAGGAGGGAAAGATTAGGTGGTGTACAAAAAGTAATTTAGATTTGGAATTTTTGATTAGAATTTTTACTGCAGTAGCAAGCACTGCTTTACGTGACTCAGGAAACCAAAATGCCCTTGAATTATTTCCCATCAGCGACTCCACCCCAACTTGCATAAAATACCGATCCAAAACTAAATGAGCCAATCATTCTAGGACATAGGGGGTATGTTCTTTGTTCTCTACCACTCAGCTATTTGTGCTATTAAAAGAGGAGATTTGTCTAACCTATTCAATCTAATACAAGTAGCTACTCTTTAAATTAAAATTCTCAAGGTAACTCCTATTGAGTTAACAATTTAAAAAATCGATACGAAAATTTCAGCACTTTTCTCTCACAAGCAAACGTGTAAATACTTTACGACTTACTATCGGTGCAATTAAATGAAAATTTTGATACACTTTTTTAATATCATTACAACCTCATTGATTAGGGTCTTAACTGAAACTTTTTTTTGGCTGAATCCCAACATCCAAAGGAAGATAGATATGATTCTACCTTCGAATAACCCTCCATTCTAGGTAAAATTATGGCATACTAAATACAAGTTAAATCCATCACGGTAGGACAAATATTCTTATGAGGAAAGTGAATATTTTGTCTCACCATGATTGGAAGATCTCTAAGTGATCAACCCCTATAAATATAGAGGTATTAATTTATTCTATTCATTCAATTCTCAATACTCAGTTGAATACGTTTGATCTAACTTTGCTATCAGAGCTTCTTCTCTCTGCCACCCCAAGGAGATTGTTTTTGCCGGATCACTGCGTTGAAGCAAGGTTAGGCTATTAGGCTCGTGGTTTGAAATGAAAGCATATGCCCAGTGGGACCTGATTGTTAAGAACCGGCCACCTTGTTCAATGACACTAGTAGGTAGATCCATTCACGGCGGATCGCCACCAACATCATCATATCATCTACTAATGGAGGACATACAGTCATCTCTAAGTACGTCAGCAAAAACGGTAGAAGTAACCCAATTTTCATTGCAATATGTGGTGAGAATGATGATATGCACAAGATTAAGTGCCATCAAGAAGAAGTACCTCAGGTTTAGGTCAACGGAGTTTGACGACTTCCTTCAAACTCAAGGCAGACCTCTCTGCGGGGTGGCACTGATAGATAATTAAGCTAGGAGAAATCACAGTTGACCATCTCAAAACCTAGAGGAAACTATTTTCAACCGCTTGACAGATGCCTTCAAAAGGTAGGGATTTATCCACGCAACACCATGAACACTGCCGGAACGCATAGTCTCCAGTTGTTAAATTTATCAAGACCGGAGCACCAACAAGTCTTTGTACCACCTCAGATGACAGTGCCTCAGCTATACTCACCTTGCAATTCCATGCTTTTCATACAGCTTGGTATTAATCATTCCATTCATGTATCCTTAGAAAACCATCGCGTCTTAGGACCTCCAAACTTTCTTCTAGGTACGCCTATAAGATGCTACGATCAACTCATTGACATTTTTCTGAAGCCTAAGCAGATCTTCCATGGTCTTTGTGAGCTTCCTCAATTGATAAAAATGGGTGAAATTGCTACGATAGAAAGCATGGAAGTGGCATAGGTAAAATATCAATAACCGAGGTAAAAAGTCTGAAGTAAAAAACCTTTTTCCATTTAGTGATTATAGGGTAACCTAATCCATTATATTAATTAATGATCAGTGTGGTAAGAGTCAATTACTATTGTTTGATTACCCTACAACATAAGGCGGGATGTACACGAACGTACTTAAATATACAGTTTGTACCTAAACCCTTTGTGCTAGTTTGAGATGTATACCCATTTCACAAAGGCGTTAAACATTAAGCATCTCTATATCCTAAAAGTGGGAATGTTGCGATGAACAGTGATTTTCGTCATTTTTTTTTGTTTTTTTCATGTTCCTTAGTTTCCACTCCTCTCTCTGTTAACCTTTTTCTTCTTCCCCTTTTCTTTTTCTGCAATTTTTACAACCCTTATGCAATTCTACAACCTCCTACCGCCATTCCTCTTAATGCTCCAACTATTTCTTTATCACCGCCAACCACCGCGAGACTCTTTCGACCGCGACACATCACTTTCCATGGGTTCCTCTTCCGTTCTTTGGCTTTGCACCTCCGTCATGTTCCAAGCTTCTATTGACAAATGGGAAAATTCTCCAAGGTCGGCAAGAAGTTTGCATATGATGCCAAGCTCTGCCAGCTCCTCGATGAGTACACGCAGGTGCTCATAGCGGTGGTCGAAAATGTGGGGTCCACTCAACTCTAGAACATCAGAAAGGGACTGAACGGTGACTCCGTTGTTCTGATGAGAAAGAACACCATGATAAAGAGGTCCATCAGAGTCCATGCTGAGAAAACTGGGAGCCAGACTATCCTCAATTTGATCCTCTCCATGTGGAATATTTCTTCGTGCTGAATGGTTTATTATGTGATTTTCGGTAATGTTTGTATGATATTGTGATTGTGTGAATTTTGTTGTTCTATTTGGATAGGGTAATGTTGCACTGATCTTCACCAAAGGTGATTTGAAGGAAGTCAGTGAGGAGGTTGCTAAATACAAGGTCCGTTGAAGAAATTGGGCTTTACTTACCAGCTATTTTTATTTTATTTTCATGTTTGTAAGGTTATACTTGTGATGAATTCATTGATTTGCTGATAGGGAATGTAAGAAATGGTTCTCTTAATTTTGTTTTAGTTTTGATTCAGTAGCTGTGATTTAAGAGTGTTCGTTTTCTGTCTACAAATTTTGAACATGCTTTCACATTTTCTTAATTTCATCATGCTAATACAGTTTAACAATTGTAAATGGGCTAGAATTAATTGTTGGATGTAGCTATGTTAAAGGTTTTTTTCTTTAATTATAATGGAATTGTTTATTTTTTTAAAAGATCTCTGTTTGAAATTATGGAAGTAAGAGTTATTTTCAAGGCTAAAAATGTGATGTGATTCTAGTTTTAGCTATTTTTCTTAGCCAAAACCATATATAGGTCTTTGGACGTTGATTATATGATTCTTTTTACTCAGTTTGTGTTGCATTTTCTATGTTCTGCAACCTTTTATGTTAATCCACCTTGAAAGTTTTATTTATTGCCTAACATGATATCCTATGGAATACAAACATAGCGTGCAGTCATACTTCTGATTGAGTGGGATGTTTCATAAGAAGCTGAGTTTGATATGTATGTATTTAACAAACTTTTTTTCAGCGTATGTCAATCGTCATTTCCTCTATCATTGTCATATATCCATCTATGTGTAATTTTTTGTTCCCTTTGTATTCCGCAGGGCGCTTATAATTTTTCTCAAACTTATATTGACAAATTAAACCCTCACATTCACAGGTCGAAGCTCCTTATCGTATTGGTCTCATGTCTCCAGTTGATGTGGTTGTGCCACCAGGCAATACTGGACTTGATCCATCTCAGACCTCTTTCTTCCAGGTAATGATTTTAATGATTAAGAAGTGAGCATACCTTGTTTGCCTATGAAACATTCTTTACCTGACATTGTTCTGTTACAGGTTCTTAACATCCCCACCAAGATTAAAAAGGGTACTGTTGAAATTATCACCCCTGTTGAGCTTATCGAGAAGGGTGATAAGGTGGGATCTTCTGAAGTTGCTTTGCTTGCAAAGCTTGGAATCAAGCTATGGGTGTTTCCCTCGTTACTCACTCTCATTGGTCGTATCTTACCCGACATTAGCTGCCACTCCTCATATGTTCATCAATGCATACAAGAATGTCTTGTCTGTTGCGGTTGAAACCAACTATTCCTTCCCTCTAGTCGAGAAGGTGAAGGAGGACCTAGAGGTATGGGATTGTTGGATGTTTATTTACTTTCTCAGACTTGATAGTATGTTGTTTTGTTCTTGTTCTCTTGATTCTGATTCATTTGAGCTTGTCTAATATTCCAGGATCCTTCCAAGTTTGCTAACGCTGCTGCTCCTGCAGCAACTGCCGATACTGGTTCTGCTGCTCCCGCTGTAGCTACTAAAGAACCAGAGAAGGAAGAGCATGCTGAGGAGAGTGATGACAACCTTGGCTTTGGTATGTTTGACTAAATCTAATCTTTTGTTATTCCTGGAGTTTTTCTCTTCTACTATGAAAACACATATTTATTGATGATTTTGTAGCATATTTTTTTTTGAATACTTGTTTATTCTTATAATAAGTCAAGTTAATGCTTAAGTTTTGTTTTGAACATTTTGATTCATGTTAAGCCATTTTGTTTTCCACTTATATGCAATTGAGCTCGTTTAAAAAGGTAAAAATTTTAAAGAGAAAAGTGCAGATATAACTCTATATAATTGACGAAAGTGCAGATATAACCCTGCGCTAATTGAAAGTGAAAATGTAACCCTATCTATTTAGGTTATGTGCAAATATAACCTTTTTTGGCAATTTGATGTCGGAATTAGGTGAAAAGACAAAATTACCCTGTCTGTTTATGTTTAAAAAAATTGAAAATTCCAAATGAGGTAATTACCATATTGCCTTCATCTCCTTCAAACCCTTATTTTTTCTCCTCATTTTTATTCACCAGAGAGTAGATCTTCTTTCTTCTCCTCATTTTTTCCTATCCGATAACTCGTCTCTGACCTAACCACCTCCCCGATGCCAACCATCACTGTCATCACCCTAATGCGGAGGACCGAGGTTTGGGGCTCTCATTAAGAGCAAGATCTGCTCTTCGGTGGCTCGACGGGATGTGGTTATGAAATTTGTGGGTGGAGGCGGAAACGATGATGGTGGAGGCGCAGGTGATGGTGGAGGCGCAGGTGATGGCGGGGCGGAGCGAGGTTGAGCTGAGGTGGGGCTCTCATGCGAATTGAAGAAGCTTTAAACTCATTGTGCTTATGGATTCGATGGCGGGATTATGGATGCGGTGGTGATGCGATGTGGGCTTATGAATGATATGGCAATTCGATGCGAGCTTATGGATGTAAGAAAAGAAAAATCACAAAGTTAAAAAAAAAGTAGTTGAAAACGAATTGAGAACAAGTAAAGCCAGACTGGTTTCTTTCTGGCCAGGGATTGGTGGTGGTGGTGGTGGCCAGGGATTGGTGTTTGTGGTGGTGGTCAAGGATTGGTGGCAGTGGTGGCCAGGGATTAGTGTTGGTGGTGGTGGCCAAGAAGGGTTGGTGGTGGTGGCCAAGAAGGGTTGGTGGTGGTGGTGGTGGCGGGATGAGGGTGAGGGTGAGGGTGGTGGTGGTCGAGTGAGGTTAGTGGTGGTGGTGGGTGAAGATGAACAAAAGCTTTGGATGCTGGTGGTAGACAAGCACCGGAGTTGGCCGGTGGTGGTTGAGCTAGGTGGATGGTGGTGGTGGTTTGGCAAGTGGTGGCGGTGGAGGTGGAGTCATTCGGGGGGGGGGGGGGTGGTGGTGGTGGTTGGCGGAGAGGGAAGAATTGTCCTTATTTTAGGCTTGGGTCAAAAGGGTAATTTAATGTTTTCAAGTTGGTCAATGGCCAGAATCTATTGGTCAATGCCGGAATCATGGTTGGAGGGTTATATTTGCACTTTCATTCAATAGTCAGGGTTGTATTTGCACTAAAAAACAATCGAAGGTTATACCTTCACTTTCCTCAACATATAGGATTATATCTGCATATTACCCAGTTTTAAATTGATACACCCGCACTACACAACCCTCAATTTAGCTCAATTAGTCCCGTGGAAAATTTTAAGAATATCTTGGTTTCATCTTGGTTTTATAGCTTCTTTTCATATGAAAAAAATAAATGGTTTTATCTTGAGCTTGAATTAGATTGTAGGGTAATATGCAAATATAACCATATATGTTGGAGAAAGTGTAGATATAATCTTAAGTTTTTTTTGTGCTAATATAACCCTAACTATTATACATAAGTGCAAATATAACCCTAAAGTAATTATTCCGGCAATGACTGGCCATTTTCGCCCATTGGCCGATCAAAAATGACCAAAATGCTCCCTAGTACAAAATTGTAAAAGACAAAAATGCCCCCACCATCCAGCTAATTGGGTAGGCATCTCAACCTTTGAACTGTTTGAATTCGCAGGCTAACTCTATGCAGGATCCCGAAATCCAAAATATCCTCACTAATCCAATAATGAGACAGGTTAGATCCTAGATATAGTATACCCCTGCAGTGGCAAATCCTTCTTCGTTAATAATCATTCATTCAACCCTAGCTGCAAAAAAAATATCATTTGTCAAACACAAGTTCAGCATATACTGATAGCACAGAAATAAAGTGTCAACAAATGTTCCCATCTAGGCTATACACGATATGAGAACGTTGTTTAAAATTTGAACTTAAGACTATCCAAATAATAGCAACAGGGGAAATATTCAAAATGGTTTATTGAGTAGTTTAGAAATGGATCTTCATATATTAGATTTCTGAAGAATATGAATCAATATGAGTGTGCTTGAGTACTGTAAATGAATGAATCTCTTATTGATATCCTCAATGCCTTTATGAATTTAGGATAAGTTTAGTTGGTATTTTGTATTTTCTTTGTTTATAATGATGGTAAAATTCTTTTTAAGGTGGGATCAACACTATAAAGAACTTCACAGAAGATTATAATTGAATAGTTCGATCCCCAGATCTCATCAAGAGAGAAATGAATCATCATGATTTAATATTTCTTTTAAAGTATTAGTTGTATATTATTTCTTATGGGATCCTGAACATGAAAGTGTAATGGTTTCTTCAACCATGAAAATGAGTTTTAGACTGTAGCTCTTTGTATCTTCGTCGGGAGGAGTTGAACAATTTAACTAGTGAAGTGATAACACAAGAATTTGTATGATGCCTCTATGTTTTCCACTTTTTCTTATCCTAATTTATGGCATGAGCATTCTTACAATTGAAATTCGCACTGTGCCTAGATTCTTCATGGATGAAGCATTATTGGAGGTTCTCTCTTATTATGCTTCTATCTACAAATACCGTTGCTTCATTTCATGTGGACATGCATTGCTACATTGACTTTCAACTTTCCAGTACACATTTTGATCATGGGAAAAGGAGCTTTCATAGACTTTAGCTCATTCAAAACCATAAAGTGATTTATAAAGATATGAGTTGATATAGGAATTGATGGAAGCGAGGAAAAAGAAGAGGGGCAAGAGCAAGTAAGTTATTTTTTGCTCAGATGTAGCTTTCTGTCAAGTATCTTAGTTTATATTCTTTTTAGCTATAGCAATTCCAAAAACACTTCTTGTGGCGCAGGAGCCTTCAAAGTTATCGGAAAAGATGCAACTTTGAGATATTATAAGTTATGTCTTTTCTACTCGTGTCCATTAGAATCATCAGTACAATAATTAAACATGATGATATGATGACTCATCCGGCTCTCACAAGAGGTAGAAGAAGAAGAAGAGAATGGAGCAGTCGTAGGGGAGTGTACCCTTTCAATAGAGTTCCTCGATCCCCTGCCATTTAGAAAAATGTCATTTGCGATGCAAGACCCCGACAGGGCGACAATAAGGATGGAATATTCAACAAACAGTTTTAGAAAACAAAATATTGCTAGCCCGCGCACAGCGCGGGTAGGCAAACCTAGTACAAATTAAAAATCTTATTGACAAGAAAAGAGATGACAATTTGAATGTGCAGTCATTGTTCGCTGAAGACCAGCTCCAACCTAATTAACCAGACTAGACCAATTTAAGAGCATCTCCAATGCAAAGAGCATCATCCTCAAATATCTTATCCATATGGTGGATTGTTATAGGGCTTCCACGTGACGTGGATTAAAAAGCATTGATAACAGTGATGGTTAAAACTTTGGTTTTCAATGCAGGCATTGTAAACCAAACTTGAATGTGATGTGTCACAAAAAACAATTTCATAAAATTATTACATAAAATATTATATTTATTTTTAATTTAACTCTCTACTAAGCTCATATTCAAAAATATAGTATATAGATATTTTTGTTTTGTACTCTATAATTGTATAAATATATATTTTTAACTTAAATTTGCATGATAATTTAAATTATTTTTAAATTTTATATAAGTTCAAAAACCATTACTAATTATTTATTTTTAGAATTGTAGGATAATATAAAATTTAAAATATTTTATTTCTTTAATTAGTATAATGTAAAATATAATATAACTTAATTAATATCTAAATAATTAAATGTAAGTTTTTTTCCAATTTGAGTATTTATCTAACAAAATTAAGATCATATATAATTTGTGCAATTAAATTTAAACAAAAATACATTAAAAATTATCTATTTTTGGCAAATATGCTGGCTAGGCGTACGGATGGACGTTAATATGATCCTCAAATATCAGAAGATCTATTTGAAAGGTTCACTTCAAATTTAAGCCACGTCAAATTGAAGGTTACAAGAAACCCTTGCATTGGAGATGATTTTTTACCATGACTCTCTATTATGATAATGTGGTTAGAGACTTTTATCACTTTAATACTTACATTGGAGGTGTAACTAGCCTGATGGACCAACACAAATTGAACCAGATGAATTAGAAATCAACAAAATTAATAGACGTTCTTTCTACCAACAAAAGTTGCCGGAAAGTGACATCATGGTCACTGTAATTCAACTTCCACGGGAATCCTCAAGATGAAGTTTAAATAACTAGAAAATACACATATTTAATGTAATCCTATCAGCATAGCCGAGTAAATCTGGCCGGAATCATCTCAAAATCTGTCGTAGGCAAGCTTAGAGCAGCTTGTCTATGAGAGTCGACGTCAATAAGCCTTCAGCGGAGTTTGTGGAATGGGTTTCTCCATCTCTGCAAAAGAGGATGTCGGGCTCACAAGAAAATGTAGAAAATACAAACGAAACAAAGAAAAAACAAACAAAACCAAAGGAATATTAAGAGAAATATAAATCATTTAGAATCATGTTAGTAAAACAATACCCTTTCTTCATGTTTCATATTTGTTTAGGATTTGTATACCATTTGTACTCAATATATATATATATATATATATATATATATATATATAAATACACACATTCATAATTATTTGTGAGTTTTACTTTCTATTCTGGTATCAGTCAGGTCTCTCTAAAATTTCAGACTTTTATCTTCCTCTTTTCCCAAAATTTAAATAAAAACAATAATTTATTCCCATCCCTTTTCCCAATCGGCCACCGCCATTCTCCACTGCCGTCCAGTGCATCCCGACACTTTCTTCAGACTCTCCTCTAGTTCGTCGCTTGGCTATCGTCGAATGCCGATCGCGCTGTGCGATCGGTTCAATTGGTCCGACGTCTGTCTCTTCATCGTCATCACGTCCAAGTGGTCTGGTCATGTCATTCACGTGCAGTTTTCATCAGACGAGGTGCCCCTTAGAGCGTGTGATTTCACACGTGTTTCTCCACTTATGCATTTTTTCGCCCAGCAGCTGTCTTCTCGCGGATGCCATTTTATTGCGATATTTTGAATTTATTGCCAAATCCTTTTTATCGCAATATCTGCGCCCAATCAACATTCCAAGTCATTGTCTAGCCAGCAATCACAGTTAGTGCCCAGTCAGCACCGGATTCTCATTATAAAAAAATGATTTTTTTGTATTATGGCTAATTTTGATCAACCAGAGTGCCGATGGTGTCACGTTTTGGGTCATGTTGCTTCTTCTTGCTCTAAACTACAAGGTGAATGGTACCAGTTGCAGTGTCAGTGGTGTAAGAAATTTGGTCACTTTGCCTCGACATGTTCTCACTTAGTCTCTGAGGCTTCTTCTCCCGGCTCTTTACCGAATGCTCGTTGGATAACTAATTCTGGCGCGACTAGACACATGACTTTTCTCAGTCTGCTCTTGTTCGTGTGACTCCTTATTCTGGTCTGGTCGTGTCATGTATTGGTCTGGTCATGTCATTGACGTGCAGTTTTCATCAGGCGAGGCGCCCCTTAGAGCACGTGATTTCACACGTGTTTCTTCACTTACGCATTTTTGTGCCCAGTAGCTGTCTTCTTGCGAATGCCATTTTATCGCGATATTTTGAATTTATCGCCAAAGCCTTTTATTGCGAGATCTGCGCCCAATCAACATTCCAAGTCATTATCCAATCAGCAATCATAGTTAGTGCCCAGCCAGCGCCCAGCCAGCACTAAATTCTCATTATAAAAATGATTTTTTGTATTATGGCTAATTTTGATCAACCACAGTGCCGATGGTGTCATGTTCTGGGTCATATTGCTTCTTCTTGCTCTAAACTACAAGGCGAATGGTATCAGTCGCAGTGTTAGTGGTGTAAGAAATTTGATCACTTTGCCTCGACATGTTCTCACTTAGTCTTTGAGGCTTCTTCTCCTGGCTTTTTACCGCATGCTCATTGGATAGTTGATTCTAGTGCGACCAGCCATATGACTTCTTCTCATTCTGCTCTTGTTCGCGTGACTCCTTATTCTGGTAACAATCGTGTTGTTGTTGGTAATGGTTTTGCTCTTAACATTACCCATATTGGCCATTCTCAAGTGTTTGATTCATTATCCTTGTCTGATGTTTTGGTGGTTCCACAAATTACTAAAAATTTGTTGTCCATTAGCAAGTTAACTCGGGATATGAATGTTGTTATTTGTTTTGATGATTCTTCTTTCACTATTTTGAACAAGTTTACTAGTGATGTTATTGGCAAAGGCCATTGTGATGGGGGTTATATGTTTTGGATTTTGGTTGTGCTGCTTTATTAGTTTTTGTTGCATCGAGTGCTTCTAAAGCATCTTTTGAACTTTGGCATAGTAGATTGGGCCATGTTCCCCACAACATTATATCTTCTTTAAGAAAGTCTGGATGTTTGTCAATTACTAGTTTGCTTCCTAAGCCTCATTTATGTCCCGCTTGTGAGATGGCTAAATCAAACGCCTTTCTTTTAATGATAATTTAAAATGCACACCACGCATACTTGATCTAGTTCATTGTGGTCTTTGGGGAACCTCACCTGTTTTCTCCCGTGCCGGCTACTCTTATTATGCCATTTTTGTTGATGATTTTTCAAGGTTCACCTGGTTATATCCTCCGCGACGAAAGACTGATTTTGTGGAGGCTTATATGAATTTTGAGGCATTTGTTGAGAACCAGTTTTCTACCACCATTAAAGTATTTCAGAGTGATGGTGGAATCGAGTTTCTGAATTATCGTATACGATCACATTTTGTGTCTAAGGGCATTCATCATCAGCTTTCATACCCTTACACTCCAGAGCAAAATGGTTGTGCAGAGCGGAAGCATCATCACATCACTAAGACGGGTTTGTCAATGCTCTTTCATTCTAGATTTCATCATTGATTTTGGTATGATGCTTTTCTACAACATTCTACATCATCCATAGGCTGTCAACATCATTTTTATCGGGTCAGTCTCCGCTCTCTGTTATTATTAGTACGACTCCTGACTACTCCAATTTTCATCCATTTGGTTGTCGAGTTTTCCATATTTATGCCCTTATGCTGTGCATAAGTTGGTACCTCGGAGTATGTCCTGTATATTTTTGGGTTACAGTTCGCAATACACAGGTTATTGCTGTCTTGATCTTCTTACGAAGAAGGAGTACATCACTCACTGTGATCGCTTTGATGAGATGTTTTTTCCGGCAACCTGTACTGGTACTCTCACTGATCCCCCTTCATTTGATGTTTTTTGCATTTTGGAGCCCTCGTCTATGCCATCAGAGGTGTTTGAGCCATCCTTTACAGCTGATTTTCCCATTACTTTAGAAGATGTTGATTTGCAGTTTTTACCGATAGATCAAGGTTTATCTGATAATTGTATCCATCTTCCACATGGAGATCAGTAGCCCACACTATTATCCCAGCTGCAACACGTGCCTCCAGCAATTACCGCTTCCATTTGGATGCTAGTGTGTGCTGCTCATGCGTCGCCAACACGTGTAGCTCACGTGCCACCATCCCTGGCCCGGCGGCCTCTGCAAAAAAATCTACCTTCTGCTCAGCCCATGCAGTCTCCAATGCTAGCTTCATTGTTCAATCTCCACTGCCACCGATCTTGAGTTCTATGCCCGCCTCAAGATCCGTTCCATCTAAGGCGTTGGTCTTTCTTCTCATCATCCGATCGCTACTCGATCGCGCACTGGCTCTCTTCGATAAAAGGATTTTTTAGAATATGATATTACTGGCATACTGAGTGCTTTATTTTCTAAAACTGAGCCTCGTTCACATTGTTCGGCTGTCAAGGATCCTGAATGGGTTGCTGCTATGGACTCAAAGATGGATACTCTGCGCACCCAGCAGACGTGGGATTTAGTTCCTCATCTATCCCATGCCAATTTTTTTGGTTAAAAATGGGTTTTTCGTTTGAAGTATAAAGATGATGGCTCTCTTGACATACATAAAGCAAGGTTAGTTGCTCAGGGATTTTCGTAACTACCCAGTTTTGATCACGATCATACATTTAGTCCTATGGTGAAGACTTCTACTGTTCGTGCCATTTTATCTATGGTTGTAACTCGTAATTGGCCCTTAGCTGGATGTTAAGAATGCATGTTTAAATGGTGTTCTTGATTCACCGATTTATATGGAGCTGCCTGCTGGATACAAAGACCGGATGCATCCTGATTTTGTTTGTCATCTACACAAGGACATTAATGGTTTAAAGCAAGCTCCTCGAGCTTGGTTTCAATGTTTCAGCTCATTTTTGGTTGGCCTGGGTTGCAGTTTCTTCCGATACATCTCTATTTGTCTTTTCTCAGGGTGTCTCTTTTTTGTACTTGTTGGTTTATGTTGATGCCATTATTCTTACTAGGAATGATGGTCATCTCATTCAGAAGTTTATTGATCGGGTTAATCAGGAATTCAAGACTACCAATCTTGGCATTCTACAGTATTTTTTGGGTTTGCGGGTTGTTCGTACATCTGACGCCTTGTTCCTTGGTCAGGCCAAATACGCCAAGGACATGCTATGTGCCAAAATGCAATATTCTTTGCCTGTTGCCATTCCTTGGTGGTTTTTTTGCAGCTTTCTAGGTCTCATGGTAAGCCGTTCGAAAATTCCACTCTTTGTCGATCTCTAGTTGGTGCACTTCTGTGTTTATCAATTACACAACCCAGTTTATCTTATGCTTTGAACACGGTCAGTCAGTATATGCAGGTTCCTAGTGATGATCATTTCCAAGTTGTCACTCAAATTCTGCGCTATGTTCGTGGTACTCTCCACTGTGGTTTTCAGTTTCATGCAAATTCATCTGTTTTACACGTTATGGGTTATTCTGATGTTATTAGGCTCGTTGGAGTGAGACTCATAAGTCCACATATGGTTATGCCATTTTCCTTAGTGGTAACCTAGTGTCTTGGAGTGTAAGAAGCAACATATAGTTTTTCGTTCTAGTTCAGAATCAGAATACCATGCTATGACAAATATTTTCACAGAGTTGGTTTGGTTGATGAATCCTCTTCGTGATTTTCGTGTATTGACTCATGCGCTTCCTGTTTTGCTGTGTGATAATAATAGTGCTCTCTTCCTGGCTCAGAATCCTGTTTCACACAAGAGAGTCAAGCACATTGATATTGACTATCATTTTGTGCATGAGATAGTGTCTTATGGCAAGCTTAAAGTTGCTCATGTTTCTACAGACTTGTAGCTTGTTGACATCTTTAGAAAGGGGTTGCCTTGTCCTTAGTTTGAGTTCTTACATTCTAAGTTTTGCATTGCGACAAGTCCTACGCTTCGTTGGGAGGGGGGTAATAGAGATATAAATTATTTATAATTAGGATAAGAAATGAATACCCTTTTTGATTGGTTATATATATATATATATATTCCGTTCCATATTTGTTTAGGCTTTGTACACCCTTTGTACTCACTATATATATGAATACAAACAATCACAATTATTTGTGGGTTTTACTTTCTCTCAAATATAATAAACAAACAACAAAATCATCAATCCCTTACCCCCTAAACTGAGACGACATAGCTCCAGTGAAAATTACCACCCTCTACGTGAAGACTTGGAGCTGAATTTTAAGCCGGTGAAGCAATGGCGCTTGAAAAATCAATGCCAAATAATTGCTATTTGAAGACCTAGGGCAGCGTGGGAGCGCTGGTAAGATTTAGTCCTCATGCAATGCTGGAACTCCATCATAGCCGCCGTGTGGCTACTATGGACAGGTAAGGCCAAGACATTGCAATGAAGAGAGCGAGACAACTTTGGAGCGGTAGAAGGAGGCTGAATGAGGTAGTCGTGTGGCTAAAGGAGGGAAAATCTTGATCTGCCGCTACAGTAACACTGAATAGATGCAAATATGGAGTACGCATTCAACATCCTTACTCCCTCTGTCCCACTTGTAAGAAAGTGAACATCAAATTTTCAATTTGAGTAAAATGATCATATCACCTCTGCTTAACTCCATCAACATGTGCGGACATCCTGTCCTTGCTTAATTTCATCAACACCTCTGCCACCTCTACCCTCCACCTAGACCCGCCACCCACAAGCCCCACTTGCAACCTCTAATTCCTAATTTACAAATCATCTCCCTCTTCCAGTTTCGAATTAAAAAAACTCAACAAATTCACTTAGCAATTCAATAACTTGAATTGCAAAAAAATGAAGAGGGAGTTGATGTCAAGCCACCCTCTTGCCCTCTCTGTCAAGGAAAACTCACTAGTAGATCTCTTGTTTGATGATTGATGAAGTTGAAGAAGATGAAGCCAAGTTTGATGCTTTTGGATCTGGGGGGATGTTGAAGGGGATAATTTGATGATTTTGAATTTGAGTTGGAGGATGAAGGGGGGAGCTGTGGTTGATTCTGCTATTTTTTTGGATTTACCATGGGTGAAAGAAAAGAATCGCAGGAGGGAGAGATGAAGAATGGAGGCGGACCCAAGATGGAGTGAAGAAACGAGTTGCAGACCTTTGTTTTTCTTTTGCTTCCCCTTTTTCATTTCCTTTTTTTACTTTACGAAGGAGATAAGTTGGTCTTTTTGCTTATGAATCTATATTAAATTAGGAAAAGTGTAAATTCAGTTGGTACAACCTAAAGATGAAAGTGTATAAATATAGGTGGATAAGAGGAAGTATAGTTTTTTATTTTAGTTTTTGAAAAAATTTCCTTTCTTTCAGTTTTGCGATAGAAATGCAGCAAAAAAGAAAAAAGAAAAATAATGGATGCATTCTCTGACAGCGTCTTCAATAAATGAGAGAAATAAAATGAAAAAACAAAAAAAAAGAACGCATATACAACTCTAATTTTTTCTATTTAATTAAATTATAAATTTTAATATTTTAAATTCAATGTATAAGGGAATTGAATGGTAGCCTAGCGGTTGACCTCTAGTGCTACTACCATGAGGTCATGAGTTCAATTCCACCCCAGGGCAAGAGGAGGGGGGGAGAATTTTATTAGAGGCTTATTTGAGTTATTACCCAATTAAAAAAAATAAAATTTAATGTATAAAAATATTTTAAATTCAATGAAAATATTTTAAGAATTAATAATAATTTAATAATATTTTGCATACACCTTTCCTTTCTTTTTATTTTTTAAAATTCAATAATTTTCTACATTTCAGAATACTCTAAAACATATATATAAAGGTGTCCTTTAATTCATATAGATTTATTTAAATATTTATTACTTGAAAGGTTAGAAATATCTTTAAAAAAATAGAGGACGCACCCTTTATTTTTAAAATTCAATAATTCTCGGTAATTCTGAGTATTTTAATAAATAAAACATAATCAAGGAATTGGGGAATATTTGTTTTTTTTAAAACATTGAGGACGCATTCAACGAACTCATTATCTTCATTCATTTTTTGTTTAATTTTTCTAATAAGTGTTCATTTGTTATATTTAATATATTCCTTATATAGTTGTGTAGCGGTAGAAACCTTTATGGAATAATAATGACTAATACCAGACAAAATACAAATTAAGATTACTTCATATTAAACCGAATTTCTCCATTGATTAGTATTTAAAATATTTTCAATTTTTCTCCAATTGATATTATACTTGATTTCTTCATGTACATGTAATTATTATACTTCGTATTATTTTTTGTATTAATAGTATGTATTTTATTTGTAAAATTACAGATATTACTAGGTAAATATTTTATAAAATTCACCAAACGTGTGAAATTAATACATTTAGCATTGGAGATAACAAAATTTGAAATAAAACATATAAAAATTATAATTTTTTGCAAATGTGCAATGTCTAAAATTTAAAATTGCTTGGATCACTATTATTTAAAATTGCTTAGATCACCATTATCATTATACGTTGAATCATCAAACAATTAGATTGAAATATTTTGACACATAAAAAATCCCATAGGAATGGTAAACATCTATCATTTTCTTTACTCCAATACAAGATGTGCTCTTCAAAACTTTATACTCAATAAAACATATTGTTTTTGCAGAACAAATGTTTCAATTTCACATGTTTGACGATTTGTAAAAAAATATTCACGCATTAATTTTAATAATTTCACAAAAATCTATACTATTAAAATATAAGTAAGTGTATGTGGTGTAGGTGTAACCCAATAATCAAATGGCTGAGAGTAGCTAGGCCCAGCCCAACATATCCTATCCAATGTCGGCCCAAAGCAAGGAGCGTGTAGGCACAACGAACATAGGGATCACAGATCGTGGCAAAGAACGTGGACTGCCAAAGACGGGACATGCAGCAAACACAAACACCACGAACGAGGAATGTGGCAGGAGTGGCGTACCTACGATCTTGAGTTCCTAAGAACGAGGAACTGCAAAGGAAATTAGCCTATAAATACAACAAGCTCTATGGAGCTAAGGTAAGCGCTACTATAGAGCGAAATTCCATTTATTGAAGAGAAGACTGACTTGATCGTCGGAGGTGCTCTCCCAGAATCACTTCCGGGGCTGCATTTGCAGGTAAAGGAATTTAAACAAGTGACCAAGAAGAGGCTACCTGGATAGGCTACCACATCATTTGGCGCCATTTGTGGGGAACATAATTATTTTTTCTTTTCATTTTTAGGCTGCTAAGGTAAGCAGTGGCATTCACTAGAAGAAGAGGGAAAATCAAGAATGTGAACGTCTCTGCTATGAAGAAGAGCTTTGTGACATTTTTGCAGAAGATGATGTAGATAAGTCACCCCTCGCATCACATTTACGAGATTTCAAGATACCTAAAGATTTCAAGCTTCCTCTACACATCAAAGTCTATGATGGTACCACAGATCCAAAAGAGTTCTTGCATCCATATAAAAACAGCATGAGATTCTGGGCCCTCGAACATGGAACTAGTTTGCAAAGCGTTTCCCATCTTTCTATTAGGCACTGCAATTACGTGGTACGGATACCTTCCACACAGAAGTATCAAGTCTTGGGCACAACTGTCAGATTTATTTTAGGGACGTTTCTACCAAAAGCAGAAGTTCACTAGATTGATTGTGGATCTCAACAATATAGCACAGCGAAGTGATGAACGCCTCGCTGAATATCATAGCGGATCCGCCACGGAGAGCCTACAAGTTTAAGATTTTTCATTTCAATCATCACTGGGTGCTTTTACAAGGGGCATGAGATCCAGAGAATTCTACAAAGAACCGATGAAGAATATTCCAGAAAAACCAAGGGAACTACATAAAATGATTGAACAGCATGTGCGAACATAAGAGGCGAACAACTGAAAGATAGAAAAGGAATGGGGTGAAAAGCAAACAATGGAGGATTCACAAAAGAACTGACCTAAAAAAGGAAAAGTAAACACCACTTTCAGAATAGGAGAGCCAGACTCACAGGGTTTTCCATTTCAAGATACGCCTCTAACGAAGACAAGGAAATAAATATGGCTAGCAAATAAGGATATTTTCCGATAACCAGCACTAATGATCGCACCACCAGAAAAAAGATCACGAGAGTTTTATTGTGCCTTTCACAAAGATCATTGCCATGACATAGTGTATTGCAAGGACCTAAGAAGACAGATTGAAGAAAATCTGAGGAATGACAACTCGGGCCAATATAGAAAAGAAGAAACAAGTCAGTATGGGGATGCAAGCAAGACACTAATCCCGTCTCCATGAAACCAAGGTACTGCGACAATAATGGCTAAAAAAAATTATGGCAGCTGTAGAGTATGATAACAGTGTGGATAGCGAAGCACCAGAGAAAATTATCTTCTCTATACATAGATCCACGAAGTCGCTATCCAATAACGCGTGTATGGACAAGGCAAGGTATTCTTCTCCACAAGAGCCAGTTGAAAAATGGTTTTTCCCAAACGAAGCAATTACCTTCAGTGAAGAGGATGCAGTACCTAACGCCTCGCCGCACAACGACCCCATGGTCATCATAGCAAAAATAAAAAATGTAACTGTCCACAGAGTTTTCGTGGATGACGGTATTGCGGTCGAGATACTATTTGTTGATTTCTTCTACAGGTTGGGCTTTAAGAGAACAGATCTAAAAAAGTCCACATCTTTGCTGGTCGGATTCACAGGGCGAGCGAAAATGCCCTAGGAAATATACAGTTATTGGTTACGATCGGGGAAAGCAGGACAAATTGCACAATCATGTGCGATTTCGTGGTTATGGATGACCCATGTAAATTAATTCCATAATTGGAAGACCATGGATGAATAGAGCTAAGGTAATTTGGTCCCCTTATCACCTGGTAATGAAATTCCCAACCCCAACTGAAGTAGCAACAATTAGGGGAAACCAGCAAACAGCCAGGCAGTGCATGGTTATAGCGATGGAGGTAGGAAAGATAGGAGAAAATGCAAAGCTGGTTGACACTGTTTCAGAAGGAAGCCTACTAGAATACTTGGACGAGTCAGTTGACCTAGGTGAAGAAACAGAGTTAATAAACCTACATGCCAAAGACGACTCCAAATACGTAAAGGTTGGAAAACATATTCCAGCTGAAGAAAAGGCAAAGGTAATTCAAATCTTGCAAATCCACAGGAATACGTTCACATGGGGCGTACAAAACATGGGAGGAGTAAGTCCAGACATCGCAACCCATTCGTTAAATGTCAGCAACTCAGTTAAACCGGTTAAGTAGAAACAACGTTTCTTTGCTAGCGATAGACTAAAAGTGATCAAAGAAGAGGTTACATTACTGTTGCAAACCAGCATAATAAGGGAAGTCATATACCCAACGTGGTTAGCAAACCCAGACATGGTGAAGAAGTCAGACGATGCTTGGAGGATGTGCATTGATTTCACAAATTCAAACAAAACATATCCAAAAGATTCCTTTCTACTTCCAATGATCGATCAACTGGTGGAAGCGATATCAGAACACAAAGTCTTGGAATTCTTGGATACATAAAAAGGATATCACCAAATATGATGAACCCGGACGATGCAGAGAAAAGAACCTTCATAACAAGCTTCATAATGTTTTGTTATGTGAAGATGCTGTTTGGGCTAAAAAATGTGGGAGCGAAATACCAGAGGGTGATTGACCAGGCGTTCAGAAGCCAAATAGGGAGAAACATCGAAGCGTACGTTGACGATATGGTGATCAAGAGTAAGAAGGTAGGAAACTTTGCTGAAAACTTGAAAGAAACTTTGGACACTTTAAAGGCTATAGGGATGAAACTCAACCCTAAAAAGTGTTTAATTGGAGTGGGGGCTGGAAATTTCTTGGGCTACAAGGTTTCCTCAAAGGGTATAGAAGCTAACCCAAATAAGATCTAAGCCATAGTGAATCTTCCCCAACCGCGAACAGTTAAAGAAGTACAAATCTTAATGGGATCATTGGAAGCACTTAGTCATTTCGTATCAAAGGCCGTAGAAAAAGTACTTTTCCCTCTTTGAAGTACTAAGAAAGGCAAGAAAATATAGCTGACGCAAAGACTGTTAGAGAGCATATGAGGGGTTAAAAGACCAGCTTCAAACGTTGCCAAAGCTGAAATTGCCCGTATATGGAGAAAAATTGTACTTGTGCTTAGCAATCTCACAAAACGCTGCCAGCTTTATGCTAGAGATAGGTTCCGATTTATTACATCAGAAGAATCTTGCAAAAGGCGGAGGCATCTTACATTCCTGTAGAAAAGTTAACCTTGGCTTTATTCTATTCGGCGTGAAGATTGAGAACATACTTTCATAGCCACATCATAGTAGTTTACACAGAGTTTCCAGTAAAAAACATCCTCTCTAAGCCGGAGTCCTTAGGTAGATTGGAAAAGTGGGCTCTGGAACTAGGTCAATTTGAAATACAATTTCAACCTAGAACAGCAATAAAAGCTCAAGCGTTGACAGAATTCATTGCAAAGATGACAAGCAAAGAGACACAAAGAGCGAGCATCCATCAGAGTTTCACAATTGGCAAAGGTAAGACAAAATGGGAAAATGTGGCTTAGACATTGTTAGTTGATGGCGTATCAGGCAAGGAAGGATGTGGAGCAGGACTGCTTTTAGTAGACCCAAATGGGGCCGAACAGCGACACTCATTACGATTCGACTTCTTGCTTACCAACAATGAAGCAGAATACGAAGCTCTAATTTATGGATTAGATCTCGCGGTTGGAATGAAATCAAGGAGTGTCCCGGTATCCAGTGATTCACTAATTGTAGTCCAACAAGTGCGAGGTGACTATAAGGTACGAGAAGACCAATTGATGAAATATTTTGTAAAGGTACGAAAGCTCATATCCTAACTTCAATATTTTGACATAAAACATGTCCCGTGATGCAAAAACACACAGGCGGACACATTAAGTAAGCTAGCGACTGTATGGTTTGATTCTCTTAATCAGCAGAGGGATGTCATCATGGAGACTATCCCAGTTAGAAACACCATATCAACGGTTGTGCTAACAATCCAACAAGATGAGGCAAGCTAGATAACTTCACTAATGGATTTATTCGCAAAAAGGACATTTCCAGAAGATAAGGTGCATGCTAGAAGGTTGGAATTGCATTCCACTAATTACGCCTACAAAGACGGGACAATGTAAAAAAGGATTCTTGTCCCCATGAAGGCTTATGTGGAACGCACCAAGGAGCTAGACCAATAGCTAGAAAAATAATTAGAGCAGGGTACTGCTAGCCAACTATGTTTAATGATACACACAAATTCGTCCTCAAGTGTAGAAGTTGCCAAGTCAACGATTCACTGACGCATAAGCCGCAATAACCTTTGACAGGAATCTATGGAGCCTGGCCATTTGACAAGTGTGGGATAGACTCCATGGGACCATTCTCAAGAGGAGAAAGCAATGCTAATTTCCTCATTGTAGCGGTTGATTACTTCACAAAGTGGGTCAAAGGTAAGCCATTAGGATGTATCACATCTGAAGCCACTTTGAAATTTGTATGGCAAAACATTGTGTGACGCTTTGGAGTGCCGCATACCATTGTCACGGATAACGGCACACAATTCACAAGTCTGGTGTTCACCGAATGGTGTTCGAAGCTCGGGATTATTCAGAAGTTTACCTCGGTGGCACATCCTCAAGCTAATAGCCAAATGGAAGTGACAAACGAGACCATAGTTCAGGGGATACATAAGCGATTAGAAGGAAAGCAAACATGATGGGTGGATGAGCTATCGATCACGCTATGGTCATATAGAACACCCATCTGACAGCCAATGGGGAAGACACCATACGCTTTGGTGCATGGTCACATAGAAGTCATACCTGCAAAAAATTGGAAATTCAAGTATCAGGACAAGCAATTATAAGGAGATGGACAATCCAGACGTGCTGAAGCTGGAACTAGACATACGGAAGGAGCAAAGAAACTTGGAAAATATCACAGATGCTAAACACAAGAGAGGAGTGGAAAGAGCAATCAGAAAGTGAAGGAAAGGTGATTTCAGATTGGTGATCTGGTGTTGAGGAAAAATGATGTTAGTCTGGCTGAAGAGCGAGGAAAGCTATGCCCAAAGTGGGAAGGACCATACAAAGTCACAAAGGCTCACAAGTCCAACAACTATGAGTTAGAAAGAATGGATGGCACCGCAGTCCCAAACACGTGGCATGTGACTAGCTTAAGGAAGTTTTATGTCTAAAAGAAAGATAGCGAACCACCACTTGTATAGACTAAAGGACATTATCCTTCTCAAAAAGTTGAAACTCTTTGAGGCGAAAAAAGAAGAAAAAAGGCACAGCCTTTCTTCCACTCTTTGGAGGCCGATTTCTTCGATTTCACTACATCCCCACCGATAGATTATGGACGAACGGATTCCCCACTGGATTCCGCGTAAATCCATATGACATTTGTGATGGATTCTTGATCTCATTCGGTCTTGGAGATAGGTTCATTCAAAGTTTTTTTCGGAGCTATATGGAGGATCGATTGTAGTTCTCTTCTTTGTATTGGATTCGGATTCAGATTTGGATTTCAAATCGAATTCTTTTCTTGCTCGGGATTCACGCCTGAGTTGGGGATTTCGCATAAAAGTTCGATCTTTGGTGGGTTTCCGCTTCTGAGAAGGGGTCTTCCCAACCTCTATTCGGATTCCTTCAACCTACATCGGAGGTGCTCGATGGATATGGTGGATTGGCGCATTCCACTCAAAGGACCCAAAACCCTTTGACTGGAATCCGAGGAGCTGCGGACTCCAGGTTAAGTTACCCTATCTTAATCCGGATTGTTATCTCTTGCTCTGTTGTATTGCATGCATGGCTTGCCGCCTCCTATTGGTTAATTTTCTGTTCGTACAGTGATATTTATTTGGTACTCTGTTCTCCGCGTTCTGTTCCGTTCTGTTCTTTGGGTCGGCAATTCCGAACTATTTTTTCGGAACCCGTAATTGTGGTGGATTGATTCTGTGACCATCATGGTGGCGAAAGGAAGTTCCTCTTTGAGCATTAATTACAAGACCAACCCCAAAAACCAGAAAAATACAGATGGAGCTACTCGTACTCGGCAACCGCAACGAGTCCATCCGAGGGAATGGAATGATCCCGTGCTTGAGAGGAGGAGGCCATGGGATGACCCGGACATCCGCTTGAACAAGACAACTATTGAGATCCTTGAGGATAATGTAGATTTGATTGACTTTGTACTCACCGAGGACGAGATTCACAAGGATCTCCATAAACCTTTTTACGGGTTCTTGGGTGTTTTCCCGGTATTCTTCCCCGGAATGTTTGCCATTCGCACTCTCTTGGTAGCAAAGTGGAATGTTGCATGTACTGTACAGAGTAAGCAGAATGGATTTGTCATGTCCAAATTCAACAGTAGGGAAGACAGGGACATGGTGATGAATGGTCCGGATCATTACCTCTATGGTAAAAAATTGTTCATGAAGCAGGTTGAGGAATCCGGGCAGTATGGCACCGAGACACAAGCCATCAAACCAGTTTGGGTTAGGATGGAGCACCTACCGAAGTCCTATTGGCACAAGAAGGCCCTGGAAAAGATTGCCACATCAATAGGAGAGCCGATACTCATGGATAATGGCACCCTTCAGCTCAGGGGATTCTATGCTCGTCTCCTCGTTTGGGTCGACACTTCTAAGGAGCTAAAAGAAAAGGTGTCCTTTCGGGTCCCGAGTGGAGAGGTACATGAACAGAGAATTAGCTATGACTATTGCCGCCATTGGTGCCCAAACTGTGGCCATAACAACCACTTAAAAGATGAATGTGAACAATTCTGGAAATAGAGTGAAGACGACCTGAGGAATGATGCGGGGAGTGATGATGAATGGAACCCAAAAAGCAATGAATAGGGTACCCAGGATAAACAGAAACAAGGACCACGCATGGGTCAAGAAGATGCATGCAAGTAGCATTGGAGAAGCCCCGAGTGTAGGCTCAGCTCAAAGGGAACCAAATGTGACTATTGAAGATGTCTCCTCGGACAATGATCATTCGGAGCGAATGAGAAAAGGAAAGGGCAGAGCTGAAGATCAAAGGGACAGAAATATAGTAAATGCCATGGTTGAAAATCCAGGAAAGGGAATTCTCATTGGAGTTGGGCGAAAGGAGACTAATCAATTGGTAATGGCCCCGCCAGCAGGTCCTATGTTACCAGCATCAAAACCCCTACCAGTAGCGCCAGTCCCCAAAGATCGTAGCGACAGAGTAGATGAAGAGGAAGCTAATGCACCTAAGGGTTTGCGTCGAGGTAGGAGTGCTCAAAGAACTAAGTCCAGGGAAATCCGCTCGAAATCTGCAAACTCAGCCATGGATCCTCCTCCCGACAGGCAGCTCATGGCGTTTGGCATTGATGATCACCCAATCCCGGGAGCTGGAAACCTGCCTCAGCAAATGATTCATCTGGAAGCCCGTGGCTCAAAAATCCCTAGACTGAGCAGGGGAAAGAGCAAAAGCAGACCCACCCCCCTTCCACCTTAACAGTGCAAACCAAAACTCGAAGCAAGAGTAACACACGAGAACAAGGGAAGGCAATTCTGAAGCCTTTCCAACGAATACTACATGCTTCAAAGAGCAACTCTGACAGCTCTAGTAGTAAAAACTCAGGAGGCGGCGGTCCGAAGCCAAAAGGGACCTCCGGTCCCCAATGAATGCCGCAACAATGAATGTAAGGGGTCTATCGGCCCCGGTACGGAGGAGATGGGTGAAAAAGATCATCTCCACGAATTAGGTAGGACTGTATGGCTTATTGGAAACAAAGCTAGAGGACAAGGCGTTAGCTATTTTCTTGAAGGGTTTCAAAGGGGGGAAACACACGCACAATTTCGAGCTGTGGCAGAATTCAAGAATGCTCATTATCTGGGACCCGAAGGGATTCTTGGTGGAGGTTCTTGACAAATCCCCACAGTGCATCCATCTCAAGGTGCGTAATCTCTCTTCAGGAATTGAATTTTTCTGTACATTTGTGTATGGTCACAGTGCGGGCAGGGTGGTGCGTTTGCCACTCTGGGCGGAGTTGAAAGCTTTTGGTGCTAATATAAATTTTCCTTGGATGGTCCTTGGTGACTTCAATGCTATACTGAGCGTTGAAGACCACTATGGAGGTACGATACCCAGCCTATATCCAATGAAGGAGTTCCAGGATGTCTGCTTGAAGTGAGGTTTGAAAGATGCACCTTCCATTGGAGAGCACCTCACGTGGCACAATGCTGACTGGAAGATTTTGGAGGAAACTGGATAGAGTCCTGTTGAATCTTGGATGGGATGGCGATGCTTGCCGCACCACTTTCCTCCCAATCTCGGCTCAATCCGTTCACGCTCCAATGGTGGTTGATATGGCGCAAGAAATTGATGGCAAGAAAAGGCCCTTCCGATCCCAAAACATGTGGTTAACCCATCCGAACTGTACGCAACTTGTGGAAGACTACTGGACACCAACGGTGGAAGGGTCCAAATAATATTCGGTGGCCCAAAAGTTGCTAAGGATGAAACGCCCATTGAAAGACTTGGGTAACATCGACCTTCACCATGTTTCAGAAAAGGCGCGGAGTGCGGACATGGAGTGCAACAAGGCATTCGATCAATTTGATGCTATAAATGCTTCGCCCGATTAGATTGAGGCGCTGAAGGTGGCAAAGAAGAAAGCAATGCTTTACTATATTGCGAAATTATCCTTCCTTGCACAGAAAGGCAGGATTAATCACATCACTCAGGCGGATAAGGGATCTAAGTACTTCCATACTATGGTCTCGGAGAGAAAGGTGGAGGTATGCCGGCAATCATAGACAGTCAAAATCGAATAGTGACATCGAACAACCGTAAAGGGGAACTACTCGCAAATTTCTACAAGGGCTTATTTGGTCTGAAAAGAGAAAGGGTCCCCATTGACCCTGCCATTGTCAACTCAGGTAACAGTCTCTCGGATATCGACAGGGCTTTCTTGAACCAGGAAGTTGAGAGGATAGAGGTTAAAAGGGCACTATTTGTAATGGCGGATGACAAGTCTCTGGGTCCGGATGGTTATACGGCTAGCTTCTTCAAGAAGAAATGGGATACGGTGGGAGAAGAAGTCACAGTGGCGGTATTGGAGTTTTCCGGACAGGCGAACTACTGACACAGCTAAATCATACGTCGGTTGCTCTGATACCGAAGAAGTCCAATAACTTAAAAGTGAGTGATTTCAGACCAATTGCGTGTTGCAATGTGGTCTACAAGATCATCACCAAGATCATTGCAAACAGGCTAGAGGGAATTTTGCCGGAGATTATAAACCCGTGCCAAGGAGCCTTTGTGAAGGGTAGGAACATTTCTGATAATGTCATATTAGCCCAAGAATTCGTCCGGGGATATGGAAGGGCTCGGAACTCCCCTAGGTGCATGATCATGGTGGACCTTCAGAAAGCCTTTGATACGGTCTCTTGGGATTTCTTGAAAGAAGTTCTTAACGGAATCGGCTTTCCGGAAAGACTCAAAGACCGAATCATGGCATGTGTCTGCACTTCTTCATTCTCGATTGCGGTCAATGGCAAACTTTGTGATCACTTTCAGGGCCAACGTGGGATTCGTCAAGGGGATCCATTTCGCCACTCCTATTCATCATTTGCATGGAGTATTTCTCCAGGCTATTGACCAAGAGGACGGAATCGCCGGATTTTACGTACCACCCGAGATGCGAAGTGATCAAGATCACCCACCTAGCTTTTGCTGATGATCTCATGCTCTTTTCCAAGGCGGATACAGGATCGTTCCACATTCTTATGAGTGCTCTGAATGAATTTGAATGTACCTCGGGGCTGTCTATCAATGCGGAAAAATCGAAGTTTTTTGGAGTGGGTTTAAAGGAGGACCTAAGTTTCACGGGAATTCCCTGGGCAACCTTTCCAGTACAGTATCTAGGGGTGCCACTGGACTCTAGCAAGCTGAAAGTCACTCAGTTTGGAACCCTGCTTGGGAAGGTGGATTCGGAGATAGCCAAATGGAAGGGCCATACCCTTTCTTATGGCGGAAAGCTAGAACTTGTTCGCTCAATTGTGGGAGGTATTTCCAGATTCTGGATTCAGAACTTCATCATACAGACTATAGTAATGGATGCTCTAGAGCAAAAGTGTAAACGCTTCTTGTGGGGAGGCAAACACAAGGGTAAGGTTGCATGGAAAAAATTATGCCGAAATCTTTTGGTGGTCTCGGATTGAGGGATTTTGTCACCTAGAACCGTGCCTCAATGGCCCAGAGGCTATGGGATATTCAAACCAGGAAGGAAAATGGATTCATACATTCTATCTTCAGGGTGAGGATTTCTGGAGCCTATACCCGAGAATATCGAATGGTAGGCTGGGGGACAGATTCTCAAGCTACTTTGGTGACCTGTGTAAGCTAAGGGATGAAATGAAAGGTATGTTTAATGGGGATATGCAAGAACTACAGGATCACTTTGGTTCCTGGTACAGCTCGAGAAAATTCACAAATGAGGCTTACCTCTTCATGCATCGGCACAAATATCCATCCATGTATGTGCTGGACCGCTCGGAAAATAAGGCCTTCAGCAGCATCTGGCGCGGTTTTATCCAGCCTAAATTTTCTTTCATTGCTTGGCTGGCAGCAATTCGGAGACTCCACACGAAAGACAAATACCGATTGGAGGAGGGGGACAGTACGGAGAAGACATGTTCATTATGCCACCTTGAGGAGGAAACCAATGACCACTTGTTCTTCCGGTGTGAATTCTCGGAAGTGGTATGGGGGCGTATCAGGACTTGGATTGGGCTCATGAGGCGCACAAACACAATTGCAAGCTCCATGGCCTGGGTAAAGAGGCAAATAAAGGGCTCAAAGGTTCGTAAGAAGTTCGGTATTCTAGCCTTGATCACCACCATTTATCGCCTCTGGAGGGAAAGAAATTCAGTCGTCATGAATGGCGCACAACCCAGTGCCGACCGAGTGGTAAAGATGGTCATGAAAGATTGCTTCATGGTGATTATCAGACTGTTCCCAAAAGAACATATCTACTACATGACTGACTAGACTGAGTACTCGAGGTACTACTTCGTCTGTTCGAGGGATGGTAGTTGATAGCGGGCGGTCGTCGCACCCCTATGCAAAAGATGATTTGTAAGCCCTTTTTGCTTACTTTCTACAACTAGGTAGATAGCGGCAAATCGGGGTCGTCCAAGGAGAAGAGGGATCTTCCTAAGCGCTTAAGCACAAATGGTTAATATTATGCTAGGATAAAATATATACACACACATAAAAGCAAGTAAAATGGGGGGGGGGGGGGGTTGGTTGGTTGGTTTTCCTAAGTTACGAAAGTAAAAATACAAGATAACTAGCAAGGTTAAGTGACTATGCTAATCATCAAACAAAACTAAGAAAAGGGGTTTTAAAAATACAAAGATAAAAAGCCTTGGGGGCAAGGGATATCCACTTCCAAATCTAATGTAGGTCATTGAATCATTCACTCATTCTATCATATAGCATTACATGACTCAACATCAACATACCCATCTAGCAAGAATCACAACACGTTATGCACAAGAAGTTCTAAGTTCACGCTCATAGATTTTCATGCAAAGGAGCTACGAAATTCGTCACGTTCCTAACACCTAACCAATTCAATCATACAAGCACTCCCTATGCTCAAGCAACTCATGGCACAAATGAAGTGACACACACCATCAAGAATACACAAATGCTAAATAGCAAATGCTTCAAGGATGAATTAAAATCATCTATTCAATACTTCAACTACTTGTTGTGGAGACTAAACTCCTATCCTTCTTAGTTCGTAGTTTGCAAGAGTGAGTTCGACATCTCTCGTCAAACCTCACCAATGACTCCCGTTGTCGCGACCACGACTCAAGGTATCCCATTGGTGGCATTTAATCACGAAGAACCAACAAGCTTGGCAATGCTTATGACCACTACACCGTGACTAAGCATTTAACCAATTCATGCAATTACACGAGATTGGATAAACGTGCAACACACATTCATCCAAGAGCATATAACTCTCTCGTTTGCTACACAAACGAACATGACGAAGAGTTCAACATCAATCACATTCATCTAGCACATTATCAATCCATCAACACAATCAAAAGCTCTAAATCATACTCATACATTTCTAACAAGAAAAGGGGGGAAATCAACCCAAATTCCCCAAACCCTAGCTAGCAATTCATACAAGTATTTCATATGCTCAAGCTTTCAACAACATCAATGAAATCAACAATTAACATTCAAAGCACACTAAATGCGCAATAGCAAAAACACCAAATAGATAGATAAAATGAGTTCTTGCTACATAGATATGGAAGCTTCAATCCTTGCTCCCAAGTACAATAACTACTCTAGAATAACAAAAGACATAGAAACTATGAAAAGAAGAAGAGAAAAACTAGGGTTTTGGCCCAAGAACAGGGGCCAAAAGCTGTGGAAAGAAGGGGGTGAAGAGGTATTTATAGGGGAAGAAAAAGGGGAGAAAAACGCTGCTGCAGGGCTGACTGGACGCTGTCGTCGCGACTCACGACGAGCTTCATCGCGACTCGCGACCAAATCAATAACTCCAGCCCTGTTTTGTTTTGCTTCCTCCGGGTGAACCGTTGATCCGTTTCGGGAGTTCTTGTAGTCGATTTTATAGTGCTTGAGAAGAGAAATCCAATGGTGCCACTCTTGAAGGCTGATTCTTCTCGGAAAATTCTTAGAACCCTGGATCATCATTCATCCGTTGCTTTGCTCTCCTTTCTTCACCTCTTCACTTCTTCAAATCTTCACAAAGCTCAAATGTAAGTCTTCAAATCTTCAAAGATATCTTTAAAAGTCTTCAAATCTTCAAAGTCTTCAAACAAATCACCTTGTCACACAAAATCATCTAAAAAGTGATAAAAACGCCAAAGTCGCTTTTATCGCTCCTTAAATGATTTCAAGGCAAAATGCCACATTCAGAGCACAAAATTGTCCAAAACCTAATCCTAAAAACCATAAAATATCCGCATAAAATGGCCACATCAGTACTTGAAGGTGGTAGTTCGGGGGGTGGTACTTGATCGACCCCTTGAGAGGTTCGAGGAGTGGCAGCGGTTCGAGGGGGGTAGTGATTCGAGTACTTGAGGGCTTGATGATGTTGGGGTGCTCGAGGGGAAGTGGTTCGTGTGCTCGAGGGGTGGTGGTCCGTGTACTCGAGGGGTTGAGGTTGTTTTGGGTACTCGAGGAGTTGTTCGAGGTTCGAGGAGTGGTAGTGGTTCGAGGGGAAGTGGTTCGAGGGGTGGTAGTGAATCGAGTACTCGAGTGTTGGGGTGCTCGAGGGGAAGTGGTTCGTGTGCTCGAGGAGTGGTACTGGTTCGAGATCTCGAGGAGATGTTCGGGTAATCGAGGACATGTTCGGGTACTCGAGGGTTTGAGGGGGTGGCAGTGATTCGAGTACTTGAGGGCTTTATGATGTTGGGTGCTCGAAGGGTAGGGTTCGTGTGCTCGAGGGCCAGTGGTTAATGTGCTCGAGGGGAAGTGGTTCATGTGCTCGAGGGGTTTAGGTTGTTTCGGGTACTCGAAGATGCTGTGCTCGAGGGGTACTGGTTCATGTGCTTGAGGGGTGGTGTTTCGAGTGCTAGAGGAGCGGTGGTTCGAGTGCTCGAGGGGGGCACTTATGCTGGTGGGATTGTTCCCTTACGAATGCTCGAAGGGTGGTTACCGTTCGAGTACTCGAGAGCTGGTGGTTCTTTGAGTGCTCGAGGGTGGGTGAGGCTTACAAGTCCTACCAAGATGGTGGTTGTTTTGGGTGGTCGAAGGGAGGTGGTTGTCCGGGCACTCGAAGGGGGCTACTTCATCGAGTACTCGAGGATGTTCACGACCCCGCGAGGGGGTCAACCAATCTCGGCCAGTCTCAGGTGCGTGGTTTGCACGACGAGGCAATAAGTTTAAGGGTACGGACTTTGTTCCCGGTACTCTTTCTCCTTAGCCTAGCTTTCACTTATGATTTGACGGTTAATTCTGCGCTCTTTGCCCGCGCTGCACTATGTGCTAAACTGGCATACAGCTGTCCATTTGCTAAAAATGGAGTGGGCGATTACAAAATTGCCACGCTTGATGCACGCGGAATAAGTGTATCCATTCTCTCATCTTCAGGAGGTTGATTCGATTGGGAGTTACAAAGGTTGGAGGCATGGCCTCATTTATCTTTGCCCACCAAATCACTCTCGGCGCTTACAAGAGAATACTTGAAGGCCAATAACATACCTTTATCTCCACCTTAGGGATATACATGGTAGAAACAGGTATTCATTTGTGCCAATAAGGTGCAATTCGGATCATCGGCTTCATTATTTATGCGACATCCAAGACCCGAGAAGGACTCTCAGCTGCATTAGGATATTCAAATCACTTGACGTTGGATTTCAGTACCTTCATCAACATTCCAGCAACAACATTAGCTCAAGACCCGAGTCTCACAATTCTCGGTTGCATTAAGGAATTCAAATGAAGATGGCCCCATTTGTTAGGGGTAGAAGCGGATCACTTGTTTATGGGTAGTGAGTTTGTTCTCACCCCATTTTTCTTGTGTTTTATAGCCTGTGTTTTGCTAGGTTGTTTTGTGTTTCCCTTTGCTTGATCATCTTGCTTAGGGTTGGTAGTTATTTACTTGGACAAAAGGGAGGGGTGGGAGTGTTATCCTCTGGATTTTCACTCACACATTATGATTTGCTCCTTTGGTTACCTACGTAACCTAAGGTTGGATTCTTTTTGTATTTGGTAGGGCTCTTTTTGGGGCTCTACCGTGGGTTCCACTGTCTATACTATTTACATGTTTACCTTGATAAAGGACATTATCCTTGTTTTCCTTTAGTATCACTGTTCCAACACGATATGATTTCCACGTTATAAAAATCCAATTTACTAGACCATATTCACGATTCTCATTCTCTACGATCGGGTTACTTGGACAATTTAACAGCGGGTAGTAAATCCCGTATATCGGCCAACGAACACAAGCTTTAGATCTTGCAAATCAAACACTTTGCAAGTTATGGATCTCGCACAAACATCGATGTCTACAAGCTTTAGATCTTGCAGCTTCGCTAAGAAAATAAAATGCAAGCTATAGACCCTGCATAATAATAAGGGGTTGCAAGCTTTAGATCTTGCAACTCCGCATGACAAACAAAAGCAAGCTATAGATCTTGTGCAAATATAATGGATTGCAAACTCTGGATTTTACAGCTCCACATTTCCAACGAATGCAAGCTATAGAAGCAATATATTTAGCTACAAATTAGATATCCCCACAAAGCACAAGATCACAAGAGATTGATCTTGATAGAAAAACATGGTAAAAAAAAAGATAAGAAACAATTGTTATCAGTACAAGAGGATTCATAGACTTCCAACAACAATAAAACATATAGATGATCAATCATCTATAGCAACAAGGAAGACACACTATCTATGCCTTGAAGAGTATGATGGTCCAAAAGAAGAAGAACTATCATGATGATGATTAAGTTCAGCCTCGTAAATAGGGCACTCAGTTTCACGAGAAGATCGTTCACCACCATACGAACGTTGTTCAGTTCGGTGGTGACTTTCCTCTACCTCACGCTCCCCGCTAACTAAGTGATCAAATTTCCTTTTCATATGTAAGTATGCAGGATTGCGAATCATACCTCTTCGTGTCATACAATCAAGATGTTTGGCATAATAAGCCTTAAAGTCAGTTATAGGACAAAACTCTTCGCGATCCAACTGATACTCATAACGTTAACCATTTCCTTATACTGTTATATTCTTATCCATACATTCTAATCTTCCTCTTTAAGAAAACAAATATGAGATTGGACAGCGTCTGAAAATCAAATCATTTAACCACCACCACCAACAATCAAATCACCATGGCTTGAGGTACGACGTGATGACAAAAGGGGAACTTGAAGTTGATTCTTGTAGTCAGCGCAAGCTTGCTCCAACTGATGAATAGACAAATCAAGACGATTGCATGCAAAACGAAGATTTTCATTTTCTCCTCGAATCTATGTGTTTATGGAAACTTGTTCATCAAAATTATTTTGCCATCAAATAGTAGAGGTAGAGAAGTTGTCACATTCAAACTGTTTCTTCTTAAGCTTTTCCAGTAGGTCATCAATATGGGCACATTTCTTGTCAATATTTGGCGTCTTCTGATAAGCATTTCTAGTCTTGCTCACAATACACTCCCCAGCCTCCATTTTTTGCTGGAGCATCTTCACAAGGTTCAGTTGTTGACAGTAAATAAGATCATTTTGTTCGCTCAGGATTCTATGCAGAACTTGCAAAACATCCCGAAACTCCTTCACAACCGCACCCCATTTTTCAAAATCATCGATACCCAGGAGCATATAATTCAAATGAATTCCAAAACAAAGAGCCCACTCTGGAACATGAACATGAAGGTTAAGAGATCAGATATATGTGCCAGCAGAATCAAGATTGACTAAACCACGAACAATGTCCTTCCTAAGCGATTCAACATTGTATCAATTGGGAATAAGCTTGTTACAAAGGAAACTTGCAGATGAAGATGGAGGCACAAAAGGAAGAGGAAGTTGCCACCCTATACACAGGGGAAGTGATTCCATTCATGTAAAAAGGTCAGAGGAAACGACCACTGCACATTCTTTAGTGAACGATCGAGTAGCACGAAGTAAACTGACGGGTTCAGAGAGAGGGTCATTACGTCCCATAAAATCAAATATTTTTATAAATTTACTATCAATTATAATGTTTAAACCATGCACATGAGTAAGGCTGATAATAAAATGCGGGACAACAAGAATATCAACTCTTATAAATAAAGCCCTGCAAATAGCACATACAAACACTAAAATATTGTTTTTAAGAGTGCAACCTAGCAACCCAATATGCATGAAGAAATACTAAAAATTAACTAACTTTGTGGTTAGGGTTAAGCGCAATTAGAGAAGCAATTGCAGAGACATCTTGGTTAGGCCGCTGAGTAGAATCACCCTCGCCGGTTTGAATGAGAGGAGTTTCAGTACTTGCATTAGCCACATTAGCATCCGGATTAAGAGTCGCAACATCAGCGCTGGGCTTAAAGGGAAGTTCTTCATAATAATCCACCTCACTATTTCAGCTCATCCACTAAAGGGAGACTAGCGTGATGTGAAAGCAAGGAGTACGGATGCCTCCCCGTCAGCGATCTTATCGATGAAGGCTTAATTCAAATCGACTCTTTTGCTTTCTAGGGTTTCAGAGCACTTCAACATAGTAGGCACACTTTTGCAATCTCATATGTGGTTTCACTGTCGTACATTCTTCACAGTCTCGCAATATCTGATAATTCGAGCAACCTTGGAGGTATATTCAAAAAACTTATAAAATGACTTTGTCTTGCATAGCCGATCCACCAACACTTGGGGGTATTGAGGGGAAGCAGGCCCATTGGTTCGCATCTTATTCAACTGAAAACGAAGCTCATAAGCTTCCACCCCCGCGAGCCTGGCACTCTCTTTAGCAGTGCTTGCCTCTTCTTTGCTAGCTTTCACCTTCTCTTTAGCCATCTTCACTTTTTCCTCAGTAGCTTTCAACAAACTCTCCAATAACGAACACTTAGTTTCCAGAGATTTTTATTTCTCCACCAGTGAATCATCAGCGGAAGAATGTTTGGATAATCGCTCACTTGCAATCTTCAGGCCCTCACCAACCTTTCAAGTAATCAACATAGGAAATGAAGTTTACATTACAAACAACAAATATAAGGAAGGAAACGAAAGAATCTCAATTTTATGACAAATTCGGTCAGATGGCTGTTCTCCACTAACCACAAGGATATAGGGACTATATATTTCAACTTTGGTGCCATTGCTGGAGTGATGGGCACATGCTTTTCAGTACTAATTCGTATGGAATTAGCACGACCCGATGATCAAATTCTTGGTGGGAATAATTAACTTTGTAAAAACTCACAAAATAACGTAGATAATGAAGTGGCTATTATTTTTCAGTACTCCGCTACGCTCGAATAAGCTCAGTAGGGCACCAAAAGTTGTCCTATCATTTATTGGAGTGGAAGGCCTTCCCATCCTCATTCCGAAACAAAGAGAGTAAGGCCCAAACAAGTGGGAGAGGCAGGATTCGAACCTACGTGGAAAAATTTTAACAGATTTACAGTCTGCCGCTTTTGACCACTCGGCCACTCTCCCCTTCCTGGGCTGAGGCCCCCCTCAATAGGTTCTAATTCTAAGAAGGGGGTGGCACCATGAATCAATCACAAAGCTTGTTTTTATTTGAGATGGGAAAGGAGCACCGGCCGAGCGCCACGAATGAATAAAAAATTGACAGCAGAGGGAACCCAGGGTTTTTACTTGATCCAGGATGTGCGATGTATATGCCATTGAATACATAAGAAAAGTTACTCAAGGAAATTTTCAGCCTTACCGCAGCTAGTGTGTCGGGTAGTGAAAGGCCGGAAAAAATACCAGAAATTACCCCCTCAGCCAGAGTGTCCTCAGTTTGCTCTATAATTTGCAAACCAATTTAGTTACCACACCCCTTTTAAAGCGGAGGAACAGAATGTCCTGAATGACCACTGCTCCGATCCCTCTTGTTTTTCTTCTCCCTTTGCGGGTTCAGGACTCGACGATGACTAGTTTGCCCACCCTCAGTCTGTTTATCCCTAGGGTCTCTAATGATTGGCGGTGGAGGCACGACGTTATCACCACTAGCATTGTTAGTTTGAATGACAACCATAATTACTTCTTCGTTATTGAAGATTGGCGAATCAAGTTCAAAACGAGCTCACACAAGAAAGAGAAATAATGACACAACAAACTATAAAGAAAAGAATACACATTAAAATACAGTATAATATAGGCGAACAAGACATCTTCAACGTCAGAGTTAGCGTGGCGAAGATGTTGGGTATGTACACGAAGCCTAGCCAAAATCGGCGTCTTCCCAATATTACGAACACTCAAGTTAGGAAGCTTAGACTTGGAACTTTGTAGTTCCATGAAGATACATCAGACTCGAGAATTTGTTTGGCTTTGATTGAAAAATATCTCCTTCGCAAAAAGGCAATGTTACTTGGGAAACCACTCACAAGCTCAACCCCAGAAATCACATGATATATGGTAAATTCATCCATAGTGTTATTCACTTTTCGAAGGTGGTAGAATATGCGGAATAAGTCAAATGTGAAAGGTATGCTTGCATTTTCACACACACGAAGAAATCCCATTATAATTGCGATGCCCATAGGATGAAACTAGGACAACACAATTTTATATCAACGAAGCAATGCAATCACGTAGTCGAAAAGTGGGAAATAGAGGCCAAAGTTCAGATATGCTAGATAACAAGAAATATAGCCAGGAAGAGGGTTACGAACACACTCAGATTTGGAAGGAGAATGAACTTATAAGCGGATAGACAAGGAAAGAAATTCTTTAAGTCATTTACATATGGGATGGTCAAGATACTGGGAATAGCGGGGAGATCATGCAATATGGTCGAAATCCCCGTCGGAAGCCGCATCCTCTACAGGGGACTTACTGAGGTTAGAAGAAGAGACAGAGGTCCTAAAATGGGGAGGTAACAATCATAGTCAAGATCAAATTCAATGAAAACAGATCTTATGCAAAAAAGGATTTACAAAATTCACACTGGAGAAGACAATCGGAAACAAATCACACATACAACAAAAATCAGAGAAAGTATTACAACCATAAAAGACACAACAGAGATATTTTAAAACTTACTCTTGAAGGAGCTGAAGGTGTATTACACGTAGAAAAATTAGGGATTGGCAGAGAAACAGAAACCTTGGATAACGGAGAAGGGAAACTAAAACAAAAAGTGAAAAAAATACTTTGATATAAACCATAAAAAGAATAATCAAGGAGGAAGGTTTAATGATGAGTATCTGACAAAAGCAAAGCAATTTTTTTCTTATATCGAGATGGTGGTGGTATACGAAAAGACAGCATAATGTTTAAGGGCCACATTAAATTCTTCACTATGAATTCCACATTTAAGAGGTAGAGTGATAACAAAAGTCAGAGAATTGTGGGCTGGAATACCAAACAATAGGGAGCAAATCAAGGACTTCAAAAACAAACCACCACAAATACAAACTTGTTATGAGGAGCTTAAAATTCAAAAAATTCAAAATTTTAAGAGTGACCGAAGACAAAGAAGCATCCAACAAGACTACATCACTTCGCAAGGATAACAAACATATCTTTTTCATTGCGAACATCCTGTACAAAACTGACATAAGTTCGCACTCAAGCTACAAACAACACCATCGCTTCGTTTCTTAATAGTCTTCATAGCTAGGGAGGCTTATGGTGTAGGTGTAACCCAGTGATCAAGGGCTGAGAGTAACTAGGCCCAGCCTAATATTATTCTATTCAGTGTCGACCCAAAGCAAGGAGCATGTAGACGTAACGAACATAGGGATTGCGGATCGTGGTAGAGAACGTGGACCGCAAAAGATGGGCATGCAGCGAACACAAAGACCACAACTGAGGAACGTGGCAGGAATGGCGTACCCACGATCTTGAGTTCCTAAGAACGAGGAACTACAAAGGAAATTAGCCTATAAATACAAAAAGCTCTGTAGGAGCTAAGGTAATAGCTACTATAGAGAGAAATTCCATTTCTTCAAGAGAGGACTGACTTGATCGTCGGAGGTGCTCTCCCGGAATCACTTCTAGGGCTGCATTTGCAGGTAATACAATTTAAACAAGTGAACCGAGAAGAGGCTACCTGGATAGGCTACCACATCAGTATGTATGAGCCGTTTTAAAATTTAAACTAGAAAAATAATATAAAATATAATTTAGTTTATTCTAAATCTTGGTCAAATTCTGAATTATATTTATATATAATAAAGTAATAAAATGAAAATAACATATATGCTTACTTATAATTAAATATTACAATGATTCAAACTAAAGTAATAATTGAATTAGAAATTAAATAATACATGAATTAAAATATTTAATTCGTGTATGAATTGGAGATATTGATTGTGAATATAATAGGAATTGGAGAGAAATTGAAATAACTTAAAATACTGAGGAAGACTTAAACTACGACTTAAATTCTTCACTATGAATTCCACATTTAAGAGGTAGAGTGATAACAAAAGTCAGAGAATTGTGGGCTGGAATACCAAACAATAGGGAGCAAATCAAGGACTTCAAAAACAAACCACCACAAATACAAACTTGTTATGAGGAGCTTAAAATTCAAAAAATTCAAAATTTCAAGAGTGACCGAAGACAAAGAAGCATCCAACAAGACTACATCACTTCGCAAGGATAACAAACATATCTTTTTCATTACGAACATCCTGTACAAAACTGACATAAGTTCGCACTCAAGCTACAAACAACACCATCGCTTCGTTTCTTAATAGTCTTCATAGCTAGGGAGGCTTATGGTGTAGGTGTAACCCAGTGATCAAGGGCTGAGAGTAACTAGGCCCAGCCTAATATTATTCTATTCAGTGTCGACCCAAAGCAAGGAGCATGTAGACGTAACGAACATAGGGATTGCGGATCGTGGTAGAGAACGTGGACCGCAAAAGATGGGCATGCAGCGAACACAAAGACCACAACTGAGGAACGTGGCAGGAATGGCGTACCCACGATCTTGAGTTCCTAAGAACGAGGAACTACAAAGGAAATTAGCCTATAAATACAAAAAGCTCTGTAGGAGCTAAGGTAATAGCTACTATAGAGAGAAATTCCATTTCTTCAAGAGAGGACTGACTTGATCGTCGGAGGTGCTCTCCCGGAATCACTTCTAGGGCTGCATTTGCAGGTAATACAATTTAAACAAGTGAACCGAGAAGAGGCTACCTGGATAGGCTACCACATCAGTATGTATGAGCCGTTTTAAAATTTAAACTAGAAAAATAATATAAAATATAATTTAGTTTATTCTAAATCTTGGTCAAATTCTGAATTATATTTATATATAATAAAGTAATAAAATGAAAATAACATATATGCTTACTTATAATTAAATATTACAATGATTCAAACTAAAGTAATAATTGAATTAGAAATTAAATAATACATGAATTAAAATATTTAATTCGTGTATGAATTGGAGATATTGATTGTGAATATAATCGGAATTGGAGAGAAATTGAAATAACTTAAAATACTGAGGAAGACTTAAACTACGACTTAAATTCTTCACTATGAATTCCACATTTAAGAGGTAGAGTGATAACAAAAGTCAGAGAATTGTGGGCTGGAATACCAAACAATAGGGAGCAAATCAAGGACTTCAAAAACAAACCACCACAAATACAAACTTGTTATGAGGAGCTTAAAATTCAAAAAATTCAAAATTTCAAGAGTGACCGAAGACAAAGAAGCATCCAACAAGATTACATCACTTCGCAAGGATAACAAACATATTTTTTTCATTGCGAACATCCTGTACAAAACTGACATAAGTTCGCACTCAAGCTACAAACAACACCATCGCTTCGTTTCTTAATTGTCTTCATAGCTAGGGAGGCTTATGGTGTAGGTGTAACCCAGTGATCAAGGGCTGAGAGTAACTAGGCCCAGCCTAATATTATTCTATTCAGTGTCGACCCAAAGCAAGGAGCATGTAGACGTAACGAACATAGGGATTGCAAGAGGTAAACTACGACTTGAATCCCACATTATCTGAGCGTATAAAATTGAATGAAAAAAATGCTGTCTTAAGGTTTTAAAGGAAAAAGAAAAATATTGGAAACAGAAGGCTAGATTAAGATGGCATAAGCTTGGAGATAATAATACTTCCTTTTTTCATAAGGTAGTGCAAGAGCGAAACAGTAAAATTCAGATAACTAAAATAAAAAACAGGGAGGGGCAATGGATAAATTCTCAAGCAGATATTCAAAATGAAGCTATTCACTATTTCTCTGAGTTACTGTCTGAATCTGAGCTGACCACTGATGATACCTATTTCTCCCATTTTCTAAGCCAGATCCCTGTTATTATAGGAGATAATGATAATCATGCTCTTGGTAAGCCTGTATCAGAACCAGAACTTGAATCTGTCATTAGGAGTGTAAATAAAACAAGTAGCCCTGGGCCTGATGGATTTTCTCCAAAATTGTTTACAAAAAGCTGGTCTATAATAAAAATAGATTTAATGGATGCTGTCAATGAGTTTATTTCTGGTGCTGATATTCCTAAGGGTATTTCTAGCACCTGGATTACCCTCATACCAAAAAACCAACTCCAAGCTCATTTGAGGACTTTAGACCAATTAGCTTGTCAAATGTTTTGAATAAGATTTGTTCTAAAGTACTAAATGAGAGATTAAAACCTTACATGGATAACCTGATGTCCCCAAACCAAACTGCATTCATGAAGAATAGGGATATATCAGATAACATTCTGTATTTAAATGAAATGATCAGATTCTTGGACAAGAAATACAGAACCCCTAATTGCATGCTGAAATTGGATCTTAGGAAAGCATTTGACAGAATTAGATGGAAGTTTCTAAAGCTTATTTTGATGAAGTTTGGTTTTAATGGGAATTTTTTAAAGGCAGTCATGAATAACCTGTCACAAGCATACTTTTCAGTTTTAGTTAATGGAAATCCAGTGGGATTTTTCAAGGCAACAAGGGGAATCAAACAAGGTGATCCTCTATCCCCCTTTCTCTTTAATTTATTTTCAGAGGCCTTCTCAAGAAGCTTAGCTTATATTTTTCACAACAGAAGTTTATCTTCATACCAAATTCCTGGCTCAATACCTGCTGTTTCTCACTTGATGTATGCGGATGATACGATAATATTTATGCAAGCATCTAAGGCTAATCTTATTAAAATCAAAGCTTTTCTGGAAGTTTTTGAGTACACCTCAGGCCAAAAGTTTAATTTTGAGAAATTAGATTTTTATCTAAGTAGTAAGGCTACTGTCTCTAGGAAGAACCAGGTTAAAGCAATTCTGAAAATGAAGAAAGGTTCTTTTCCATTTAAATACTTAGGGTGTCCTATTTTTAAGGGCACTTTGAATAGATATTTTTTCCCCATCTTAGCTAATGTAGATCTTAAGCTACAAAATTGGAAAAATAAATGGCTAAGTTCTGGGGGGAAAATGACCTTAATTCAATCGGTATTATATTCAATCCCTCAGCATATATGGATGGTAATCAAACCCCCAAAAGGGATCATTAAAGCTTTTGAGAAAAAAATGGCCCACTTCTTTTGGGGAGAATCAGAAGGGAAAAAAAATGATTTGGAGAAGATGGTCCCAAATTGCTAAACCAACAAAAATGGGAGGACTAGGGTTCAGATCTGTTCAAGCAATTGTTGATTCTTGTTCGGCTAAACTGTGGTGGAAAAGCCAATTAGGGGTTTCACTGTGGGCTAAACTATTATGGTAACTTCCTCCTTCCCATAGAAAGTCTGCAACTTGGAAGAGAATTTGTTACATTAATCCATTTGCAGAAAACAATTCGTATGTTATTTATGGAACTGGGAAGTGTGACTTCTTAACTGCAAACTGGTGCCCTCAGGGACCTTTGATTGGTCAGGTACCTGAAAGTACACATAATGTGTTAGCTGGTCTTTTTGTGGCTGATTTTATAGCCAACAAAGCAAGTATTTTAAACCAAATATCATCTTTTTTGGACAATGATACTTTACTATTTTTACAGGGTGCGGAACTGACCCTCGAGAGGGAGGACAGGATGATTTGGAAGCCTGAAGCTTCGGGTAATTTTACGTTTAAGTCTGCATATAGGTCACTCGTTCAACTATCAGGTAACTACCCTGTAACTAAGTATCTATGGAACTCCCTCTTTCTCAAAAAGATTTCTATTTTTGTGTGGAAACTGCTACATGCCTTTCTCCCCTTTGATGATATACTGATTACATGTGGTTTCAGTTTAGCTTCCAAGTGTCCAGTTTGCTGTGATTTGGACTCTATCCAACATTATTTTATCACTTGTCCATTAGCTAAGAAAGTTTGGTCTCACTTGACTGCATCCATTCAATTTAATCTTAATGACTAACACTCGATACCCCAAAGATTTTTCCTATTCTGGAGTTGTCAGGATTTACCTCAGTTTTACCAAGTTTATTGCATGATACTGCCATCCCTGACCTGCTGGAGCTTATGGAAAGCTAGAAATAACTTTCTATATGATCATAAACCATTCTCTGTGGATAGTATTTGTATGGAGGTTGATGACCTGATCAGATTGACACTGAGTGAGTGTCAGCCAAAGTTATTATCTACACACTTAATTCCTCCAGCTTTCAAGCACCTAATCCCTCTGTTGAGACCTCCCCCAAAGCCAAATATAATGAAAGTTTACTGGGACAGGCCTGAACCTGGTTGTACTAAAATAAATGTGGATGCTTCCTAGAGCTCTGGTAAAGCTTCGGTTGGTCTTATTGCCAGGAATAGCCTCGGTCAGCCTATCTGTATTAGCTCAACTTCAATTTCTGGTGTATTTCCTTTACACGCGGAAATCGAAGCAATACTACATGCTTGCTACACCTTTACCCACCTTGATCATAACTTTATTATTGAATCAGACTCAAAACTGGCGGTAGAGATGATCAATAATCCTTATGCTGCTAAATGGGAACTCTTTCAGATGGTTTTTAAGGCTAAATCTTTGATCAGTACAGCTGTACTAAAACATGTTTATAGGGAGTGTAATGTCGTGGCCCATGCTATCTCTAAACATCACTTTCTGAACAACCAAAGTCTCAATCTTACCAATGTTACTCCTGAGATCAGAGGACTACTAATTATGGATAGAGATAATGTTCCCCATCTCAGAAGCTCTAAACATTCATAATTTTGGAACAGATACTGCCTAATTATCTTCTGTTATGTTTCGTGCAGGACTGAAGGAATTGAGACACTAACTGGCACCCACTCAGAGTTGCCCCACCTGGCTCTGAAGATCCCAACTTTCTTCAGTTTTCAACTCCAGCCCTTGGGAGGTGGTGGTTGTTTAGCCGAGGCAGCATCATTTTGATAACGAATTGATGACACAAAAGGCCATATCATTACTCACCACATCAAAGGCACTTGGAAAATCACATTCAAAAGATAGCTTTCAGCAACATCTTTACTTCCTCATCATCTGAGTTTGCCTGTTTCATTTACTTACATTTAGAAGTTGCCTGGCCTGGGGAGAGAATTCACACAAGGGGTGGAGATTCTCTCCCTAGGATCATAACTTCTACTTACATTACACTACTTTGTTTAGTGTTTATAGTGGTAGATTAGCACTTTTGGAGGCAACAATGTTTGCCTCATCTCTTCGGTTTTTGCCGGACTCATGTACAAACAGACTCTTGGTTTTGATATAGGGCTTGGGGATCCCAATAAAGAACTCCCCCACCTTCGGGTGTTTTTAAAAAAAAACTTAAAATACGAAATAATAGAGGAATTGAGTTTAATGAGGAGGAATGTTATTTTGTCTTTTATCTAGGTGTGATGTGGTAGTCTGATCACACAGATCAACTGTTGTTCACCCCGAAAGTCCTCTTTCCTGCAAAATAAGTCCCGTAAGTGATCCCAGGAGAAAGGCTAAAACGATCAAGTCAGTCTCTCTCTATAAGAACTGGAATTTCTCAATCACATAAAGCCCATCTTTGCCTGTGTCAGTCTTCCTATATTTATAGCCTGTTGTAATAGTTATTCCCTTATTTTTAGGGGTTGAGATCGTGGGTCACGCTATGATCACTATACTATTGGTTGTTTGTCTTTGCTCCACTTTTCTCGGCTCACGACCTAACCCGCGATCATATTGATCTATCTTTATCAGTTCATAACTAAGTTGTTTGTTGGGCTGAATGACTTCGTTTACTTGTAAGGTGAAATTGGGATGCGCCTGAAGACCACTGACTTTGCAGTTTTTGGGCTAGATATACACCATAAGCCCCCCCAACCACGAATTAAGTACTACACAAATCTATGACCATGTTCAGGAGCTGCTCGTGAACTATTTTTTCATCCTCAATTGATGCGTGGTAATGCGTTTGCTTTTGCTGCGACACAAAATGTTCTCGCGACATGTTGTATACTTCTTGGCTGTGTTTCACCATCCCATTAAAACATATAATCTTTGAAATTTGAATTTCAAAATTTGAACATGGAAGTATTGTGTAAACATCTAGCTATCGCGATCCTGTAGCCGAGATCCTCTCTTTGTATTTGATATTCATTTTGAGATTTCCTCCTCCGCCGTTACACTTTCTTTCTTTTATAATTGAAAGAATGATTTCCCGTAATGATTGTGTTAATACTGAATGAAATATATAGATTACAAAGAGATGGACTATGACTAAAATAACTCTAGCCTAGTTAATAAGATAAACATAAATCAAATCCAATCTAATCATCCAATTGACTTATTCTACCACCCCCCTTAACCGAAGTGTCGGATGCTATTTGATGCACAACTTGGATCTGAATAACTCAAACAGAGGATGAGAGAGCCCTTTGGTGAAGATGTCCGCAATCTGAAGAGAGGTCAGAACATGAGCAACACACAACTTGCCATAGTTTTAGCCTTATGACGATCAATAGTGCCATCTGGTCGATACTTAAGTCTATAGACCAATTTGCAGCCAACAATGTTAGCGTCTGAAGGGCGAGGCACCAAATCTCAGGTGCGCTGGCCATGAAGAGCTTCCATCTCATCATCCAGAACAGAAAACTAAGCCAAACCCTGAAGGGCAGTGCAATAATTAGTGGGTTCAGACTGAGAAAGTAAGGCAGTAGTAAGACCATAAACTGTAAATCTGAATAATCCCTGAAGTGTATGTCCCCAGTAATCGATCTAGTAGCTATCCTATGGGTAGGAGGTCGAGGAGGAGAAGCCAGATGAGTGAAGTTGGCTGAGGTAACTGGTGAAGGGGCGGCCAGAATGGCCGTCGGAGATGTAGGTGGCGTTGGCTGATGAACTAGAGTTGGAGCTGTAGCACAAATGGAGCAAGGGGCCGAAGGAGATGGAGTTGGCACAGGATAAAATGTAGGCAAAGGAGGTGTCGTGTCAGAATAAGGATTAAGAAATGCAGAAACATCTAACATTGAAGGTGGAGAACCAGTCGTCGAAGGAATGGATAGGGGGAATGGAAATCATGTCTCATCCAAATGAGCATGTCAAGTGACATAGACTCTGTCAGTGGTACAAACGAGACACTTAAAACCTTTATACTACGAGATGTTGCCAATAAATACACGTGGAATACTGTGAGGAGACAGTTTGTGGTTGGCAAAAGGGCAAACAAATGGGAAAACCCAATAACCAAAAGCATGAAAACTGGTGTATATAGGAGCCCGAACATTAATAACTTCATGTAGTGATCGACTGCCAAGAACAGGAGTGGGCAACCAATTTATGGTATAAGTGGCTGCAGCAAAGGCGTCAGGCCAATGAGAGAGAGGAACATGAGAGTGATACAGCATAGACAAACCCTTCTCAGCAGTGTGGCGGTGCTTGTGGTCAGCCCGACCTTTCTGCTCAGGAGTATACGGGCAATAAATCTGATGGTGAATGCCCTCTGTCTGAACGTGAGAGCGTAAGCGACCATTTACGAGCTCAGTCCTCCCATCAATCTGAAACACCTTAATGGTGGAAGATAACTAATTCTTCATAAAAGCCTTAAACTGGCAATGAACATCCTGAAAATCATACTTGCGGAGAATTGGATAAAACCACGACAGTTGGAATGATCATAAAGGAAAATGACATAGTAGGTGAAACCATCAGCAGATAAAATAGGAGAAGGTCCCCGCAATGCATAATGAACTAGATCAAATATCCTAGCAGCACATTTATCTTTTCTATGAAAAGATAAAAGTTTCCCTTTAGCTTTTTCACACGCTTCACAAAGGGTTGGTTTAGGCAAAACCGATCAGACAGCTAGCAATCCAGAAGCACGCAAAATAGAAATAATTGAATGTGAAACATGATCAAGTCTAGCATGCCATATTTCAAAGGACACACATGACTTATTTGACTCCACAGTAACCAGTAGTCTAATACATAAAGACTATCCTCAATATGACAATAACCCAAGGTTTCCCTAGTTATTTTTCGTCGAATAATAAATGAACGATTATCAAAGCAAACAACATTTAAATCCCGAGTTCATTTTCTAATAGAAAGAAAACTTTTGGTCATATCAAGCACAATAAGCAAATCATAAATAGGCAAAGACTTAGAAATCCAAGAATCACCAACATGTGTAATAGGGAGTTTAGTGCCATTACCAACATAGACATAAGCAGAACCCTCATTGGGTGTCACATGATCAACAACTGTTGGAGACGATGCCATATGTTTTGTAACGCCAGAATCCAAAATCTACTTGAAGTCATACTTAAAAGACCACTAAAATATGCCATAATGAAAGGATACAAAAAAAGAGCAGGGAAATTCATAAATAATGAATGGCAGAAGACCACTGTGGGCCGCTTGTCGACATGCACGGGGAAGGCACTATGGGGCGCGTGTATTACACACGCAGGTGAGGTTGGTTCGTGGATCTCACCGATGACGACAGCTGGCTGGTAGAACTCTGATGACAACAACCGTGGATCTCACAGAAAACAACAGCGGTCTGGTAGAACGCTGATGGAACACCAATGACAAAGAAGAAGTTTGCCGAGTATAATAGAGAAAAAGAAGGTGCCGGTGACGAAGGCCGCCGATGGAAGATGTCGTAGACTTGAACGAACTGCCGACGGAACAGAGAAGCTGATGCACTGATAAAGCCGGAGATGAAGCTGAGTGCTGAAGACTTAAGAGCAACTGGAAACAATGGTGGAAGAGCCACAATAGAGAAAAAATAAAGCGAACGCTGGAGATGAACACTGGGGGCCTGTTAAACCGTTGACGAAATTGGAGAAAACAAATTTGGGTCCTTAAAAATGGAGAGAAATGTCTGAAAGGTGGAAGAAAAAATAATCGGCAGTCGCCGGAAGTTTGATGGAATTTGGCTGGTATTTGGACGGAATTCGGTGGTGGTTCCGTCGAAAAAAGAGAGGGAGGGAGGCGGTCAAAACAAAAAATAAAAATTAGGGTTTGGGATTTAGGATCACACCTTGCTCTGAACCATGAAAGAATGATTTTTCGTAATGATTATGTTGTTACTGAATGAAATATATAGAGTTTAAAGAGATGGACTATGACTAAGACAACTCTAGCCTAGTCAACAAAATAAACATAAATAAAATCTAATCTAATCATCTAATTGACTTATTCTAACAATAATTTCCTTGATTTTGCAATTTGACGGTTGTCACTATTTTGTGTAATTGTACACCACCTGCTTCTCGGATTCCTAAAAAGGTATTTCATTTTTTTCCAGGCCATCATAATTACTTACTATTCACCTTTTGTCTTTTGACTTTTCACTTTCTTCAATTAAAACTCCTAACTGTTTATACTTCTTCATCTTCCTCGTTTCTTCTTTATTGCTCTGATCTTGTGTCGTACTCCAAGTTAATCTTGTAAGTTTTCTTATTCTTCTTTTTTCCTTGTTCGAAGCGTGTTCTTGTAGGTTTACATTTGTAGGGCCTTGTTTCCATAGTATTTTTCCATTTCCCTCCTAATTGAGGGGATCTTTTTATGTTTCTGGCTTGCTATTTGTATTTTTCTTTTGGAGTTTGGCTGGAATATTCTTTTCTGACTTTTGTTGTTTTAATTGCGGCACCTTCGTCTGAATTTTAGGGATCTTGACTACTTCAATGTCTACTTCTAACATTATTGAAAATTCTCCACCAAACGTCCCCATCAACTCCATCTTCTTCCACATCATGTCCTTATAACAAGTTTATTCCCCATGGCTATAATGTTGAATCACTTGGAAAGGATATCGTTCATAGTTTAGTTGATCTTGAATCCACTGGTGTGTACATATATTCGTTCAACCTTCCTGCTTGTGTTCAAGAATGTGCGTTATCGTTAGGTATTCGTCTAAAGTATATACTACTACGTATTAATGATCTTAAAGCGAGATGGGAGTAGACTGTAAAAGGCACCAAGGATTTTGTGCATGAATTAAGAGGGTTTTGAACTAAGCAGAATAGCCTTATTCACCGTTAACAGTTGGCTATGGTGAAGAAGATTTGACAACAAGAAGAAGCTAAAAACTTTGCTGCAAGTAAGACTTGCAAAGTCCATCCGAAAACCTTGATCATTAAGAAGCAATGTGTTCGCATCGATGACTTGTTGGAGCGGTTGAAGAAAAAAAAGGATGAGTGCGATCATCTTTCATCTTCTGCAATCGGTTAGCAAAGTAAGTTTGACGAGCAATTTTCTATAAATACACAGTTGCGAAGCGAGAATGATCAGCTCCACGCTGGGTACAATTGCCTTGATTCATCTGTGCACCAACTCGAGCAAGCATGCATTAATTACAAAGATAAACTTCAGGCCCTCCCATCATCGTCTCGTAGTTCTACTGATCGTGGAGATCTTACTATGGAAATTGCGGGTAGAGGATTAACTTGTCTGAGGCTATCCGGTCGAACATTTGGTGTCTAGAGAATGAGGTGCAAAATCTAATGGCTGAGAATAAGAAATATCAAGTAACTGTTGATGTTATGAGTGTGTAGCTGGATCGCAAGAAGTTTGGCACTATAACTAACTTTACGGCGTATTATGCTAGATATCTAGGTCGTATGAAACGAAGGGTTCTAACTTGCACAAGAAATGGCAATATGATCATATAGTAAGTGAGGAGCACATGGCTGAGGAAAACCAACGTAGGGCTGAGCACTTCCATCGTCGTTGTGATGGTTCGTCATCTTCTGGATCATCACGAGCATCTAAGCGTTGATAGTTCTCATGTTTTATATTTCTTTCTCCTTTTTATGATGTTTAAAGTAATCCGGCTGCGACTTTGGAAAGTTTCTAGTTCGCTACCATTTGATAAGTTATATTCCACCAATATTTATACGGGATATTCCTCCTTTGTTTTTTGCCGGTTGTATGAGTCGTGTGACTAAGTTTGCGAAGTTGCAAGATCTAGAGCTTGCTCCTGTCGCATTCATTTTGTTTCTGTGAGCATATCAGCCTTTTTTTTGCTAGATTTATAGTTTGCACAGTAAATATAACGAAGTTGCAAGATCTATTGCTTGCAAACTTAAGAGCTTCGAATTTTGCGAAGTGCAAGATCTATTGCTTGCTCGTGTCGCAGTAATTTTATTTTTGTAGGCACATCTACCTTTTTTCAAGATCTATAGCTTGCATAGTAAATATAACGAAACTGCAAAATTTATTGCTTGCAAATTTAAGAGATTTGAATTTTGCGAAGTGCAAGATCTATTGCTTGCTGGAATTATTTTTATAATCACATCTGCCCTTGCGCAAGATCTATAGCTTTTGAATATAAGAAATGTGAAGTTGCAAGATCTATAGCTTGCAAAATTACGTAATTGTGTTGTTCGAGTTATAAGATCCACTGTTTGATTTTTTTGTTATTTTCAGACAATCTCGATGTTTGGTACGATACTCATAACTATATTCGACTTGTGACCCTTGTAAGGCTTAGTGTTGGTTGTAATGTGCCATTGATTTACTGATGTCTAAAATTTGCAAATAAAGAACTAAAAACGTAACGTTGGACCGAAAAGATGGTTTTTGGTATTTATAATATACAACTGCAATTGTATCCCCTTGGAAATAAAGGCACAAATGTAACCAATGATAATCTCATGGTTTTTGTACACTATACATTTCCTTTTTTTTTATTCTAGCCTAAACATAGAACTTTCTTAGATTGATCACATGCCAAGTATTGGGAATAGTGCTGCCGTCCAATCTTTCCAGTTCGTTGCAATTGGATTGTGTGGCTTCGTAACCTTGTAAGGTTCCTCCCACTTAGGGAATTGCTTTTCTCTTTCTTCTGCTAAGCTTACATCGTTGTTTCTCAACACAAGATCGTCCATTTGGAATTGCATCTCCTCAACTTTCTGATTGTAAGCACTAGCCATTCTCTCCTTGTGCTTGGTTTCTGCGATAGCTGTCATTTCTCTTTCATCCAGTTCGTCTAAATCCAACCTTATCATGTCCAGATTATCATTTTCCTTGAAATCATCTACTCGGAGACTGGAATTACCGATTTCCACCAGTATGACTGCCTCATGACCATAGACCAGATTGTATGGTGTCTTTCCCGTTGGTTCTCGAACGGTTATTCTGTATAACCATAGGGTATTAAGTATCTCGTCCACCAAGCCGATTTGCTTCTTCTAACCATTTTTTAATACCCTGGACTATGGTCTTGTTTGTTACTTCTACTTGGTCGTTAGCTTGAGGGTGAGCTACAGATGTAAATTTTTGAAGAATCTCTAGCTTTGAACACCATTCTGTGAAGGTACCACTTGTGAACTGCGCGATATTGTCTGTGACGATAGTGTGTGGCACCCCAAAATGACACACTATATTTTTCCAAACAATTTTCTTATTACCTCAGTCGTGACTCTTCCTAATGGCTTCGCTTCCACCCACTCTGTGAAGTAATCAATTGCCACAATTAGAAATTTGCTGTTTCCCATGCCCTTTGAGAAGGGTCCAACTAGGTCGATCCCCTATTTATCAAATGACCAAGCTCCATGTATCCCTTTTAGAGTAGTATGTGGTTTATGTGATAACGAGGCATTAATCTGGCATCTTTGCACTTGAGGAAGAAGTTATGCGCATCATTAAACATAATCGGCCAGTAGTATCATGTTGTGATGATCTTCTTTGCAACTGTTCTAGATCCTTGATGCGTTCCACACATCCCTTCGAGCACTTATCTTAGAATTTCAATTGCATGCGATGGTCCTACACACTTTATCCACTGAGATAAAAAAAACCTTTTTGGTATAAAATTCCTCTGTCATAGGCGTAGTTGTTAGAACGCAATTCCAACTTTCGGGCTTGCACCTTATCTGCTGGCAATGTTCCCTTTGCAAAGTACTCCATTAGCAGTGTCATCCAGTTTACACCTTCCACCTGGACCGTTGACACAATTATTATCACTGTGCTTATGACTGGAATTACCTCTACTATCACATCTTTATGTTTGATCAAAGATTCAAATCTAGCGGTTGCTAGCTTGCTTAGTGCGTCCGCTTATTTTCACTTCTTTGTATGTGCTGGATGTCAAAGTACTCGAGTTGGGCTATGAGCTTCCAGACCCTCTTTAAATACTTCACCAACTGTTCTTCTCACACTTCGTAGTCTTCTCATACTTGCTGAACTATGATCTGTGAATCGCCGAATCCCATGATACTTTTGACCTTCATTTTGATGGTAAGGTCTAGGCCACATTTCAAAGCCTCATATTCTGCTTCATTGTTAATGAGTGGGAAGTCAAAGAGATGTGAATATCCGTGTACTCCTCCTTCTGGGTTGATTATTAGTATTCATGCACCACAACTCTCTTTGCTAGACACCCCATCAACAAACAATTCCATGTGATATCTTCACACTTCAATTTCTCTTAGTCGATTCCCAGACTGTGGCGCTTGTTCGTGTCTTGTGCATCTTCACTTGTCATTTCTGCAATGAAGTTTGCTAAGGCCTGAGCCTTGATCGCTGTTATCGACTGGAATTGGATCTCATATTGGCTCAGTTCAAGAGCCCACTTTGTCTTCTACTAGATGCTTCAGGCTTGGAAATGATATTCTTAATTTGAAAATCCATGTAGACAATGATACAATGACTGTGAAAATATGCTCTCAAGCTTCTTGCTGAGAAATCAAAGCCAGGGTTAGCTTCTCGACTAGCATGTACGACTTCTCTGTTGACTCCTCACATGTTTTGTACGCTCCATTCAAATATACCTCAATGAATTCAAATAATTTGTATGACCCTCTCCTTTTTCATACATGTAAGATGTTTCCCTATCTTTACACACATAGAATTATCTTTTTCATCCACACTTACCAGCTCTGTTTCTTCCCCCAAGTCTACTGCTGATTCTATTTGCTTGAGTAATCCACCGTCTGAAACCATGCTGATCATCTTAGTATTTTTCCACACTTTTCCCCGCCTTCATCGCAATAACCATGCACTGCCTCATTGTTTGTTGATTTTGTTCTTATTGTTGTGATTCCAGTTGGAGTTGGGAATTTCATTACTAAATGGTATGGGGACCATATCGCTCTTGCTCTGTTCATCCAAGGCCTTCCGATAATGGCATTAAATGGGTTTGGAGCATCAATGGCCACAAAGTCACACATAATGGTACAATTTCTTTCACTTTCTCCAATGGTTACATGTAGTTGTATATTCCCCAAAGGTGTTTCTGCTTGCCCTGTGAATCCTACGAGTGATGACATGGATTTTTTTAGGCCGACTTGCTTGAACCCTAGCCTATCAATCTACAAATAGTATCTCAACCGCACTTCCATCGTTCACAAACACTCTATGAATCGTTGCATTTCCAATTTTAGCTATGATAACCATGGGATTGTTATGGGGCAAAGCGTTAGGAACTGCATCCTGCTCGCTAAAAGTGATTGCTTCGGTTGAACAGAGTCTTTTGTCAGCAGGCTCTTGTGAGGGGAGGGGGTGGGGGATATCTAGCTTTATCCTTCCAAAAGAATTGTTTGACAATGACTATGTGGATCCATGTATTTACAGAATTACTTTTTCTGGAACTTCAGTCGATGCATCGTCATTGTAATCCACTGTTGCAGTCATTTTTAAATATTTGGCAAGTGTGCTCGTCATCCCTTGGTTTCTTGCCGTGGGGTTCCCTGTTTTTCTATATTGTCTTAAGTAGTAATTCTTTAAGTTTTCTTCAACTTGTCTCCTTAAATCTCAGAATTATTCCATGTCATAGCCATGGTCCTTGTGGAAAGCACAATAATACTATTTGGACCTCTTATCTAGGGGGCGCTATCATAGGTGCCAGTTTGCGAAATAGCTTCTTGTTTGCTTGCCATATTTCTTTTCTTCATTTTGTCAGAGGCATTTCGTGGAATGGTACACCTTGCATCCTTGATTCTCTTCCCTTGAAAGAGATGTTTCCCTTACCTTTCTTTATGAACCCCTTTTGTGAATCCTCCATTGTTCGGTTTTTGTCTCTTTCCCGCTCTATCTTGCGATGGTTCGCTTCTTCAGTTCACATCTGTTGCTCAATCATCTTTAGTAGCTCTCTTGGGTTTTCAGGCATGTTCTTTGTTAATTCTTTGTATAACTCCCTTGATCTCATGCCTCCTATGAATGCTTCCAAAGAAGATTGGAATGACAAGTTGTGAACCTAAAAACTCTCCATGACAAATCTATTATGATACACCGCAAGAATTTTGTCACTTCGCCGAGCTATGTTGTTCAAGTTCGTGATCCTTTTGTGAACTTTCGCTTCTGATAGAAGTGGCCCAAAAACAAATCCGACAGTTGCGCCCAAGACTTAATACTTCCATTTAGGAGATCCTCATACCATGTGATCATTGTTCCCAATAAGAAAATGGGGAATGCCTTGCATACCAATTCAATGTTCGTGTCGCAAAATATCGTGCTATTTCAATATGAGTGCAGAAACTCTTTTGGGTCTATGGTTCCATCATAGATTTTAACTTGTAAAGGAAGTTTAAAGTCCTTTGGCATTATAAAATCTCGCAAATGTGGTGCTAAGGGTGATTTGTCCGCATCATCGTCTGTGACTATATCCCTTAACTCTTCTTTATACTTAGGTTCTCATGCTTTTCACTTATTATTTTTTCCATTGTCATAGGGTTTGGCATGAGCGTGGTTAAAAATTGATTGTACAAACTCTTCCTGTTTGCTTCCAATAATGCTGCGAATGCTCTCCTTTCTTTTTCTTGATTCGTGTTGGGAGATCCAGTTCCCTCTTCTTCATCCTCCATCTCTTCTTTATTATACTCCCTTTCTCTACTAGTGACATAGTCCTGGTCCTGGCTAGGGTGCATGCATCACTGTAATTAAAATGACACATAATATCTTGCAAACAATATGCATCGCTAGACTTATATGGCGCATATTTTGTCGCAATAGTTCACGACACATAATTTAGTGACACAAAATATGTCCTAAAATTTACGGCACAATTGAAAAAATGTGACGCAAAATTTGTTACATGGGTATACGTGCATAATAAAGTGTGACGCAAATTAACATTTGCGACACTAAATCACTTATAAGCCAATTTGCATGTCGCAAAAGGTCCTGTCTGTTGTAATGTATATAATCTATTAATATTAACAAGTACCCATGGACACTCGTTAGAAAAACTATTTCTTTTATTCCATTACATAAGACGTTTAGAAAAGGGAAAAAAATAGAGGTTGATTCAGCGAATGAGTCCTCTTCATTTGTTTTTTGTTTTCTTTTACTTTACTTCAGCGAATAAGAGAAAACAAATGAAGAGGACTCATTCGCTGAGCGCATTCCTTTTCTCTTTTTTCGTTTAAAACTAGGCTTTCTGAGTTTTCGCTCCCAATGCCTCAAGTTCCCATTCTACTTCCTTTATATATGGCCTGTCTTCTTCTTCTTTAACTCTAATGCATTTCCTTGCAGCAATAGCAGCCTCATTTAGATGATCGATGTTTTTAGTGCAGCATATTATATTATCATAACCTTTGTTCAGTTAATTAAGGAAACAGTTTGATAAGAACCTTTCTGCTTCTGGTCTATCCGATGCGAAAACTTTCCTTCCAGTCAGAAGCTCTATCAGGACAAATGGACAATGCCGAAACTATAAACATCGCCCTTTTCTGTCAGCATGCCAGTTTGCAAGTATTCAGGATCTAAGTAGCCATGTGTCCCTTGCACTAAGGTAGGAACTTGACTATCCCCAGCAGGGACCAATCTTGATATCCCAAAATCGGCCACCTTAGCCGTGTAATTATGATCCAAGAGAATGTTGGCAGATTTGATGTCCCTATGGATGATTGGAAGAAACATGACAGTGCAAATACGCGAGAACTCAAACAACTTCTGTGGCAATTCGCTGATGACTATTCCAAGAAAGCATTGATGACTTTTCGATCCTGTTATGCAAATGCTGATAGAAAGTTCCACTGTCTATGAACTCATAAAACAAGTAATAGCTCTCTAGGCAGCAACCAAGAAGCTTAACCACATTTCTGTTGTTTACCTGAGACAGAAGCATTACCTCATTTATGAATTGCTCAACCTGATTTCCATCAGCTGTTGTAGCTTTCTTAATGGCCACTTTCGTTTTGTCCAGCAATTCTCCTTTGAAATCTATGCCGAATCCACCTCTGCCAATGACATGGCTTTCATCAAAATTATTCGTTGCCTTTTGTAATTCTTCAATATTGAAAATCTTAGCAGTATTAGTGCTTCCTTCTTGTCCATTGACTTCTTGCTGCAATAGGAATCCACCATTTTTCCTAAAGTATTATTCCTTTAATTTATCTGATTTTCTTCTCTGAAATCTGGTGTACAAACAAAAGGACGTGGCCAGCATAACAGCAATCCCGATACCGCCAACAGCTACAGAAAAAACTTAATCAATAAATGAAACATAATAAATAAATTTCAATGGAAAATTTGATCAGATAAAGAAAAAATTACTGAGATTTTGTATTGATAAAATTTAGTACACATCATTTCATTATATTTTGTTTTAACCTAATGTTTGTTACTAAACCCTAATACAAGAAGCTATGTTGTATTTGTGTCAAAGTGTGGTTGTTCGGTGAAAGAATGATTTCCCGTAAAGAATAATGTAATACTGACATAAATAAATAGTGTACAAAAGAAAGTCTAGTACTAGTATAACTCTAGTCTAGTCAACAACTCTATCTAGAATAAAATCAAATCAATTAGATACTTGACCTATTCTAACACCCCTCAAGCGAAGCGTCAGATGCTCAGTGACGCAAAACTTCGATCGGAAAAACTCGAACAACGAATGGGAGAGCCCTTTGGTGAAGATATCCGCAATCTGAAGAGTAGTAGGAACATGAGCAACACACAGCTTGCCAGAAGCAACCAACTCTCGAACAAAGTGGTAGTCAATGTCGATGTGCTTCGCCCGCTTTTGAGCAACTGGATACTGAGCCAAGAAGATAGCACTATTGCTGTCACATAACAGCAGCGGAGAACCATAAAGCAGAACTCAAAGATCTCAAAGTAGGCGAGTCGGCCAAACATCCCCGGTACCTATGTTGGCTAGAGCCCGGAACTCATACTTTGTGCTTGAACGAGAAACAGTGGCCTGTTTCTTGGCACTCCAAGAAACAAGGTTTTCCACCAAGAAAAGCAACATATCCATAAGGGGATCGACGACTCTCCAGACAGTGAGCCAAATCAGCATCAGAATAACCCAACACCTCGTGAGAACTAGCACATCAAAAGGTAAGACCAAAATGCAGTGTTCCTCAAACATATCAGAGAATCCAAGTAATCGTAGCAAAATGATCGACACGAGGATCCTGAAGATACTGACTGACTGTGCTGACCGAAAAGGTCAAGTCAGGATGGGTAATGGTCAGCTACTGGAGGGCCCCAACTAGAGAGCGGTACAACGTCAGATTCTGAAATTGAGGACTGGTGGAGCTATGCAACCACAAGCTTGATACAAAGGAGGTAGAGACTGGAGCAACATTACACATCCTGGCACGAGTAAGAATGTCAGGGGCATACTTAGTTTGACCAAGAAGTAAATCCAATGAAGTAGGTGATACTTCTAAGCCAAGAAAGTAATGAATAGTGCTTAAGTCCTTGATGGCAAACTCCTGATATGTCCAATCAATGAATTGTGGAAGAAGAGTCGAATTGTTACATGTAAGAATAATGTTGCCGACATAAATTAGAAGATACAGTAACGATGATCCCTGAGAAAGAACAAATAGAGAAGTGTTAGCAGAGCTGCATTGGAAATCCATTTGAGTCAAACAAGTGCTGACCCACTGAAGCCATGCTCGAGGTGCTTGCTTAAGACCATAAATGGCTTTCCACAAGCGAAAAATATAATCCGAATATAGCGGATCCTTCTAGCCAATGGGTTGCGCCATATACACTGGAGCATTGAGAATGCTGTTGAGGAAGGCATTCTTGGCATCCAACTGATGAAACAGCCTAGAATACATCGTGGCAATGGCAAGAACTATCCAAACAGTGAAGGCTTTGACCATATGACTGAAAGTGTAATCAAAGTCAAACCCCAAATTCTGAGAAAAATAGTGTGCTACAAGTCGAGCCTTATGACGATCAACCAAGTCATCAGGGCGATACTTCAGCCAATAGACCCATTTGGAGCCAACAATGTTGACGTCCGATGGGTGGGTAACTAAAAATCCCAAATGCGTTGTCCATGAAGAGTTGTTATCTTCTCATCTATATCAGAAACCCAAGAAGGATCCTGAAGAGTTAAATGGTAAACTGTGGGTTTCTACTGAGTAAGTAAAGCAGCAAGAAGATCTTGAGCAACAATGTCCGAGTAGTATCTTCGCTGAATAACCCCAGTTGCCGACTGAGTGTCCATCCGATAAGTGTGAGTCTGAGAAGCAGAAGATGGAGGAGTGGAGTCGATTGAGGTAACTGGTAATGGGGCGGCCGAAGTGGGCAGGGTCTGGGCGGCTAGACTGGCCAGCGGAGATGTAGGCGGCACTGGGTGATGAATAGGAGCTGGATCTATGGCACAAATAGAGAAAGGGGTCGAAGGAGATGCAGTCACCACAGGAGAAACTGTAGGTAAAGGAGGTGCCGAATTAGAATCAGGATCAAGAAACATCTAACACTGAAGGTGGAGAACCGATCCCTGAAGGAATGGATGAGGCGAATGGAAAGCACGTCTCATTAAAACGAGCATGTCGAGTGACATAGATTCTTCTAGTAGTGCGATTGAGACACTGAAAACCTTTATACTGCACAGAATACTATGAGAAGACAGCTTGTGGTCGGAAAATGTGCAAACTAATGGGAAGTCCCGGCAAGCAAAAGCATGAAAATTGGTGTATATAGGAACCCGGCCATTAATAACTTCATATAGTGATCGTTATGCCAGTGAGAGAGACGGATATGAGAGTGATACAACATATACAAACCCATCTCAGCAATGTGGCGCTGCTTGCGCTCAGCCCGACCGTTATGCTCAAGACTATATGGGCAAGAAATCTGATGATGAATGCCCTTTGTCTGAAATTGAGAGCGTAAGCAACCATTTACGAACTCAGCCCCTCCATCACTCTGAAACACCTTAATGGTGGAAGAGAATTGGTTCTCCACAAAAGCCTCAAACTGGCAATAAACATCCCAAAAATTAGATTTACAGTGCAGTGGGGAAAACCACAAGAGTCGGGAATGATCATCAAGGAAAATGGCATAGTAGGAGAAACCATCAGCAGATAAAATAGGCTAAGGTTCCCATAAATCACAATGAATCAAATCAAGTACCCTAGCAGCACGTTTATCATTTGTATGAAAAGATAAACATTTCCCTTTAACCTCACACACATCATAAAGGGGTGGTTTTAGGCAAAACCGATGGGACAGATAAGCATCTAAAAGCACACAAACCATAAATAACTTAATTCGGAGCATGAACAAGTCTAGCATACTATATTTCAAAATATGCACGTAACTTATTTGACTCAACAGTAGACAACAAAGCAAATGCACCATAGTCTAAAACATAAAGACTATCTTCAATGTAGCCGTGACCAGGGTTTCTCTAGTAATTTTATGCCGAATAATAAATTAACGTTCATCAAAGCAGACAACGTCATTTAAATCCCAAGTTAATTTGCTAATCTTAAATAGTTTTTTAGTAATATCAGACACAATAAACACATTATAGAGAGACAAAGACTTAGATAGCTGAGAATCACCAACATGAGTAATGGGAAGTTGAGAACCACTACCAATATAGACATGGCAGAACCATTATATGGTGTCACATGATCAACAACAGCGGGAGACGATACCATTTGTTTTGTGGTGCCAGAATCCAAAATCCACTTGGAACCATCGTGTCGTCGATGAGAAAATCCTATATATATATATATATATATATATATATATATATATATATATATATATATATATATATATATCGAAATATCACAACACCGAGAACTAAAATGAGCCATATCATATATAGAAAATAAGAATCAGAAAAGAACAAAATTGTGCCCAGAATACCGCCAGACGCGTGATCTGACGCGCTGGGGAGCTGATGGCGCGATTGTTTGATACGCGCATAATTTCACGCACCTGTGTAACTAATTTGTATGCTGCCAATTGCCAAGGGACACTGATTGTTACTTTAAGTGGCCATTGAAGACAACCATTTGGAGAGACGTCGTGGTTGGAACAAAGATAGAGATTGCAACCTGACCGGCGAGAATAAGAAAGAACCAAAGGCGCAAAAATATGTTGCTGATGCTGGAGAATGGACTTTGGAGATGAGGCCAAAATTCTACTACAAGAATTGGTCGGGACTGCCAGAGTTGATGATCAATACCGGCGGAGAGATGGTAACACCGTAGATCTGCGTGAAGATGGAGAGAGACATCAAAAAAATAATTGTCAGAGGTTGGCTGGAAGTTCACCAAAACTTGACCGGAAGTTTTTCAGAACCCAGTAGTGGTTCTATCAGGCGGAAAAGAATTAGGGTGAAAGTGGCAGAGATTTTTTTTTGATTCAGGGATTAGGGTTTAGGATCAGAACTTTCTTTGATATCATGAAAGAATGATTTCCAATAAAGAATAATATATTACTGACATGAATAAATAGAGTACAAAAGGAAGACTAGTACTAGTATAACTCTAGTCTGGTTAACAACTCTATCTAGAATCAAATCAAATCAATCAGATATTTAACTTATTCTAAAATTTGTTTAACTAAATATTGTTGAAAATAACAAATTTGGAAAGTAAAAAGTGGTGTGCTTGTTAGGTTGACTAAAATATAGGCCACTTTAGCTAAGTGGAGCTTTCCATGAAAAATTACTTCCCAACTAACCAATCAATATTTCAAAATTTCATGACACAATATTAATGATGAAAGAGAAAGCCTCATGTTAGACCGATGATAGAGGTTAAGCCCAAGAAGGATATTGGGCTGAAGATGTTGCGGCCCAGTTAGGAGAATATATAATACCCTTAACATAGTTATTGCATTCGTGGGTAATTAAGGATAATAATTAAGAAGAACGTTATTAGGGACATGGAGTATAAATACAAGGTACACATTTACTTATCATTCATTCTGTCTTAATCACATTGGACTCTTGGACTAACTTAAGCATTGGAGTGTTGATTCTGGAACCCCCAGGGACAGTTTTATTGTAGGTTAGTTCAAGAAGAACTCAAGCCCACAAACCGGTCGGCTGTTGGAGAGATGCATCAAGTGGCTCCGTCTGTGGGGGCGACTAAGCCGGATCAAGGGTTTTGAGAGTTTATGTCCACGATTGTTAAAATGAGTAAACTGTTGAGGTTAATAAGTACGGGGGATGGATCTCCACCAAGGTTAACAACAGAGAATTCAGGAATAGGAAACGACGCCCGTGTCGAGGACATCAAAATGGCTAACTTTCAAACATCAGGAATAGGGTTGCGTGTGGAGCCTGTTACAGGCGTAAGCTACGAAGGGGGTCAAACCTTAGTTGAATTTGGCACAAATACCCTGGCACCAATCCAGAATGATGTGTCGAGGCCTCGAGGATGTCGGAAATAACAGGAGAAAAAGAACAAGGAAACCCCTATTCCTTGCTCAAAGGGGTAGCCGATTCGAGGGACAAAAGGTTTACGGAGGTTTCAAGAGGTTCATATATGGAAGCTTACGGTCAGCACGGGCAAGGAAATCAGAATGCGGGAAGGGCAACCCCGAATCAAGATGTAGAATGAGCAGCTCAGGTCCTGGCTGCGGCTGGCTATCGAGTCACCCATCCTTTGAGGGATGCCAGGGTCACGCACGGGGTATTACCACCCCCACCTTTGGGAATAACTACTACGGGGTGGGCCTTTCAACCTCCAATAGCTTATCCTTATCACCCATATGCTGGAGAACTATTACAAGCTAGGCCTCAACATTCTATTCCTAGTTATTCCCAGGGTACAATATATTTGTTGCCTTTGTTATCCCTATCTGCTCCTACCCTCGACCTGGCCAGTCTAAGAGAAACATATGGAGTAATAGTTTTTTCTTCCATGCAAGGATACATAAGTATGGGAATTAGTCGGTGGCTTTACAATCCCTATATCCAACCACCACCGCCACTAGTATACCCGAGCCTCAGACATCCTTGGATGAACCCCGGATACAGAGCAACTCAACCTCCTTATATGCCATAGTTGGGCAGTCACGATAGAAGTCTGAACCTGCTAGGGGGGCAATAGGAACCCTCCTTGGATGCAAGTGAATCATTAAGAAAGGAACTGGATAGGTTGATCGAACCCTTGGGTCAGGTTGCGGGGTTACCTTTCACCTTGGTGATTACCGGGTTCGATGGCCAATATAAGTGAAGCCTCCTAAAGGACTTCCTACGTATAGTGGTGAAACTGACCCATGAGAGTTCATCTAGACGTTCCTGGCCTTAATGAGTTTGAGGGATTTTGATGAGAAATTGACATGCAAGCTGGTAGGTAGCTACCTGTGGCGAAAGCACATGAGTAGTTCAATAAGTTGCCAAAACTTCAGCGGAGCATTGTTGAGCTAGTACGCACAGAAGAAGAAGTTAACAAAAACTCTGTTAGAACTCTACCAGATGAAGCAAAAGACAGGAGAAATCATGGAATCCTTCTATCATCGGTATGTGGATAAGAGCTTGGGAGTGATAGAAACAACGAAGAATGAGGTAATCCAGGGGTACCTGCTGGGTAAGCAGGGCTTAGAATTATACAAGAAGCTGAGTACTAACACCCCTAAGAATTTGTAAAAACTTCAGGAGGTTGTAAAGAAGTATTCGACGGTAGAGGAAGCAACAAGAAGGAAAAGAGGTAACCTTACAGAGAAAATGGAAAGAAATGTAGAATATAGAGGAAAAAGGCCCGTCGAACCCATAAGAACACCATTCAAGAGATAGACTTCATTGCCACCAATGCTCAGAGGGAGATAGTCTGCATATATCCTAAGTATACATAGAGGGTTGTTCTGAGCACCCTCACCCTCGCAGAGTTTTCACAACTTGGTCACATCCTAGAGAGAAACAAATTGGTATTATGATAATCACAGGGATTATAGCCATGACACAAACGATTGCTTGCAGTTGAGGATGCTGATCGATAGGTGTGAGCGGGAAGAACAGTTTTGAGGGCAAGGACACAGAAACTGGGCTGCCCCCTCGAGGCCCCGAATGAACCAATGGTAGCCTTATAGAAGGAAGAATAAAAACAATGGAGTAGAGGAGATAGAAGGCCTCAAGAATAGGTGGTTCGAGATAGGAGGAAGGAAGGAAGGCAGGATAGACCCTAGGAGCAACATGGGGGAAATCAAGATAACCAAAATAGGGAAAACCCACCCGCTCAAATGGAAATTAATGTCATCAATGGCATAGTGGGAGAGAGATCTTCGAATACTGTAATAAGACCAGAGGCTCGAAGGGTCCCTGTGGAAGAGCCTAGTTACAAGAGGTTTCAATTGGGCGAGACGGTCACTTTCTCGGAAGCGGATGCCATACCTGACCAAACACCTCATGCAGATCCTATGGTAATTTCAGCCATCATTGGAATGTCTTTGATAAGAAGGGAATTCATTGATGACAGAAGTGGGATAGAAGTGATATTTGATGAGTGTTTTAACCAGTTGGACATTGGAGATGGAAACTTGAAAAAGTCAGCCTCCCTTTTATCCGGATTCATGGGAAACCTGATATTTCCCTTAGGAGAGATAACCCTACTTGTTCGTGTAGCGGATGGCGATAAAAGGGTGACTATCAGGTGTAATTTTGCGGTCGTGGATGCCCTTCCCATTATAATGTGATTTTAGGAAGGCTATGGATGTGCCAGGCTCAGGCTGTCTGGTCACCCTATCACCTAATGATGAAGTTCCCGACTGAGAAAGGGGTGGCATCCATTTGAGGGGATTAAATTGTGTCTAAAAAATGTAACCTTACAGCAGTACAGGAAGCGAGAAGCCAAAGGGATGTAGCGACAGTACACACAGATGTGAGATTGGCTGATACAATATGGATGCCTATTCGAGATATGAGGTCAGTAGCTGTTGGGAAGCTGATTCTCAAAGATGTAAAGGACAGACTGAGAGACTTGTTAGGAGAATATGGAGATGTGTTCTCATAGGATACCTCTGACCTAACGGGAGTACCTTCGAGTCTTACACTATATATGCTTAAGATTGACCCCTCAATAAAATCAGTGAAGCAGAAGAGAAGGTGTTTGCTCCTGAAAGGGCATAAGCAATTAAAGAAGATGTGGAGAAGTTTTTGAGGGCAGACATCATAGAGGTGGTGTTCTACCCCGATTGGATTGCTAACCTGGTCATGGTTTCAAAGCATGATGGAGCCTGGAGAATGTGTATAGACTTTACTGATTTGAATAAATGCTGCCCCAAATATAGTTACCCGTTGTCGCCAATCGACAAGCTAGTGGAATCCATCACTGGATATCAGATTTTGGCATTCTTTGACGTGCATAAGGGGTATCACCAAATCCTCACGACGGAGGAAGATAAGGAAAAAACATCGTTTATTATTGATGTAGGCACATACTGCTATAAGAAGATGCCCTTTGACTTAAAAAATAATGGGGCTACTTACCAGAGGTTGGTTGATAGACTAGTCAGGGGGAAGATAGGGAAGAACATGGAAATATATATGGACGACATGGTTGTCAAAAGCAAAAGTTATGAAGAATTCTTAAAGACCTGGAGGAAACATTCCGTAGGCTTTGAGGGGCTAATTTGAAGTTGAACCCGTCTAAATGTGTTATTGGTGTGAGGACGGGGAAGTTTCTCAAATTCATGATCTTGGAGAGGGGGATTGATGTAAACCCGGAAAAGGTCAAAGCTTTGAAGAAAATGAAAACCCCATAATCAATAAAGGATGTATAAAAGCTTACAGGGTCTCTAGCAGCATTGAGCAGGTTCCTATCACAGGGGGCGAAGAAACACTTATCCTTCTTTGATGCCCTTCGAAGGGCAAAGAATTTGAGTGGAATGGTAAGTGCGACAAGGCATTCAAGCAGTTGAAGGAACACTTGGAGACACTACCTACCTTGATGAAACCAGATAAGGATGAGAGGATATACTTGTATATTTATGTGTTGTTGTTGGCAATCAGCGCGGCCCTGGTAAAAGAAAAAGAAAAGGTTCAAAATCCGATTTACTTTGACAGTCTTTCTTTGTAAGGGCCAAAGATGAGGTATACTATCCTCGAGAGGTTGATTCTAGCACTCGTACATGCAGCCAGAAGATTAAGACCCTATTTCCAGGGAAACAAAATAGTGGTGCTCACAAACCATCCCATCTGAGAGATCCTACTGAAGCCAGGGATTTAGGAAGAATGATGAAGTGGGCGGTGGGATTGGGAGAGCATGATATGAAATATCAACCTCGAGTTGCAATTAAGGAACAGGCACTGGAAGACTTCATAGTGGAAACTACAGAGCCCCTCGAGGTATGTTTGGATCCCGTTCAAAAGGTGAGAGTGAGCCAAAAGGAGGTATGGAAGTTATATGTGGATGGTTCGTCATATTCAGGAGGAAGTGGAGCTGGGGTTCTGTTAACTAGCCCCAATGGCAGTGATTATCCATATGCATTGAAATTTGCATTCAAAGAAACTAATAATGAGGCTGAGTATGAAGCACTTATTATGGGATTGAGCCTTGCAAGGTAGCTGCAGGTGAAAGAACTGGAGGTTTTCAGTGATTCCCAAATTGTGGTTCAGCCGTTGAATGGGGAATTCGAGGCCAGAGAGCGTAACTTGCAAATATACCTCAAGGTAGAGAATAACCTGTTAAAACATTCAAACCTTACACTTTAAAGAAGGTTTCGAGGGAAAACAATCATAAAGTAGACACTCTAAGCAAAATTGCTTCTTCGGATTTGGGTACCCAATCCCAGAAGCAACTACTCATGGAAACTTTGAGCAGAAGAAGTTTTGAGGAACCTGTGGTTATGATGGTGGAAGCGGATGACTCTTGGATGAAACCGTTCATGGTATATCTTCGAGAGGGTGTCCCACTAGACAACGAAGTGGGTGCCAGAAAGATAAGGTTGAAAGCTCCAATGTATGTGATGTAGGAAGAAGTGTTGTACAGAAGGGGTCATTTGCAGCCATTACTTCGATGTGTTAACACTCTTGAGGCTGATTATCTCGTAAGGGAAGTCTACAAGGGGGTATTCAGCAGCCACTGGGGAGCTAGATCCGTGGTGAGGAGGCTTATTTGAGCGTGATTTTACTAGACAACAATGTTTGAGGATGCGAATTGATACATTCGAGCTTGCCACCAGTGTCAGAGACATGCCCTTATATCGCCTGTTCCCCAGGAAGGGATGAGAAGCATCTATAGTTCATGGCCATTTGACAAGTGGGGGGATCGATTTGGTGGGCCCTTTTCCAAAAGCGCCAGGAAATTCAGGTACTTAATAGTAGCCATTGATTATTTCACGAAGTGGGTAGATGCTGAGCCCTTGACGAACATAAGAGGAAAAATAGTTATCTCCTTTTGCTGGAAGAACAACGTGTGTCGTTTTGGAATCTCAAGGATGGTCATTACGGACAACGGAACACATTTTGCTCAGGTCCACTTCAAGAAGTGGTGTGAGGAATATCATATCAAGCAAAACGTTAAATCCATTTACCACCCCCAAGCCAATGGACAAGTGGAAGTGACCAACAAAACGATAGTAAATGGGATATGAGCATGCCTCAAGGGGGCGGAAGGTAATTGGATATGGGAATTTCCCAATGTGTTTTGGGCGTATTGGACAGCTGAGTCTTCCACTACTGGTGAAACACCTTATAGCCTAGTCTATGGCTCGGAGGCGGTAATCCCTGTGGAAATAGGTGTTCCTAGCCCAAGGATGATGACTACTGCAGATGAGACAATCAATCAGCAGAGCCGATGTTTGGACTTGGATATAGTGGAGGAGATGAGAGAGTTAGCTTCTTTAAATGAGGCTAAAGTCAAAGAACGTGCCAGAAGATACCATGAAAGAAGGGTAAAGAAGGTGTTGTTTGATCTGGGGGATTTGGTAATGAGGAAAAATGAGAAAAGCAAAAAGGATCATGAAGGGAAGTTAGCTGCCAATTAGGAGTGACCTTATAAGTTGATCAAATTGCACCCAGGAGGAAGCTATGTTCTTGAAGATATGAATGGGGTTCGAGTGCCAAGGAGGTGGATCATCACCAACCTAAGAAAGTACTACCAGCTATGACGAGTGGTTTTCTCTAAAGCAGCACTCTAGATGATGTTCGAGTGGTTTGCTCTAAAGCGGCACTCTTGATGATGTTTGAGTGGTTTTCTCTAAAGTGGCACTCTAGATGATGCCTGAGTGGGTTTTTCTAAGCGGCATTCTAAATGATGTTTGAATGGTTTGCTCTAAAGCGGCACTCTAGACGATGTTTGAGTGGTTTGGTCTAAAGCGGCACTCTAGATGATGTTCGGATGATTTTCTCTAAAGCGACATTCTAGACAATGTGTGAGTGGCTGCTCTAAAGTGACACTGTAGATGATGTTCAAGTGGTTTGCTCTAAAGCGGCACTCTAGATGATGTTTGAGTGGCTTGCTCTAAAGCGGAACTCTAGATGATGTTCGAGTTGTTTGATATAAAGCGGCACTCTAGATAATGTTCAAGTAGTTTTCTCTAAACCGGCACTATAGATGATGTTCAAGTGGTTTGCTCTAAAGTGGCACTCTAGTTGATGTTCGAGCGGGTTACTCTTAAGAGGTGCTCTGGATGATATTTCCAGCTATGGCTGAGGTTCATGTGGTATGCTTTTAAGAGGCACTCGAGGGCTACTTTTGTAATCTTGGAATGATGAACTAGTGGACAATATTGACAGGATGTAGGTGGAAACACATAACCTGGGTAAAATGCTTGTGTCTCTGAACTTCTTAATTCCTACTTACCAAAGATATGCATACTATGATAGCTTAAAGAAGTTTCCCGTGGCATTTATATTCGAGGGGTAAAATATTTGAGAGAGTATAGGCACAAGCAACGTTAATCCTGATACAATATCTTAACTAAACCCGATCTGCATTTTCTAAGGGTGATAGTAAAAACAGGTGGTTGAAGCAAACTTCGTCAATTATCATAATTACAGTTTCAATACTAAAACGTACGTGAAATTATTCATCTAAATGTATTAATCTAATTGGAGGATACCCCGCCCGAAACAAGTCTTTGGTGGAAATAGGTTTTCCTAGCCCATTCACATTTACTTCTATTTCTTTGAGCTCTTCAAGCTTTATATCACTGGCTCTCCAAATATCCTTCATTTGTTCTTCCACAGGATATTTAGAAAGATTAAGGGGAACAATGGTCTTACACCGCTTCTTCGTGGAAGGTTTGAACGCTCTCTGAGGAGGATACAACGCTCTTGCGGCATTTTGTGGAGGATACCTCGGTAACCTTTCTTGAGGGGGAAAGATTCTTGTTAGCTTCTTCAATGGCAGATCTTTGTGACCAAGGAGTAGAATGATAACTTGAAGGGGTGAATCCCTTTACCTTCAGCTCCACCAATCAATCAAGAATAAGGTAAAAGACCTTCATCTGCCGAGGAGTTCCATTCTCACTAACGTTAACTTTATCCATCCAGTTTCAAGCAGCTTTGAGTAGAAATTTCAGAAGCTGATCATTGCTGATTAATACGAGGAAGGAATGCCGTGAGAAATCATATGGGCACGAAGGCTTACTTCGTGTGTAGCAATTGTTTCTTCAATATCGGCGATATGCCCCCCACTTCTTTGGCTTGTACCTTATAGGCCTCAATCTCCCCTGCAAGTCGTGCATTCTTGGACAAGAGGGATTCTACAAAAGAACTATCTTCAACCAAGGGGCTCCTTCGAGGGGCTGTATGAGGTTCGCTTGTAGAATGTGGGTCCTTACTAACTATCTTCCAAGTGTGAAATTCTTCTTCAAGGCTAGTTATTTTGCGTTGAGCTAATAGATGTTTCTCAGCGAGTACCCTTCTTTGGGCCATTAGCATGCAATTTTCACCCATGCAACCAATTAGGCGCCCTTCCACTATTGGAAGCCTAGTTGCGGTATCAATGCAGGACTTCCGAGAAGCAAACGTTAAATATATTTTATGCATCAACTCTTTGAAGCCTCTATCTATGGGATCGCGACCTTCAACCACCTCTAAAGGATATGTACCATTAAATTCTTTTCTCAGAAAATCCCTAACAAACCCTTTAAAGGTAGTATGGTCTTTAGACTGCCACAACTTCATCTCAGCTTCAAGTTGGTGGAGCTTGTCCTTCAAGGATTCTCTCTCTCGATTACAATTAGATAGATCCCATATGGCCTTTAATAGATGTTTGTGTGTCTCAATCAACTCTTTCTGAGCAGTCGAAAGCTCCTCACAAGCGCCTTCTAACACTCTCTTCAAAGAATTAAACTACGAAAAGAGATCAAAGGCAATATTAATAAGTCATAAAATGGAAAAAGATATTCTTATATTGAAGTTTCAAAAGAAAAAAAAGTTACCATTGGGGGCCCTAATTGGCAAAGTTACAATCAAGGACAAACCCTAGAATCATCTTCTTTTGAGGTGGATGCAATAATTTCTTCCACTCGGCCGGATGCTGAATTCTGCTCGGGAGAGGCATCCTTGGCCTCTGGAAGGGGGATAGCTTGAATCTCCCTAGTAGTGAAGAATTTTCCTTTGGACTTAATGAAATCCATCAGGGTAAAGCAAAGGTCGTCGTTCTTCATTGCTTCATCCCATTTCGCATCCACAGTGGCTTTGAGCTCTGGGTTGACTAGATCGTCCACCTGCTTAGCAAGATCTTCATACAGGGAGGCAGACACTTGAGGCTTCAGGAATTCCTCAGCTAATTCGCTACAGCCGAGTTGTTTTGCCACCCCCAACAGATCTATAAACAGTTGAAGAAGCTCAGAGCTATTCAAAAGATTGTGTTTAAATGCCTTGAGCAGTTGAACCTGCGAGGCCGGATCTTCGGTAGTCTGAACCCTCTTTTCAAGGGTATCCTTCTCTAGCATCCATTGACGCGTCTCGGCATCAACACTCTGCCTCTCCTCTTTCATAATTTTTTTCCTCGAGGATGAATTTTTTTCCTCGAGTGCCCTATTATTCTCCTGGAGCTCTCTCTTCAACTCCTAAATTTCAGCATCCTATTTGCTGAGCTTTTCCTTGAGAGAGCCATGACCAGAAGCACATGTGAGGGAAGAAGCTTTCATCTTCTCAGTGCCCTCGTGGAAAAATTGGGAGACCTAGCAAAATAGTTCAGATTAGATTAATGTTAAGAAAAAGTACACTAAACTAAATTTTTCATAGGAACAGATGAAAACCTCAGGCTTAGAGGCCATCCTCGAGAGATGATGCTCAATCTTGGACATGGACGAAGCATCACTCGAAGGGGGTGCCAACTGTTATGGGTGTTCTCACCATCGTGTGCTCCTATTAATGGTGGGGGAGAGACGTTACCAACATTGTTGCTATCTTCCCTTTTTATCTGGAAAACATTCCTAGTATGAGGAGGCTCGCCATCAGTAATGGTTGGAGCAGGCCTTTCACCATCTACTGTGAGAGGGGAAGCCTGACTTGGGGGGGGGGGGGGGTAACGGTGTCTTTAGAAGGACCTTGACCCTGCTTCATGGACTTCTGTTTCTTTAAGCCGCTAGTGAGACCCATTGAAATAACAAAAAGAAAGTCCACAGTAAAAATAAACTCAATGGTAAAACAGACAGGAGAAATAGAATTATATTAAGGCACCTTTGGAGGCTTCTGAGTGCCTAAAATCACTAACGAGGGACTCGAGGGGGGGCTTCTTTGGGGCCCTCAATTTCTCTTCTCCTGTTCCTGATATTCTTCCGGAGTATTTTATACACATACCCCTCGTAGATTTTGGGAGAGAATGCAAAGACTCCGATCTGGGAATTAGGATTGTTGAAGTGGTTGTAGTCAAGGGAGATGGACAGCAACTTCTTTCTATAACTTTCGAGGGCATCTGGATAAATATATCCCCAGGTTTGGGAGACTCGACTCGCATGTTCCAATTCCACGGGGGAACTCGATACCTCCTGCTGTCAAACAAGATCCCTTTCTTCCAGCTTCTCCAGTCACCCGAATTACCATGAACAGCAAAAACCTTGTGATGTGCCTCCCGGCTGGTAAAAGTGACAAGCATGTTGGTTGACCGCCCACTATAAGACACGAAGTACAACGAGCAAAATAGCTTAAACCTTGGCTTGATACCAAACTCATCACATCGTGTCAAGAACATCATGATGATTACCAAGTCATTGGGATGAACCTTTTTAGGGCTCACCTGAAATTGCTTAAGGAGTTTGGAAAATAGGGGCGGAAAGGAAAAGGTGAGTCTACAGCAAAGATGTCTGAGGGAAATAGTTGATCTTCCCCTGGGGAGGTTATAAGGGTTATCTTCCTCTCGATAGGTTTGTAAATCGGCATCTGAGGCTATTTGTTGGCCAATAGGGATCGAGTCCAAAATCGTTGATATAGCTTTCCCCACTACTAGGGCCAGGGGCTTCTTCCCCAGGTCCCTTAGCCTTATCCTTTGAGAAGTCTCATTTTCTTTATTTTGAGAGGGTTTAAAAAGAGAAGATACTTAAGGTGCTCTCAAGGGTTATTTCTCCTCCTTGAGGGACTTTCTATCTTTCAAAAGAAATGCATCCTTCTTCCCCTCTATGGTCTCGAGAGACGCTTCCTTGCAGGCCAGAGATGTATTTGACCCCTTCAAATTCAAGCTTTGGATTTGGAGGAGGGTAGAAGCTAATTTCACCACTAGTAGGGGATCTCCTTATGTAGGGCTTGCCTATGCCTGGTGGCCGATTCTCAATGGGCTCTCAAGGAGGCACATCAGTCATTGGGAAAACCCTCTCTTCGCCAGGAATGTTAGCAATCTGATCAGACATACCTTCTCTAGCATCTGAATCATATCGAAGTTCTTCAGAATGAGTGCATTCTGAGTCGCTAATTACTCTTTCTGGCCTACTAACCCTCTTCCCTCCTACCCTAATCTCACCGAGAAATTTCTCGGTAGCGGAACCCTTATCAGAGCGGGCCTTGATTGTAAGGTGAGAAAATGAAAAGATTAGAATAAGAATAGAGATGATGGTACTTATGGATTTTCTAGGAAAGGTGATGAAAGTTAGATTGCTCGAGAGAGAAGTAGAGAAAGAATGCTTGTAAGAAAGTTCCTGCAAATGAGAAAAGTGAAAGAAGGAAGACCGTTTAAGAGGTAATAATGGGGGCTGAAATGACGGATAATTAATAATTGCCTTGGAAATATAAAAATTTATGGAAAGACACAATTTATTTTCTATCTTCTTACAATGCGCTATTTGGGGAGCAATGACACGCGGTTATACAGCACGTGCAGGCCTTTTGGAATCTTAATGCTGAGAGTTGAGTAGAAAATCAGGTTCCCTCATTGGAAGGCAAGAGCAACGAAGTGCAAGGTTCATTTCGAGTCTTAAGAGTCCTCGAACTGTCCTATACATTCGAGACCTCAAAGAAACTTTGTATCATTCCAACCTTTTGAGGTCGAGAACCTACTTTTCTGGGGGCTCTTGATAGATATTAAGTCCAAGAAGGTCATTGGGATGAAGATGTGGTGGCCCAGTTAGGAGAATATTTAATACCCCAACATAAATACCATATTCGTGGGTAATTAAGGGCGATAATTAAGGAGAACGTTATTAAGGACGTGGAGTATAAATACAAGGTACACATTTACTTATCATTCATTATGTCTTAGTCATATTGGACGCTTGGACTAACTTAGACATCAGAGTGTTGACCCCTGGAACCCCCAGGGACAGTTTTATTGCAGGTTAGTTCGAGAAGAACTCAAGCCCACGAACCGGTCGGTTGTTGGAGATACATCAATTGAATATAATTGGTTACATCAATCATGAGAAAAACTCATCTGGAATTTTTTTGTGTCAAATTATAATTATTAATACATTAAAATGTATTTTAATTTTTTTTCCAAAGTTATAGGAATCTCGTTGGAATAAACAAAAATAAATATCAAATCACCCCATTAATTACAACAATTATAAATAACTCCATCTAATGGTTAGTTGGTCTAAAATAAGACTTTGTGTACATTAAAATTAATGAAAAAGTAAAATATCTCATGCAAATAACTTCTCCAACCCAGAAATCTTCGTAGTCATGGACCGACTAGGAAATCACTGTGACTCTCTCTCGCCGGTGTCATGGACCAACCGGGAAATTGTAAAACCAAAATCGCTCTGTGAATTTTAAGGATATATTGTAAATATTGTGATTAGATTTTGTAATATTATTTTCCTAATAAGTTTTGGTAAATATGCTTAGAATATAATCATTATCAATTATAAATAGTTAGTTTCTTTTTCATGTTGGACTTTGGTTTATGTATTTGCCCTATATATAGGATCCTTCTATGGTACTTAGTTATATTTTACAAGGTATCCGAGCTAGAATCCATAAAACCATTGATATACTAAAAACACCAAAAATCATCTTCACTTCTGTTTCCGCCTACTAATGATCGACGCTGATTTATCCATTATTACCGACTCCCTGCAAGAATTCGCCATCGCCGCCAATCTATAAACCCCCCTACCGCTGGGAGGTCATTGTTGTACCTCCCAAAGTTAATATTTATAAGCCCTAAATGCTTCATATCTACAAATAGGTTATATAATGGCAGGTCGAAGTCGTCCACGAAGAAGAGGAATTTTTCTAATGTGTTTAAACATATATGGTGGATGAATACTAGACTATATATATATATAATCAAGTAAATGGGGGGGGGGTTGGTTGGTTGGTTTTTCCTAAGTTATGAATTTAAATACAAGCTAACTAGCAAAGTCAAGTAACTATTCTAATCATGCAACAACTAAGAAAAAGTGATAAAAACTACAAAAGGCAAAGGGTTGGTGGAAATTGATATCAACTTCCAATCCTAATGTAGAACATTGAATCATTCACTCATTATATTACATTCATTACCTATGGGGAATGCTAATACTTCAATTTTGAAGATCAACATTCAATTCTTCTTAAGAGTAATTCACAAAGACGTTCAACGACTATTTTCAAACCTCATTGATAATCACTTTAGACGTTCAATGACCATAAGGTACTTCATCAATGACATTATACATGAAGAACCATAGATTTGATAACAACAAGCATTTGACCAAATGCATATCCATTTAACCAAACAAAGCATTCATTAGATTAAACCTAAAAAAAACAACATTCATGATTCGAACTTTCATTGCTTCTTTAGGATAAATATGAGAACAATCTACATTAACGAACTTATCTTGAAAGATTCACAACACATTATACATAAGAAGTTCTAATTCCATGTTCTTGGATTTTCATGTAAAATGAGCTAAGAAAGTATACACTTTCCTAACACCCTAACACTTCAATCATACAAACAATTTCTATTCTCAAACAACCCATGGCATAAATAAAGTAAAACATCACATTAAGAACACATGAATGCTAAATAACAAAAGCTTCAAGAAAGAGTGAAATAGAGGTTCTTAGTACATAGATTTGGAAGCTTCAATCAATTTATCCCTAGTACAAACTAACCTAGATAATGAAAACACATGATTAACCTACAAAAAATAAGAAAAGAAAGAATGAAAAACTAGGGTTTTTGGTCCCAAAATTGGAAGAAGAAGATGAGAGAAAGAGAGAGAGGATAAGGTTTGATATTTATAGAACAAAAAGTAGAAAAGAGTTCTGGCCACACATCCATCGTGACTCGCGACCAATCCTTCGCGAGCCCCGACCGAGCCAAATTTCAGCATCTTGATTTCTTTCTTCTTTTTGTCCCAAGTCCTCCTCTTCACTTCACTTATATTCAATTCCTCAAGTCTTCAAAAGCTCAAATGAAAGTTTTCAAATCTTCAAAGGTAGTCTTCAAAGTCTTCAAACAATTATCTTGTCACACAAAATCCACTAGAAAAGTAATAAAAGCTTAAAAGTTGCTCTTAACTCTGCTTAGATAATTTCAAGGAAAAATGCATCATCTAGAGCACAAAAGTGTACAAAATTGAATCCAAAAAGTTCCAAAATAACCATATAAAATGGGTGCATCAAACCTCCCCGCACTTGAACCTTACTCTTCCTCGAGTAAGAAAAGATTCAAGCACACAAAGGAATTCATATGTCCACATCCAAAACAAATATTTCCCCAATCAAAGTCTCACAAAAACTCTCAATATCATAAATTCCAAAAATAAAGCTCTAATGACAATTTTTCACACACACAACCTCAATTCCAAAATCTAACCAAACCTACCACTTATCAATTCACTAATCGTAAAAATGTTTCAAAGTCCCAAATTGATAATTTCAAAGTCCAATGGCACAAAATGAAGTTAAAAGCATATCAAAGGTTTTAGCACATACTTCACTTCATACAAATATATCAACCCGAAAACAAAGTATACCAAGAATCAAGAATTCCATAACCATACTTTGTTTTCCCTCGATAAGTTACCCAATCCCAAGAAGTCCTATGATTTTAGGCTACCTGATCCATCCATATGTCAACCGCAACCTTATGACTCCAATGTCGACAAATGAATAGAAAAGTAACAAAATTTTCCTTTTCTTTTATTTTCTCTCTTTCTTTCATTTTTCCTAGGAACCCCTTCGGATTTTCATCCTAGCCACACTTCATATTTCTTTTGGCTCACATCTCGCCCACATTTAGCCTCTCATTTTTACCTAAGCTGCCCTTTCAGGTTTTTTACCTATCCGGGCCCCCAATGTTGCCTAAGTTACCTTTTCGGGTTTTCAATTTAGCGACTTTTCTTTTTATAATTTTTTTCTTTTTCATTTTCATTTTTTTTTTAAATTTTCTTCCTTTTTCTCATGTTTTTCCAATCAAAAGTAGAAAAAAAACATTCCAAATCAAGCTTGCATGCATGTGAGTCCTCTAACCCCTCCCCACACTTAAAACATTAAATTTCCCTCAACATAAACATATAAAGCAAGAACAATAAAACTCAAGGTAAGAGATAAAGTGACTCCCATTTTTCTGTATAGTCACCGGTGATATGACGTAATCCCATGTATTTGTGCGGTATCGATTCCGAAATTGATTTCAGAGCCAGAGTGGGAAGCAAAGGTGTCCTAGAAGAACTCACCCCTCGAGCAATACGTTGTCTTTTTTATGTCGTTTGATCAAGACTAACACCACAGGGAATAATATCAAACACACAAGTACATAGGGGTTTTGTAATACTAGGTTTAGCATCAAAGGTTAATAAACATAGTATTCTCAAAGAACAAGCAATCCATCCTGCAATCACCACTATGAAACTATCCAATAAAAATATCTAACATATATTGACAAATATCCAAGCATCATTATAAAATATAGCAATCATAGTCACAATGATGTAGGCGGCATACTACAATCAACAAAGGTACTATAAAAATGCAAGAATATTCATATGTCTATATGTGTAAGATGGTGGAGGAATGAGTGGAGGTGTGGTGGTTCTTGGGAGTATTTGGTGGAGAAGAAGGAAGGATTTTGCAGTGTTTAAGCTTAGCTGAAAAGCAAGTCTCTCCATTGCGAATCGCGACAGTCCCTTTTGTGACTTGCGATGCTTCGTCGCGACTCACAAAAAGTTGGACCTGTTATCTTAAGTTTTTCAGCTTTCTCTTGATTTGGTTGTGACTTACGACCCAAACTTCGTGACTCACAATAGGTTCATCGTGATTCACAATGGGACCTTCACGACTGGCAAAATATTGGGTCTGTGAACTCAATTCTTTCATAAATGTTTCTGATTACATCGCAACTCACGGTGCCTAGATCGTGATGAAAAGATGGTACTAGGAGTTCATTTTAGCTCCCTTATTCGTTGTGATTCACGACATATGTGTTGCGACTCACGATAGACAGGGTTTCCCAACACTTAGAAAATATTTTCTTACCAACTTTCCAAGCTCTCCTCCCTTTCTCATTAAGCTCATTCCTTTATCTACTCTAATGCAATGCACTTCACTTTGCTACAAAATCATAGAAAAACACACTGTGAAAAGAATGAGATAAAATAAAGAAAAATAATCAATAAAAACCAAAATAAAAGCCAAATTTATTTACGTCGTCGGCACGACTTAGCTTTGCATGTTTACGGTCATCGGTAAGACCCTAATGTTATCCATATGGTGAAGGCTTGAACTGCTTCACTATGAGCATCCAAAACTAGAAAGGTGGGTACAAAATGTTCAAGAGGAAAGTTTTGTGGAGATGGAGATGGTTTAAAAACAGTTGGGTGGTTAGGAGGATTGGGATAGTCTTTTGGCTCTTCTCTTATCTCCCTCAAAACTTCCAAAAATGGTGAAGTTGGTTCACTAGGTGGGGGGTAGGGGTGATGATAGTAAGAATGATAAATGTATCACAACACCTCTTCCCCCACGTTTTTGTCTTCCACAACCGAATCCTCATCCCCTTCGAACTCGAACTCATTTCTCATGGTGACCTCACTCACTAAATCTCTGAGTTTAACTTGGGATGGTGTATTTTTGGAATCACGAGCTTCCATTTGGGCCACCGCTTCTAATATATTGCTCACATGCCCGTCAATAGCCTCAAGACTACAGGAGATCCGAGTGTCCAGTTCCTCACTAGTCTTGGCCAAGTTCAAGTTTTCTATGACATTCATGATTTCCTCATGTGTCAACCTTGAACCTTCTTATTGGGCTTGGTTTTGGGGTATGGTATAAGGTGGTGAAGGCCAACTATTTAGCTTGTATTGTTTGTTTTTCGGCTTATTCTCATACCACCAATCCGGATTACCACTCCACTATGTATTGTAAGAATTGTGGTATGGATACCATCCTCGGGCTTCTTTCACTTGAAAACAAACATCTCCAACCTCTTGGTAGAGCTCTTCATAATACTCTTAGTTTTGGAAACTAAGGTTTCTTTCCCTCTTATAATACTCTTCTCTCAATAAATAGCAAGACTCGGGAGGATAGTCGGAATGACACATCTTACAAAACCTTGCTTGTTGAGCCTCTCTTCTCATCATGAGTTCCCTCAAAGTGAGACGTTCCATTTTTTTCTTCTTCTAAAGTTTGGAATCATATTGCAAGAATTCTTGATAAAAAATCACCAAGAACTCAAGCAATACCTACTCCTAACAAAAGCAACCACAAAGAAGTGGAAAATAAAAATAACTAGCTAATATGCAACCAAATATGCCCAAACACCTAAAAATAAATGCCTCTTCCCCAGAAACGGAACCAAAATTTGAGAGGGCACCGCCGTACCTCTCAAAGTTAATATATATAAGCCCTAAATGCTTTATATCTACAACTAAGTAGATCATGGCAAGTCGGGGTCATCCACGAAGAAGAGAAATTTTTCTAAGGGTTTAAACATATAAGGTTGATACATACATATATATATAGATATAAAAGCAAGTAATAGGAGGGGGGAGGTTGGTTGGTTTTTCCTAAGTTATAAATTTAAAGACAAGCTAACTAGCAAAGTCAGGAAACTATGCTAATCATGCAACAACTAAGAAAAAGAGATAAAAACTATGAAAGACAAAGCCTTGGGGGCAATTGATATCAACTTCCAATCCTAATGTAGATCATTGAACTACTCACTCATTCTATCACATTCGTCACCTATGGGGAATGCTATCACTTCCATTTTGAAGATCAACATTCATTTCCTCTTAAGAGTAATTGACAAAGACGTTCAAAGACCATTTGAAAACCTCGTGGATAATCACTTTAGATGTTCAACGACCAGAAAGATATTTCATCAATGGCATTATACACGAAAAACCATTGGTTTTAAAACAACAAGAATTTGACCAAATGCATAGCCATTTAACCAAACGAAGCATTAATTAGATTAAACCTAGAACAAACCATATTTATGATTCAACCTTTCATTGCTTTTATAGGATAAATATGAGAACAATCCACATTAAGATACTTATCTAGCAAGAATCACAACACATTATGCACAAGAAGTTCTAATTCCATGTTCTTGGATTTTCATGTCAAAGAGCTAAGAAATTGTACACTTTTCGAACATCCTAACACTTCAATCATACAAATAATTCCTATTCTCAAGCAACCCATGGAATAAATGAAGTAAAACATCACATTAAGAACACATGAATGCTAAATAAAAAAAGCTTCAAGAAAGAGTGAAATAGATGTTCTTACTTCATATATTTGGAAGCTTCAATCAATTGTGCCCTAGTACAAACTAACCTAGATAATGAAAACACGTGATTAACCTACAAAAACTAAGAAAAGAAAGAAGAAAAAACTAGTTTTTGGTCCAAAATCTGGAAAAAGAAAAAGAGAGAAAGAGAGAGAGGATAAGGTTTGGTATTTATAGTAAAAAAGTAGAATATTTCTGGCCACACATCCATTGCAACTTGCGACCAATCTTTCGGGAGTTGCGACCCAGCCAAATTTTAACATCTTGATTTTTTTCTTCTTTTTGTCCCAAGTCCTCCTATTTACTTACTTATTTTCATTTCCTCAAGTCTTCAAAAGCTCAAATGCAAGTCTTCAAATATTTAAATCTTCAAAGGTAGTCTTTAATGTCTTCAAACAATTACCTTGTCGCACAAAATCCACTAGAAAAGTAATAAAAATGTAAAATTCGTTCTTAACTCTCCTTAGAGAATTTCAAGGAAAAATGTAATATTTAGAGCACAAAAGTGTACAAAACTGAATCCAAAAAGTTCCAAAATAACCATATAAAATAGGCACATCAGTCACCGCGAAGGCTGTTGGTAATGTCGATGCCGCTCAAGCCACCACCGATCTCGCCACCATGAACCTCCACGCTGCTGCCAATCGATTCCAAGCCAATACTGACGCTGCCAGAAATCCCAGTGCCTCTTTCAATGCCCCTGCGCCATTAGCTACATCTCCATTTTTTCACGCTTCAGATAACCCAACTCTGCTGATTGCTCAGTTAATTTTAAAGGTGGTAATTATCGTGAATAGGTCGAATCTCTTCGTCTGTAACAGCTGCAGCAACTCGAAAACTAGACCATCACTGTTGCCGGCTGGATTCAAATTGGCACCGCTACCACCAAGATGCTTCTACTGCCTCTATGGGTTTTTCATTTATCACTCTTATCGTTAAATTATACCCAGTTTATCTAAAGCCTAGTGGAATTCGGTTTTTAATCTCATTTTAAAATTATATACCACTGAGAATAAGTCAGGTAAGTCTTCTTTATCTTAGATAATTGATTCTGGCGCTTCTTATCATATAACCAGGTACACGGATTTTCTTCATTATATTATCATGTTCAATTTTTTGATGTTATTATTCCTTATAGAACCATATATACTGTTGTTTACCAAGTCACTTTAAGTCTTGGGAATATTATTCTATCACTTGTTTTGCTTCACCCTGAATCACGTTGAAACTTATTATCTTATGCTAAGTTACTTGCTACCCTTAATTTTCTAGTTGTGTTTACCGAAAAGATATGCATATTACAAGACACCAGCTCGAGAACAGTGATTGACGTAGGTGAACAGTTGGGTGGATTTTATTGGCTGCACACTTTGAATAATTTTCCTTCCCGACACGCACAAAGGTAGTCCTCAGTTTCTACTAATCTTTGGCTTCAACAATTTGGTCATCCTTTCACTTCACTATTGTTTTCTCTTTATTTTATTAAAGATATTTCATTTGGATTTTAATACCATTGCTCCCTACTCAATCTGTCATCGAGCAAAATATTCAAGAAATAGTTTATGTTAAGTTTGAGTAAAACTACTCATCCTTTTGAGTTTGTTCATTGTGATATTTTGGGACCTTATAATTACCATCCAATAGTGGAGCCTTTTTTTTAACCACAGTTGATGACTACTCTCAGGTTGTCTGGGTTCATCTACTTGCATAAAAACAGAGATTGCTCTCAAATTTAAGGAATTTTTTGCTCTCATTTTGAGACAGCTTCAATGCCACATCTTCAGGGTTCGAGAAAATAATGGCACAGAATTCTTATCACTACAGTCTTACTTTGCTGAAATAGGAATTTTATTTGAGACTTCTTCTATTGATACGGCTCAGCGGAATGTCGCGTGGAACCTAAGCATCGACATCTTCTAAATGTTTCTCATGCTCTTCGCTTTCAAGTACACCTACCTATTGATTTTTGGGGAGAATGTGTGTTGACTACGACTTACTTGATTAATTGCACTCCTACACCTTTGCTGGATCTGAAGACTCCTTACCAGCTGCTACACAGACGAGAACAAAATTTTGATTTTCTCCTAATTTTTGGAAGTCTATGCTTTGCTTCTCAAGTTCCTTGTCGCCGCAATAAATTTGTATCTTGGATTCTTTGATGCATTTTTCTAGGTTACTCTACAAGAAAAAAGGCATGATGTGTTTATGACCTCGACTCTCAGACTTAATTTGACATGATGTTGTCTTTTACGAAGAAAATTTCCCTTATACTCAAGTTTCTGATTCTGATCTCGAGCTCCAAACTGAACCTATTTTCTAACAATCTGATGAAACAATTCTTGCACCGCAAGACATTACCGTCTCCACTAATCCGCCGGTCACCATGCTGCCCACCACTGACACCCGTTACTACTGAGTTGTTTGCTCCTGCCTCGTAGATCGCCGATTGACGATGTCAACTGCTTCTCAATTGGCTTCCGCTTTTGTCTCATTCGTTGCATGTCACTCCCATCTTCTTGCAAGAGCTTCTACCGCCCGCCGACCTTACCGCTGCTGATCTGGTGCTGCATTGCCCTCTTTCCCTTCGGCACTGTCCTTAGGTAATACTTATCCCATTGTTAATTATGTTTCATTTGATAAGTTTTTGGTTTTGCATTCTAGACTTTTAGGTGTAGTGACTTCTAGTACAAATCCTTCTTCTTATGCCGAAGCGTCGCTTCGTACACTGGCAAGCAACAATGGAGAAGGAAATTGATGCGCTTGAACGCAACCATACTTGATTTATGTCTCATATCCCACATGACAAATCTGCTATTGGTTGTAAGTGAGTTTTCCATACTAAATACAACTTATTTGATGGTTCTATTGAGCGTACACGGGTCGCGTTGTTGCTTTGAGTAATCGTCAGATTGAAGTGGCTGACTTTACTGAAACTTTTTCTCCAGTTGCAAAGTTAAATTCAGTTATTGAAACCTAATATTTTTTGAACAAATAATATTTTAAGATTATTGTGCACTCATTTAAATAATATCAATTTCATTAATTATTTTGAAATTAATTTGAAATTATTTTGATTGATAGAAAATTATAACTTTTTAAAATTATATAGATCAGTCAAATCATACTTACTTTGTAACACTAAATTTATGCAATTTAAATCTAACTTATTATCCGATAAAAAGTTGAAAAGATATTTCTAAATAAACGGTTGATTCTAAATTGAAATTAATACTTCTCTAGTATCACTATATTAGACACACTAAATTTTTTAACTCGATTTATGGTGAATAAAATGAGTGGATAGAACTAAGTTTAGAAGGAATAAAGTCGAATAAGTGAATGGAAATAAAGGAATCTTAAATGTGTGGCAATATAAAGATAACAATTAAGAAATGAAAGTGTATCAAGTACAGTAGATCAGAAAGCAATAAGTTAGAAATGAAATTCAGGTTGAATTTGTTTCAAATTAAATGATTTGGCCTTTCTTAAGCGTCGAAAGAACCCGTGCGTCACTAGTAGAGAGAGGGTCATTAAAGGCGGTTTTACCATACCACTTTTGAGGAGTTTTCTCAGACGCCACCTTTAAACGTACAATAATTAGAGGCGGTTGAAAACCCACTTTTAATCAGGACCGAATTTAGTTATGAATTCGGAACCTATATCCCAAGTTCTAAACAAAAAACTGCTTCAAAAAATACAACAAGCTCATGCACATATCATCAACAGAGAAAAAAGGCGGCCTAATTTGAAAGACCAATAGAGAATGATGTAGAAGTCAAAAGGTTGAAGGGAGGAGGCGTACGATGGGATGCAAGATTCCACACCTATTTCCATTCCATTTGTGGCTTTTTTTGCAACTTCTAAAAAAAAGGCCCAAACTGACCAAAAAGTTAAGGAAAAAAGAGTTCCCTAAACGGCACATTGCTTGGAACATTTTTGCTCTCGTAGCTCTTAAACTAGCTCTTAAATTCACGGCCTAAAAGCATTTGAGCGCAGCCGGTCCAAGCTAAAACAAATTTCTCGACTTTCAAAAACGTTCCTTTCTTTTGTTGAATCCAACTAATAGCTAAGTTGATTTAAATTAATCAACGGTCAACCCTTCATTGACCTATATAAATACAAATGAAAATTTTTGATATTAACTAATAAGCGTTCAACCTTTAATTGACTTAGTATATATATAAATACATTCATAACCTCAACTTTATGCTGAAAGTGCTAATATAACCTTATAATCTGAGAAAGTGTCAATTTAACTCTAGCTAATTATTGTATGTGTCAATCTAACCATAACTTTCAAAAAAATTGTATCGATATAGCCAAACTTTCTAATTCCGGCGTTGACCCATAAAAAGGTAACAATGACAAAAAATAAAATGACAGAAATACCCTCCTATACTACCGGAAACCTCCGCCAACCGCTAGAATCGAAAGCCACAATGTCCCCAAAAATTCTTTGGCAATAGCCACAGTCTTCCCAAAAACCATCTGAATGGTAGTGGAAGTCACATGCGCTAAATCAAAAGGCACAATTCTCTCTCAAGCGGCAAGTTCACATTAAGATCACACAACTCCATTAGCACATTGGGCTTTAGTGATGTAACTAAGATCAAATACGTCCTTTGCGCCAAGATTTAGGCGGCGGTAATTTTCAAACAGGGGAGGAGTCTCAGATAGGGGTGGGCGTCGGGTCGGGTTATTCGGTTTTCGGTTTAATTGGTTCGGTTTATTCGGTTTTTTTAAAAAAATGTCAAAACCGAAACCGACCCGAAAAACCAAATAAACCGAATAATCCGATCCGAATTTGAAATTTGGATTCGGTTAGAATTCGGTTTAAAACCGAATAAACCGAAGTAATTTCAACTTTTATTAAATTGAATTTAATTAAATTAATTTTGGACCGAATAAACCAAAAGCCCACAAACATACCAAAATTTCAACTTCAAATAAATGATTATAGCCCAAAAATTATGGACAAATCATTTATCATTAAAAGCCCATTTGGCATATGCATTGCATCTTATGCTTTGCTTTATGCTTTCATGAACATGATAAAATTTTAACTTTAATTTAACAAATTACGGCCCAATAATATAAAGCCAAGTTATTTGTTAATTATGGCCCAAAAGCATCAAATGCTTTGCCTTGGAGAAACGTTGGAGGAGGGATGGTATTTATAGGTGAAACTTACCCTAAGTCTCCTACATATTTCCGATGTGGGACTACGCAATTCCAAACCATGTGTAGTACTTGGCTTCAATGCGGCTTCAGGCTTCAGATTCAGCCTTCATAAATCATTCCTATTGTATTGCATAATGCCTTCACCTTTTCTTCCTTTTTTTTATTGAATTTATTATGAGTCTGTCTCTTGAAATACGGTCTTTCCATAAGTCATGGAAATATTATGGTTTAAAATATAAATTAGAAGAAATGAAGATAAAATTTATGGGTTGAATGAATCGGGTTATAAACTTTATAACTACTACACGTTGCATAATAAAATTTTAATATTACAACTAAGACATTTTACTTTGTATTATTATAATTAAACTCTATCTTTCCATAAGCCTACGGAATAATGGAAACACGGTATTTTCCAAGATTTTTCCATTTATTATTACATTATTTAATTTGAGGAGTATTTTGTGACTGATGATTATTTAATACCGTTTGATCTCAAATCCTTTTTATTATTATTACCCTATTAATTTGACTTATGTTTTTACCTTTTTCATACATGATGAATGTGTTTATAATATATTTTGGCAAAGTCTTGGGAAAGAAGGTATTTCTATAGGTTTATGGAAAGACGGGATTTAATTAGAATAATAAAAGGCAAAAGGTCTTAGTTGCAATATTAAAATTTTAGTATGCAATATATAGTAGTTATAAATTTATAACCCGGTTCATGCAACCCAGAAATTTTATCTTCATTTTTTCTAATTTAAAGTTTAAACCTTGGTTTTTCCATAACTTATGGAAAGACCGTTTTTCAAGAGACAGACTCATATATTTTTATGATTTCTTTCTCTTCTATTTATATAAGTAATTTAAATACATTTAGAGGGTGATACAAAAATTCCATTATTAAATAAACACAACGTCTTGTTTTAGACTGACAAATCATTATACAATATTATTTTATAATTGATATAACTAATAAGCTGATTTGATATTTGTTTTTATCTATTGCAACAAATTTCTTATAACTTTTAAAATGTATGGTAATGTATAAATAATTATAATTTGACCCTAATAGTTATTAAAACGAGATTTTTCATTATTAGTCTAACATTTAGATGGTCTAATAGGAGACGTTCTCCTAAATTAACTATGATATTTATATATTACTTTCTTCATCTCTTCACCAAGTAATCTCACTGTCTTCATCTCTTCACCAAGTAATCTCTTCTGAGTCCATTGTAGTTTGTTAATTTTTTAGAGCAGAGGAAAATGTCCATTGTTTGAGGAATGCTTTAGTGTAGTGAAAGTTTACTGTTGAGAATCAATTATTCGTGCACCTTATCATTGTGATTACTAAGAGCACTGTAGTTTAGATATGGATATTTATTGATTATAGTTAATGCTTTCCATTTACGTTCATGCCAATAAAAATTTATAAGAATATATATACTTGTTTTTAAATTTATAAGAAATTTAAACGAACTAATTTATTAAACTTTTTTTATAATGAATATGGATTGTAAAACACTTGAATATCAATTTATTGTCTATTTGATCCATTTCACATTTTCATGTTAAGATGTTTGGGGTAATTTTTTAAAATGTATAGATTAGTCCTCCCACTTATATTTACTTATAAATTTAGTTTTGTATTTTTAAATTTTATTTATTATTATATATTATTTATTTATTTATTTATTTACAATTCGGTATTCGGGTCGGTTTTCGGTTTGAGTTTCAATATCCAAAACCAAACCAAAAACCATATTCAAAATTCGGTTTATTCAATTCGGTTATCCAAAAACCGTATTTTAAATTCGGTTCGGGTTATTGGGATTCGGATAATTCGGTTTTTGGTTCGGTTTTCGGTTTTTTTGCCCACTCCTAGTCTCAGATACGGCGGCGGCCCCGTCATAGCTTAACCGGCTAGGCCGGTGACCTTGCAGCACACAATAATTGAGCAAATGAAGGGTAATTTCAGTTCAAGATCTCCACTGATCTTACCCTCTCTCCTTTTTCTTCTTCTCAGCACCTCCGTTTTCTGCTACTACTTCTCCCCACAGCGGCAGGACATCGACATGGTTTACCTCAATCCGAGGTCTCCAAATATTTAACATTATGATTCCGATTGCGATTTATCCTCCGGCAACTGAATTCCCCACGCAGCGGGGACTCACTACACCAATGAGACTAAATGTGAGATTGACAGTCGGCAGAGTTGAAATTCGGGAAGAAAGGAATAATTTGATTTTTTTTTGACGAGGGAAAAATGGTGTTTTTAACAAAATCCAGCCATCAAAACGGTTGACTAAAATATCAGTAGATTATTTTGACACTTTCTGAGATTGCAGGGATTATATTAACATATTCAGTAAAAAATCAGGGTTATTTTAGCACTTAGCTCTAAATACAATTAAAAATGTTTGACTTTAACTAATCAACATTTAACCCTTATTTAACTTTATAACTAAGTTGACTTTAACTAATCAACACTCGAATCTTACTTAACTTGGTATGTAGAATACAAATAAAAATGTTTGACTTTAACTAATCAACAGTGGACCCTTACTTGACGTTGTATATATAAACGTCAATAACTAAGTTAAATTCAACTAATCACGATTAACCCTTATTTGAATTAGAGTATACAAATACGAATACAAATGTTTAACTTTAACTAATCAACAGTAAACCTTTACTTGAGTTTTTACCTGCCTCCACCCGAGGTCGTTAATTGTAGCTAATTAACCCGATCAGAGGATTTATGAGAGGGTCAAAGATAAGATTTATATTATGCACCAATTCTCACTACTACGCTACCTCAAAATAGTTAGCGGTAAGCCCTGGGTATGTTCACAGAGATGCTAGGGTCTAAGAGTCAATGAAACCACAACCTCGTGCAAGTCATCAATCCGTACGAGCGAAAGGAATAGCTAGTAAAGCAAACATTGGGGGGGTTTCACTAACAACTACAAGACATAAAAGAAAAGAGCTATTAATCTATAAACTTAAGCACTTCGGGAGTCATTTCACAACATGGTTGATTTAATGTTTCGATCCTCGATTCATTTACATAGAGATCTTGAAAAATTAATAGAGTAGTGTTCATAACATGTGGTGTGGTTGACGGCATACACTTCTTTGTAACTGTCACATCAGGTGCGCTCGCAACCCTCTTTCAATACCGCCATCGTAATTAGGGGATTACAACAAGGTCCGACCGTAGTTGTAGATTTGTTTCTCCCTCGTGCGTACGTCCTGGGTTTCCACCACAAATGCACTACTTCCCAATCACATATCAATTAGGTCAAGGGGTCGTTGGCACCTTATCTATGACACTAGGGCCTCTTACAACCCTAGCTTGCTACTTTTTGCTATCTCTACTCGTAACATCTCGGACTACGGCTCTCCCGAGTTAGAGTAATACTTGGCTCTCCCGTGCACTCACCCACGCAGATCCATACTCCCTTACCCATTCAAACATCTAGATTTCTCTTCCCAATGAGGCATTAATATTTGAACCTACATGAATATAGAATAATTTTGTTCTTATATGGAGTGTACTATTCATGCAATTCAAACATTAAAGAACAAGTCACAATAATATTATGAACAAAAAATTAGGATGAACTATAGAATCTCACAAAACAAAATTAAACCATGTGCATACAGTTTATCCCCAAGTTATGGAAACTACTCCATAGATATGGAATTCAAATATAGATTTGAGTTCCACATTATAGGATCAAAGTAAAAATTTTAAAAAACAAGGAAAGAAAAGGATAGAGTGTTTCTCTTTTTGAAGTTGTTCTCCTAATGAATGAAAATAATCCAAAGTTTATCTCCACTCTTTAACCTACTAGACTAAGGCTACATTTATAAGAGAAGACAGTTGGGCCTAAAAATAGGCCCAAAAAAGGCTAAAAATGAGTAAACCCTAGCTTAGCATCCGCCCAACACGGGTCGTCGCAAATGGCGCGGCTCGTGGTACGTACGGTTGTCCTAGCTAGCGCAGGCTACAGGATCTGGTGCAGGTCATGTCTCTTCTTCCGGTGCGGGATACTGGATCTGGTGCGGGTTGCATCACATCATCTGGCGCAGACTGTGACTTTTGATGCGGGACACCATCAGCATGCTGGATTTGGAATTTATGATCCACGGGGCGCGGGCTTTGGCACGTGTCATTGTCAGAAGGCTCGGTTTGCTCAGAATCTTGGTGCGAGGCATGAACTTTGGCACGAACCATTATCAAAAGGCTCTATCTGCTCAGGAACTTGGTGTGGGATGCGACCTTTGGCGTGGGCCATCGGCTGGTCTTGTCATCTTGGACTCGGAATGGCACGGGCAGTCAAAATGGGATGGTTTGCGCTTATATTATCCAATTTTGAGTGGAGTTGAGACTTGTGCTTGCGGCCCATGGCTCTTGGCGCGGGCCGCACCATGCCCTCGTGCTGATCCCTTTAGGAGCAGGACGACTCATTTGGCGTGGGTCATTGGTGCCATGCATGAGCGTCCCGTGCTGACCCTGTTTGTGCCTTAGTGGCTTGAACTTTCCTTTGCTACGGTTGAAGCTTTAGTCCGTAGTCAATTTTGTAGTGCCCAAGAAGAAAAATCCAATGAAATTAGGCCTTGAAGGCTAATTCTTCTCAGATGATTCTTAGACTTTGGCACAACTCATCAGCCCACGAATCACCATTTCTTCGTTGGCCACCTTGAACTCTAATGCCGCCTATCTTTAGTTCTAATCTTCTTCTCCACACATTGATGTTCATGGCCTTTGTCTACTACCATTCTAGCGGTGAATAGTCTTCTATCTCTTCTATTGTCCTTGCAAACGAACTTCAATATCTTCTACCACCCTTATGAATGGACTTCACATAGAATGTAACCAAAAAGTTCTCATTAGCGACCTACTAAAGATGATCACAAGGAAGATGTCCATTAGTACCAATTAAGTCTACAAAACACGGGATTTTGACAAGAAAACCATAGATGGTCGTCTAAACCCCTTGTCATGTAAACTCAACTAATGCTACCAATCCACTAAATAAAACAAGCTAAAAACTATGCTGAATGCAATGGTTAACGCATGTAAAATGAAGCACATCAGACTCCCCACACTTAACACTTTACTCATCCTCGAGTAAATAAAGACAAGAAAAAGAATTAAGAGAAATGTAGCATGCAAACATAAGTTAACCGAGGCATCCAAATTATTCCTAGATTACCCTGTTTCCCCCCAAAAAGAGTAGAATCTCACAACTCTCACACTCCCCAAAGAACATAAGCAATCTAACCACCCAAAAGTAAAATGTGGAAAAAGGTAAGCCAAAAGGATAAGTGTTAAGCTAGCTTACTTTTCCCAAAATGATCCCCAAAGCAATCAAGGAGTCGTCTCCAAAAACAATCCACCAAGGAAATCCAAAAGCCTATGACTTGGTTGTAACATAGGGATAATTTGTGATTCTCAACCTAGTTACAACCAAGGAGTCAACTGTATTGTCAACCTAGTTTTTTTTGTTCTCTCTCAATTTCTCTCATTTTACCAAGGAGTCCTTTTGGATTTTCATCCTAGCTTTAACACACAAAGGGTAATCACTTCTCACCTTTTTCCACAAGGCCTCTCATTTTTGCCTAGGCTTGTAAACCTAGCTGGGCCTAGCCTCTCATTTTTACCTAGGTCTTTTGACCTATCCGAGCTTTTCCCAATGTTACCCAAGTCGCTCTTTTGGGTTTTCATTTTGTCCAGGTTTTTTAATTTTTAAATTTTTAAATTTTTCGAAATTTTCAATTTTCTTTGGTGTAGCACACAATTTCCCCAAAGTGGGCTTCATACTACAAAGGATAAGATCAAAACAAAGATTACACCACCAATATCCTAAAACAACCTACCCCCTGCAAACTAGGAACCCTAGCATAGCATGTCATGCCACCAGATATCCATCCAAAATTATCCCTCAACAATCAAAAACTAAAATCATCAACAATTAAGAAAACTACCAATGAAAAACATAAAATGCACCGAAGAAATCCAAGAATGAAACTCCCTAAGTGCTCACTAATCCCTTCCCCACACTTAATGTCAAAACATAAGTGAGGTTGGGAGAAATAGTGATACTCACACTCGTGGCCCCGAAGGGCCTTCCTCCTCGTCGTGACTCATGAAGCTCCTCTCAATGTATTTTGTTTCTTGAAGCGCGACCTCGATGTGATCCATCCTCGAACTAAAATCCTCTACTTGCATCCTCACTCCTCCTATTGCTTGGACTACGTGCAACACTGGGGTGGAGCTCGAAAGCTAATTCCAAAGTGCTTGCAATCGGTCGATGATGTTCGTGAACAAGCGGGAGTGGCTATGATGTGCTCTCAAAGATGTCTCACCCTTAGCCTCCTCAATGTCTATCTTCGGGGTGGCTAAGACTCTATAGAACTCCTCTTAAAGAACTGGTCCGACTCAATAAATAGGTCATCCAAACATGTGTCATGGTTTATGGCCGTGCGCTCTAGCTGTGGAAGTACCATGAAACTACTAGTGCTCGCTCCACCATAAAGCCATACATATCGATCCTACGATGTGGTAGGTCCCACCATAGATGCTTTGGCTAACTTCTCAATATTATACTTTGTACCTGATTGTCCCGAGTTAGCCAACGCTCTGTTTGTGACTGGATTCCCTAAGTGTTATGCCAATAGACCTACCATGCTACCATAGATATCTAAACACTCTTTCTTTCCCTCATCATCGTGCACTCAGGTACAAAGTTCCCCACTAGGTTCGAGAAAAAATTACCCTCGGGAGTCATTGACCAAAGGCAATGAACATCCAAACCCAGACATTGCGTTAGCTCACCATGGCAGAAAACCCCCATTGCCAATAATTGGTTAACGTAACAAAATACCGGTTGAACCAAGGCGGTGCTGTTGCTCATATTCTTCTGATCAGCCCCTTTCAGCTGCCTTCAAAAGTTCCCAAGAGAAAAAGGCATCCCTTGACGGTGTGTCCTAGGGATCTCTTTGTCGTACTTCCATCCAAAGGTACGACCTATCTCTCGGTGTGTCATCTGATACTCCTTATCAGCAAGATTGAATTTGGTTGCCTTGTGTCTATTCTCGTCTGTGACCAACCAAAGAGTAGCTAGGAACTCTGGGGTCCACCTGATGTAAGTCTTAGAATGTTTCTCTAAGAACTCCCTTTAGACCTACTCGGCCTAAGAGATAGGTCACGGGATCAAGTAAGCCTAGAGCCACCAGTATGTCTATGCATGTGAATCTGGTCTCTAGTATACTCCTCTTTTGGTCTCTCAAATTCCTCCACCTCTGTACTACAGTCACGGAAATATTGGATAGTCCAATAAACTCATTGGTCACAATCGCGAGGTTTTGAAGAGAAGGAGTATTGGTTCATGGTTTGCACCATTTACCGGTTTCTTCCTCTTCTCACCCCGAATGGACTTGCACTTCTCCGAAGTATTCCTTTTTGGTGACATCCTAACAAAATAAGGCAAAAAGTGGTAATGTGATCTTCAAAACAAGGCACGGCTGACATTTTCATTCAACAAGTAAATCCTACCTAGATAGCCTAGACATTCAAAACATGATAATCCAAGCATGAAGGATATTTAAACAAGAACATCCTCATTGTATAACAATCTCATGTAAGTCATTAACAACCCATCAATAAGACTATGCAACCAAGATTCATCTCCTCCCAAATCACCCAACACATGAAGAACATATCATTCAAACACAATAGCACACCAAACCACCCAACTTTCTTCAACACATGATCATAAATACAATCCCAAAAATATATCCCAACAACATACATACTCATCCGAAGATCATGTTTTTCATAACACCACCACAATGTCAATAAAAAATATAAACAAAGAGTTCAATGAATTACCTAGAATGTGAAGCTAATAATTGCAAGATCCATACAAGAAGAAGCAAGAATTGGTAATTTTTGGAAGAAAAGCTTCAATTTTTTTAGTTTCACCAAGAATGCGTGTGAGTGAGTGTTTCTTGAGGAGGAAGAAGGTGTCAAAAAATGAAATTAGGTGGAAGAATGTACTATGGATTTAGAATTTTAGCATAGATGATAAGAGAGAGATGTACAATTAGGATAAGAATGAAAATTTTAAAATTGCAATTTAGGAAACAATAGTACCAATCAATTGAATCCTAGGAATATAGGAAGTACTATTTGCATTAAAAAAATTCTAAGGAATTAGGGAATTTCAAAATTCATGACCCAAAAATGCATTTTTGAGTTAGAAATTCAGAATTTTCAAAAATTTACATTTTTTAGAACACCTTGGCAATGGAAAATTGATTTTTAGCGCAAAATGTGCTTGGCACGACCCAAGGCCTCGTACCAAACATTCTGGCACGAACCAATCCTCATGCCAAACTCCTTGGCACAAAACATCCCCTTGTGCCAAATATCCTGGAAGGGACCCATGCTTTTGGTGCGGGCCGTATCAGGTTTTGGCATCGCCACAAATTTTGACCCAATCATTAGTTTTTTTTCTCTCTTTTTCAAAAAAAAACTATGGCACCCATCAAATCTAATTCCATCTATACATAATCATGAGTCTCGAACTCAAATTTTCAAATCAAACAAGAGTTTCATCTAAATAAATCCCCATCGTAAACAAGAACATGCAAAATCTACCTAATCACTACATGAAACATGAAAGCAAAAAGAAACATTGTATATTTATCGTCGTCATCACGACTTATTTCTTTTTCATGCAATTTAGTTAGAAACACCTACCCGTGGGTCTCCGAAATCACATCGGTGACTCCACTCACAATGACATCGTTGTGAAGAGGTCTCCACAATGAGCCATCCTTACTTCTGGACCTCTTCTCCATCATATGAAATGAATCTCCCTGTCTTGCTAAAATGGAGTTCGTGAATGTCACTTTGGGGTTAGGAGGGGGTTGTGGAGGTTTTAAACCCTCGACATTCTTCCTTTCTCGCTGCAAGTTAGTTAGTATGGAAAAATATTTCTAACATAGACATACTATCAATAGCATCATGCAATTCATCGAACTCATAAACAATATTTTCAACATGGGACTCATCCAAATCTTCATGCTCATTGGTAACACAAGAGGTTTCATAGAATTCATGCTCATCACATAGGGTAACACCTTTACACATAAAAGATGAATTTGTGGAATCATACTTAGATTTATAGATATCACACACCACTTTATCCATGTCATCTTCTAGAGTCAAGTTTCCTAATTGGACATCGATTTTAGTCCTAGACGCTTTGAGAAAAGGTCTCCCCAAAAGTATTAGGGGTGCACTTCCATCGTGGGCCATATCTAGAACATAAAAGTCTGCCGGAAAAACCAACTTGCCAACTTGCACCATCACGTCCTTTACTAGTTCACGAGGACTAGCTTGGGAATGATCGGCGAGTTGGACAATCACTCTAGTATCCCTAAGCTTGCCTATTTCTAGGCGTTCATATAGACTAAACGGGATCACATTGATGGATGCGCCTAAATCTATCAAGGAATTTTCAACAAGTTTACCACCTAAGGAGATAGGGATAGAAAACATTCCAGGGTCGTCGCATTTCTTAGGAAAATTTTTATGGTTCAAAACGTTGAATCCCCCCATTTTTAAATTTCCTAACCTCTTAGTTTTCCTAATTCTCTTCTTTGTACATGAAACTTTAACAACTTAGCATATGACGACACATTTTCAACTAGTTCCAAGATAGGGATGATTACCTCGACCTTTTTGAAGACTTTTCAAATGTTCGCATCATTGGTCACCGCCTTTAGCTTTCCACTCGAAGCATTTGGGAATAGAGGTGGAATGGTAGCTTGTGCATTGAGTGGTAGAAGATCCTTGGAAGGTGCCTCATTGACCACAATCTCATCTTCTTCGAAGTGTGCCTTGGTAGCCTCTAATACTCTATCATTCTCTTGCATTATCCTCTTCCTAGACTCAGGAACTTCCTTCCCACTTCTCAAATTGAGAGCACTTACGTTCCTTGGATTGATCTCCGATTGGGAGGGGTGTTTGCTGGACTTCTTGGCTTCAAGTCGGATCACCAAGGTGGTAAGTTACCCAACTTGAACTTCAAGATTTTTTATACTTGAAAAATCTCTATTACCAAGGTCTTTAATCTCACCCCTTGTCATCTTCGCAAAGACTTCATATTTCTTACCCAATTGACCGATGGTTTCTTAGATTTTTTCTCAATCCAATTTGTAGATAGAGGCATGATTGTTGGAAAGGCCTTCACCTCGAGGGTATGGTTGAGGAGGGGCTTGTCCACCTCATTATCCTTGAGGTTGGTTATCTTCCCTCCATCAAGAATTTGGATGATCTCGATACCTTGGGTTGAACGAGTTTTCATAGGGACCTGGCCTTACATCTCCTTGGTTCCCCCATAACCCTTTTGGTTAACCCCTAGAAAATCGTGGTCTCTCCCAGTTGTCGTACTCAATGGCCTTCACTTCTTGCAAATTATCCATGACCTTGGGACACTCCTCAGAGTTGCGGTTAAGGTTGCAAACTTCGCGCACTTTGACTTGATGCACTTTTCCTAGCAAAAGCTTCTTCATCATGGAAGCAAGAGCTTGAACATGCTCCTCCAACTTGGGTGATTGGGCTGGTTCATCCAAAACCTTAACCTTTGACCTTGAGCCAAAATTTTGCACACCATTTTCCATTTCTTCAAAGAGGGCCATTGCATCCTTAGGGCTATTGTTCGCTATCAGACTATTGCAAGCGACGTTCACCATCCATATATCTTCATCACATAATCCCTCGAAGAAATAATACACTAGATCCACCTCTTTGAACGGATGGTAGGGGTAACTCACCACAATCGTTTGAAGCATTACCAATAATCATACAAGCTCTCAGTAGCCCCTTGGGTGATGTTCGGCAGTTGTTTCTTCAACCCGGATGACTTGGACACCAAAAAATACTTCTCTAAAAACCTCCACTTCATGTCCATCCAAGAACTTATGCATCCCGGTGGCAAGTAGTAGAGCCATTCTTTCGCTTTGTCTTGAAGGGAAAATGGGAAGGCTCTCAGATTGTAGTTGTCTTCAGAAACTCCCGGTGGTTTCATGTTCATACACACCAAGTGAAACTATGATAGATGCTTATTTGGGTCCTCCCCTGCAAATTTTTGGAATGTCGGTAGGTAATGGATCATGTCGCTTTTCAGCTCACAGCTCACATTGGCGGGTAATGGCGGGAAGGTAATACATAGTGGCTGATTCTCCAGGCTCGATGCCATAAGCTCCCGTAAGGTACGATTGTTTTCCTCCATTCTTTGTGGTTCTTCCATCCACACTGCTTTCCTCGGTTGAACTTCTTCTCTAGTTCTCCATCTCCTTCACCTTTGAACGCATGTGTTCTCATTCGGGTAGTGTGAGATGCCTAGATTAGTGGTACGATTGTGTACCATAAACTAGGGCTAATAATACCCTCCCAAATACAACATAGCAAGCAAATCAAAAGGTAACAAGATAAATATCACAGCAACTCAACAACCAAATTATTAAAACAAAACAAAAATAAAAGCAATTACTAACTTCTCTACTAACAAGTTGTGCTAATTGACACTTACCCTGAATGGCATCCCCGGAAGCGGCGCCAAAATTTCACCCGCCTCTACCCAAGATTGTTAATTGTAGCTAATTAACTTGAGCAGAGAACTTATAAGAGACTTATATTCTGCACATGTTCTCACTACTACGCTACTGAAAAGGTAGTTAGTAGTAAGCCCTGGGTATGTCCACAGAAATGCTAAGGTCTAAGAGCCTATGAAAACACAACCTCGTACATGTCGCCAATCTGTACGAGTGAGAGGAATATCTAGTAAAGAAAACAAAGGGGGGTTGGTTTTTCAATTAACAACTACAAGACATAAAAGAAAAGAGCAACTAATCTATAAAGCTAAGCACTGGGGGAATCATTGCGCAACATGGTTAATTTAATGTTTCTAACCTTGATTCATTCACATAGAGATCTAGAAAAACCTAATAAAGTGTTCATAACACGTGGGGTGGCCAATGGGATACACTTTCTTGTACTTATCACGTCGAATGCACTCACAACCCTTCAACAAAACCACCATCGTAATTAGGGGAGTACAACAAGGTCCAACCATTGTTGTAGATATATTTCTCCCCCGTACGATTACGTTCTGGACTTCCACCACTAATGTACTACTTCCCAATCACCTATCAATTAGGTCAAGGGGTCGTTGGCACCTTATTTATGACACCAGGGCCTCTTACAACCCAGGCTTGCTACTTTTCGCTATCTCTACCTGATATGTCCATTTTATATGCATAATTTAATACTGTTTTGGGTCACTTTTGTCCTCTTTTATTATCAAGAGCTTGTTTTTTACCTTGAAATTCTCTTAAGAGGGGTAAGAGAAACTTTACGCTCTTTTACCTCTTCTAAATGGATTTTGCGTGACAAGGGAAGAACACAGAGGCATGAAGATCGGAGGCCATTGAAGATCACATTTTCAAAGACTTTTGAAGACTTGCTTTGAAGACATGAAGGCCGGAGGCCATTGAAAACCATTTTTGGATACATTGAAGACTTGAAAAAAGAGAGGAATTGCTATGAAGATGAATGTGTACAACAAGAAGAAGAAAAGGAAACAAAGCAAAATTCTTGAACCTATCACGAGCCGCAATGGTCTCGTCGCGAGTCGCGACCAACGGGTGGCCAAAATTTCACCTTATCCTTTTGGTACTATAAATAGCACTCTCTTTCCTCTCATTCACATTCTTCTTCACCTGCATTTTATTACTGTTTAGAACCCTATTTTCTTCCATTTTCATCTTTGAAATCTCTTGTATTATGTTTTTGTTATTTAGAATTAATTAGTATGAACTCTTGTAGCTAAATCTAGTTCTTGGGAGCAATTTATTGAAGCTTCTAAACTTATGTAGTAAGATTCTATGTTTGCTCATTTATGAACATTTATTGGAGAGCATTTATTATGCCATTAATGTTGTGTTTTACATCATTTATACCATGGGTTATTTGAGTATATGAAATGTTTGTAAGATTGAAATGTTAGGGTGTTATGAAAGTTGCAAATTTCTTAAATCATTTGATATCGAAATTCAAGAGCATGGATTTAGAACTTCTTGTGTATAATGGGGGGTAATTTTTGCTAGATGAGTATGTTAATGTGGTTTGTTCTCATATTTGTCACATAGATGCAAAGAAAGGTTGAACCTTGAATGTTTGTTCTAAGTTTAATATAATGAATGCTTTGTTTGGTTAAATGACTTTGTCTTTCCTAGAAGGCTTGTTATTATCAAACCTATGGTCTTTTGGGTGAAATTTCATTGATGAAACACCCCTATGATTTTGTTTGTCTAGGGTGATCATCATTGAGGTTTGCAAATAGTCGGTGTTTGTCTTTGCAAACTACTCTTGAGGAGGAATGAATGTTGATCTTTGAATGAGAAGTGAACATTCCCCATTGACAATAAATTTAATTGAATGAGTGAATGAATCAATGAGCTATATGAAGTTTGGAAGTGGAAATCGATTGCCCATAAGGCTTTGTTAATTATCATTTACATCGTATCTTTAGTTGTATTGCATGATTAGCATAGTTCTTTTGCTTTGCTAGTTGTCGTATTTCAATTTGATAACTTAGGATCAAACCAACCAACTCCCCCCTTGTTTACATGCTTATATATATGTATGTATATGCCTAGTATGTCTTCTCCTATATATGTTTAAACACTTGAAAAGATCCCTCTTCTCGTGGATGACCCTGACTTGCCATTATCTACTTTATTATAGATAGGAAGCATTAGTGCTTAAAAGTATTAACTTTGAGAGGTATGGCGATAACCTCTCAAATTTTGGTGCCACTGCCGGGGAAGAGGCATTTATTTTTAAGTATTTGGGAATATTATGTGTGATGCCGTAGAAAATTGAATTGTTGGATCTTGGTTAATTTTGGTGAATAAATTGTGCCTACAATTTAATTTTATGGGTATTGTGTGCATATTTTGTGGTTGCGGTTTGGATTGTATTGTGCTTGTTTGAGTTGGGATTGTGTGCATTTGTGTTGCTGTGGCTGAGAATAGATTGTGACTTATGCTTGATAGGAGGCATGTTTGCCCTTGATTCAACATAGTTGTTATTTGGATAAAATGTTATTGTGCTTTGCAATGTTATTTTTCTTAGGGTAGTTTAGCCATAGGACGTGAATGTTGACATTGTCGAGGTAAACTAGTAAATAGTATATACGGTGGAACCCGCGGTAGGCCCCAAAGGAGCTCTACCAAATACAATAACAATCCAACCCTAGGTTATTTGGTGAACCTAAGGAGCAAGTCTGAGATAGAGTGAGTGGGAGGGGGGTGGATGTGGGAGTGGAAGCCCGAGGGATAACACTCCCCCATCCCCCCCTCCATTTTCCAACATAAGCTAACTACTAACCCTGAGCAAGATGATCGAGCAAAGGGAGTACAAAACAACCTGTGAAACACAGGCTATGGGACACTAAACAAATGGGGCGAGGACAAACTCACTACCCATAGTCTAAAAAATCTGCTTCTACCCCTAACAGGCGGGGCCTTCTTCATTTGAATTCCATAATGCAGTCGAGAGTTGTGAGACTCAGGTCTTGAAATGATGTCATCGATGGAATGGTGATGAAGGTGCAAAGAACCAAAAATCTGAATGAAATCTGAAATTCCTAATGCAGCCGAGAGTTCTTGGGTCTTGAATATCACAAAGAGATTGAAGCTGATGATCCAGATTGCACCATGTTGGTGCAGGGGGGAATCTGCTTCTACCATGTACATCCCTAAGTTGAGGATAGAGGGATGTTATTGGCCTTCTAACATTCTCTTGGGGAAAGATATGGCGAGGCCGTGCCTCTTGTCTTTGTGAATCCCAGCCGAATCAACCTCCTGAAGATGTGAGAATGGACGCACTTATACCGCATGCATCAAGCGTGGCAATTATGTAATCGCCCACTACATTTTTAGCAAATGGACAGCTTTATGCCAATTTAGCATGGAGTGCAGCGCTGGCATAGAGCGCATAAATAACCGTTAAATCATTAGTAAAAACTAGGCTTAGGAGAAAGAGTATCATTAACAAAGTCTGTACTCTTAAACCTATTGCCTCACCGTGGAAATCGTGGAAACTGAGCTCGTGGACCGTGCTAAGTTTCGAGCACCTCCTCGAGGTCACGACAGCTGCCTCGTGGTCATGAGGACCTCCTCATTGTCCTGGGGGCAACCTCGAGCACTCGAACGCCTCATGCTCCTGAAAACCACCACACCTCGAGCACCCTGGCAAATACAACCACCTCGAGCACCGTAAATTTTCCCGATCACTCGAAGCTCCCCTCGAGCGCTCGAGACAAGTACCGCCCCTCGAGCACTCGAACAAGATCACCTCCTTCGATTACTCGAACAACTCCATGAATCGAATACCCCCTCGAGTGCTTGGATCCCTTCGAATGTCGAACATCTCATCGAGCATTCGAACAAGTTTCACCTCCTCGAACTGGAAGACCCTCTGGAAGACCCCCCTGGGGCACCTGGTGATCACCCACTCGATGCTCCCCTCGAGCACCCCAGACAAGAAACGCCCCTCGAGCACTCGAATAAGTTCTCCACCTTCGAGTACTCGAACAACTCCATGAATCGAATACCCCCTCGAGTGCACCCCCTTGGGCACCCGATGATCACCTACTCGATGCTCCCCTCGAGCACTCGAGACAAGTACCGCCCCTCGAGTACTCGTACAAGTTCATCACCTTCGAGTAGTCGAACAACTCCATGAGTCGAATACCCCTCGAGTGCTTGGATCCCTTCGAATGTCGAACATCCCATCGCGCACTCGAACAAGTTTCACCTCCTCGAACTGGAAGATCCTCCGTCGGGCACCCGCACAACCACCTCGGGTGCTAGAAGACCCCCCATGCTTATACGCTCCCTGGGTCAATCATCTGATACAAATGCTCTTCTGGGAACAGGAGATTAATCACCATGAAACAATCCTTCATGACGATTCTTACCACTCGGTCGGCACTGGGTTGAGCACCATTCATAACAACACTATTTCTCTCCCTCCAAAGGCGATAAATCGTGGTGGTCAAGGCTAGAATTCCAAGCTTCTTACAGACCTTTGAGCCCTTTACTTGCCTCTTAACCCAGGACATGGAGCTTGCAATTATGTGTGTTCGTCTCTTGAGCCCAATCCAAGTCCTGATACGCCCCCATACAACCTCCGAGAATTCACATTTCAAAAACAAGTGCTCATTAGTTTCCTCTTCTAGATGGCATAATGAACATATTTTCTCCATATTATCCTCCTCCTCCGATCGGTGTTTGTCCTTCGTATAAAGTCTCTGTATTGCAGCCAGCCATACAATAAAAGAGAACTTGGGTGGGATAAAACCACGCCAGATGCTATTGAAGACCTTCTCGTCTGAACAACTTTGAACATACACGATCGGATAATGATGCCGATGCATGAAGAAGTAAGCCTTACTTGTGAATTTCCCCGAGCCAGACCACGAACTGAAATGATCCTTTAGTTCTTGCATATCCCCATGAAACATTCCCATCATCTCATCCCTCAGTTTACACAGATCACCAAAGTAGCTCAAAAATCTCTCCCCAAGCCTACCATTTGGTATCCTCGGATTTAAGTACCAGAAGTCCTCACCTATGAGATAAAAGGAGTGAATCCATTTGACCCACAGGCTGTCCTTCTTAGTATGGATATCCCATAGTCTTTGGGCCATCAAGGCTCGGTTCCAAGTAACAAATTCCCTCAATCCGAGGCCCCCAAAAGATTTCGGGGAACATAATTTTTTCCATGCAACCTTTCCTTTGTGCTTGCCTCCCCATAAGAAACATTTGCACTTTTGTTCAAGAGCATCCATGACTGTGGTCTGTATAATGAAGATCTGAATCCAGAATCCCGCAATACCTCCCACAATTGAGTGTACAAGTTCCAGCTTTCCGGCATAGGACAAGGTGTGACCCTTCCATTTGGCAATCTCAGGGTCGACCCTCCCAAGTAAAGTTCCGAATTGAGTGACCTTCAACTTGCTAGAGTCTAGTGGCACCCCCAGATACCGTACAGGGAAGCTAGCCCATGGAATACCTGTGAAGCTTAGGTCCTCCTTCAAGCCGACTCCGAAAAACTTAGACTTTGCCGCATTGATAGATAGCCCCGAGATGCATTCAAATTCATTCAGCGCACTCATGAGGATGTGGACCGATCCTGTATTAGCCTTGGAGAAAAGCATAAGATCGTCAGCAAAAGCTAAATAAGTGATCCTAAGTGCTTCGCACCTTGGGTGATAGGTGAAATGCTGTGACTCAGTCCTCTTCTTCAGCAACCTCGAAAAGTACTCCATGCATATGACGAACAGAAGAGGCGACAATGGATCCCCTTGGAGAATCCCACGTTGCCCCTGGAAGTGATCGCAAAGTTTGCCATTAACCGCAATCGAGAATGAGGAGGTGCAGACACACGCCTTGATTCATTTCCTCAGTCTGTCTGGGAAGCCAAGACCAAGTAAAACTTCATCCAAGAAATCCCAAGAGACCGTATCGAAAGCTCTATGTAGATCCACCATAATCATGCATCTTGGAGAGGCCCGAGCTCTTCCATAGCCCCTTACAAATTCTTGAGCTAACATAACATTGTCGGAAATGTTTCTACCTTTCACAAAGGCTTCCTGGCACGGGTCTATAATCTCTGGCAAGATTCCTTCCAGCCTGTTTGCGATGATCTTAGTGATAATCTTGTAAACCACATTACAGCACGCAATTGGCCTAAAGTCACTCACTTTTAGATTATCAGGCTTCTTCGGTATCAAGGCAATCGAAGTATGGTTTAACTGGGCTAGTATCTCACCTGTCCTGAAGAACTCCAATACTGTAGCTGTCACCTCCTCTCCCACCATACCCCATTGCTTTTTGAAGAAACCCGATGTATAGCCATCCGGACCCGGAGACTTGTCATCCACCATTGCAAATAAGGCCCTTTTGACTTCGCTACTCTCTACTTGCTGATTCAAGAAGGCCCTGTCCATATCTGAGAGAGTGTTACCCGAACTGATAATATCAGGTTCGATGGGGACCCTGCTTCTCCTCGTACCAAATAGGCCTTTGTAAAAGTTTGTGAATAGTTCCCCTTTGCGCTCATTAGATGTCACAATACGGTCTTGGCTATCAATGAGTGCTGGTATGCCTCCACCTTTCCTTGTCGAAACCATAGTATGAAAATACTTAGACCCCTTATCCGCCAAAGTGATGTGGTTGATCCTGCCTTTCTGCGCAAGAAAAGTTGACTCCGCAATATAGTAAAGCATAGCTTTCTTCTTTAACTTCCTCAGTGCCTCAATCTCCTCGGCCGAGGCATTCATGGTATCAAGATGATCGAATGCCGTACTATACTCCATATCCGCACTCCGTGCCTTTTCTGAGATATGATTGAAGTCAACATTGCCCAGGTCTTTCAATGGGCGTTTCATCCTTCGCAACTTTCTAGCCACCGAATACTGGTAGGAACATTCCACCGATGGTGTCCAGTAGTCCTCAACAACTAGTTTACAACTTGGGTGGTTTAACCACATGTTTTGGAATCGGAATAGTCTCTGCTTGCCGTCAATCTCTTGCGCCATGTCAACCACCATGGGAGCGTGGTCAGATTGGGCTGAGATTGGGAGAAAGGTGGTACGGCATGCATCACCATCCCATCCATGGTTTAAGAGAACTCTATCCAGTTTCCTCCAAATCTTCCAATCGGCATTGTACCATGTTAGGTGCTCGCCAATGGAAGGTGCATCTTTCAAGCCGCACTTTAAACATACATCTTGGAACTCCTTCATGGGATATAAGCTGGGGGTCGTGGCTCCATGATGATCCTCCACAGTGAGTATTGCATTAAAATCCCCAAGAACCATCCATGGGAAATTCGGGTTGGCACCAAAAGTCTTCAATTCCGCCCAAAGCGGCAAACGCGTCACTCTACCTTCACTATAGCCATACACAAATGTACAGAAAAATTCAATTCCCGAAGAAAGGCTACGTACCTTAAGATACATACATTGTGAAGACTTGCCGAGAACATCAACCAAGAATCCCTTCGGGTCCCAGATGATAAGAATCCTCGAGTTCCGCCACAGATCAAAGTTATGAGTATGCTTCCACCCTTTCAAACTCTTCAAGAAAATATTTAATGCCTTATCCTCCAACTTCGTTTCCAATAAACCACACAATCCCACCCTATTAGTGGAGATGATGTTTTTCACCCATCTCCTCCTTACGGGGGCCGAGAGACCCCTGACATTCATTGCTGCTATATTCATTGGGAGCCGGAGGTCCCTCCAGGCTTCGGACCACCGCCTTCCATATTTTTAGAACCAGAGCTGTCTGAATTACTCCCTGAAGCATGTAGCATACGTTGAAAGGTTTTCTGGATACCCTTCCCCTGTTCCCGAGTACGTGATTTGCTCTTGCTCCGTGCTCAGGTTAATGCCCCTGAGGCGGAGAGGGGTCTGTTCTTGCTTTTGCTTCTGTTTAGCCTTGGGATTTTGGAGCCTCGGATTTCGGGATAAATCATTTTTTGTGGCAACTTCCCAGCTCCCCCGATCAGGTGATCATTAGTACCAAACGGTATAAGTTAGTTGTCGGATAGGAGGTCCCGAACTGCATTCGCAGATTTCGTGCCCCTTTTTTTGCTGGTCTTTTTTATATTTGCTCGTTCAGAACTCGTGCCGTGAGGCAAGTCCTGAGCAGCATGAACTTCCTCTTCATTATCTCCATCCCTACGGTCCCCAGGAGAAGGCTCTGCTGGTGGAGTCTTTCTTGCTGGTGGTGCGGCGTTTGCTGGCAGAGCCATTATAAATTGGTTGGCCTCCTTCTGCCCAGCACCTATGACAATGCCATTCCCTCGGTTTGCAGCCACAGCTCTCGCATTATTCCTTGCCGCAATGTCATCTACTTTGCCCTTTCCTTTTCTCAGTCTCTCCGAAGTTTCATTATCGGAGGAGACATCCTCAATGACCACATTGTCTTCCCTTTGAGCTGAGCCAGCACTTGGGGATTCCCCAATGTTGTCAGCATGCATCTTCTTTACCCATGCTTGATCCCTGTTTTGGTTTGTCCAAGGTGCCTTTCTCCTTTGCATTTGGACGCCATTCTCCTTCATTCCCATGGCATTCTCCCACCCTTCTCCCTTGTTTTTCCAGAACTCTTCGCACTCATCATTCAAATGGTTATTGTGGCCGCAGTATGGGCATCAAGAGCGGCAGTAGTCATAGATGATTCTCTGCATGTGTACCTCTCCATTTGGAACGCAAAAGGAGACCTTATCTTTTATCTCTTTGGAAGTGTCAATCCAAATGAGGAGGCGTGCATAAAATCCTCTGAGCTCAAGGGTAGCATTATCCATAAGGATCGGCTCTCCTATGGATGTAGCAATCTTTTCTAAAGCCTTTTTATGCCAATATGACTTGGGTAGGTGCTCCATCCTAACCCAAACTGGCTTGATGGCCTGGACCTCTGGGTCATACTGCCCAGATTCCTCAATCTTCAACATGAACAATTTTTCCCATGGAGATAATGGTCTGGTCCATTCATCACCGTATCCCTGTCCTCCGCACTATTGAATTTAAACATGACATATCCGTTCTGCTTGCCCTGTACAGTAGATGCTACCTTCCATTTTGCAACCAAGAGAGTGCAGATGGCAAACATACTAGGGAAGAATCCGGGGAACATACCCAAGAACCCATAGAAGGGTTTATGAAGGTCAATGTGAATCTCATCTTCAGTAAACACGAAGTCGATCGCATCTCCGTTTTCATCAGGAATCTCTATAGGTGTCTTGTTCATGAGGATGGCTGGATCATCCCAGAGCCTCCTCCTCTCAAGCATGGGGTCATTCCATTCTCTTGGGTGGACTTATTGAGATTGCCGAGTTTGATTAGCTCCCTTGGCATTACCTTGGTTCTTTGGGTCGGCCGTGCTGTTGATACCCAAAGGGGAAACTCCTTTCACCACCATTGTAGTCACAGAATCAATCCAACACAATTACAAGTTCTGAAAAGTAGTTCGGACTTACCAACCAAAAGAAACAGAGTGAACAGCGTACCAAACCACAATCAATGCACTAACAGAAAATTAACCAGTAAGAGACAAGCAAGCCATGCATGCAGTGCATCAACTTAATAATAAATAACCCATATTCAGTTTGGATAGCATAACCTGGAGTTCGGTGCACCGCAAATTCCCGCTGAGGGGTTAGGTTCCTCCAAATGGGTTGCTTCAAATCCGCCAAATCCTTCAAGCACTTCCGATGTAGATACAAGTGGTCCGATTCAAGGCTGAGGAAACCCATAATGAGACCCTTGAACTCCTCTCAGAAACGTGAACCCACCAAAGATCGGACTTTTGAACAGAGTCTCCAACTTGGCCGTGAAATCAAAACAAGAACAGAGTCCGGTTTCAAAACCAAGTCAGAATCTGAATCCAAAATCCCAAGAAAAATTACCATGATGGTCCGCAATAGAGCTCCAAATATCGGAAAAGAAAACCCTAACTCCTCGGTCGAATGCGATCAGAAACCCTTCACAAATGTCTTATGGTTTTGTGCGGATCCAGTGGGGAATCTGGTAGACCATATTCTATCGGTGGAAGGTTAGTGAAAGTGAAGAAATCGGCTTCCAAAGAGATGGAAGAAAGGCTTCGCCTTTTTTCTTCTTTTTCGCCTCAGAACATTTTTTTGAGAGCTCTTTCGAGGTAAACAGGTAAATAGTATAAACAGTGGAACCCACGGTTGAATGTTGACATTGTGAATGTACTAATGGTAGCTAAGCTAGTTGAGAACAACTGTGGTTTTGAGATATAGCATATTGATTTCAACTATGTGAACTTCATGGATTTGAGAATATAGGCATGTTGGACATAGTATGGATTGTATATGCAATTGTGATTAGAACTTGAACAAGTTAACTTAATATTGATTCAGCTTGTGATAATGAACTACTTTAAGGTTGAGTATGAATTTGCAATATTGCATATACACATATTCCTGTGTGTTTGACTTGTTTGCTATGATTGTTAGATATGGCCCCCATGAAGAGACCTAGGGCTCCCCCCCGAGGCCGACGCACCGCCGCTTCACCTCCGCCTCCTCCACCAGCTCCAGAATAGAGCCCTGTACCTCCCCCTCCGGATAAGTACATGGGTTTGACCCTGATCACCGAGTCCTATACAGAAAGGTGGGAGGCCCTGGAGAAGCACCAACTCAAGGAGACAAGCTTTGGCGATGTGCCCACATTAGATACTCACCGGTTCACTCAGCCTGTCAGATGCCTCCTCGCAAAAGGGGGAATGGAAGGGTTTATGAGTAGGAGCGCACCCTCATACCGGAGGAACAAGCTGGAATTCTTGTCCACGGTCCATATAAGCAGTATGAAAGGCGATCAACCATGTGAGAGGTACATTTCTTTTCACTTAGATGATATATCTAGGCAAATGACCATCTCGCATATTGATGAGGCCTTTGGATTTGACACCGCTGAATACAGACCAAGCTAGACCCACATGCCCAGGAGCGATCAATTGAGGATGACATGCACTTTTGGAATGTCCTCAACATGAGGCCAAAGAATTCCCATGATAAGAGTAGCGCCACTATCCACCCTGCACTCCGTTATGTGCACTATATGTTGGCTGGCACAGTACTTTGCTCTGTGGAGCCGACGAATGTGCCAGACAAAGACATTCACTTTCTGTGGCACTTAGCGAGTGAGGGACAAGGATACGGGCTGTGGGAAAAATTTTAGATGAAGAGAATCATGAAGGTAGAAGGAAAACCCAAGGGGGAGATCATGGTTAGAGGCATGATAGGCCTTTTAGCAGAGTACTTGGGATTGGTTCCTCCAGCTGACTCTCCACGCTTAGGGAGACACACGTCCTATCTTATCACTGCTGAGAGGTTAGTTATATTTGAGATGCTCAGTACCACATGAACCACGAGGCTCTTCCATTGGTTGTATGGTGTGAGGAAGGTCACATTCATGGCACTTCTTCAGCCCAACAAAACGAAGCCGGAATTTGACACACCTCTAGGAGACTTGGCAATTTCATCGGACTCCTCATGTAGAGATGATTTATAGCATGAGCTCCGCAACCTTGGCCCAACTCATGTCCAGCATGATAATAGCACTCTACCTCCCTCTGAGCGACAGCAGCAGCAGCACTCCCAGCAGCACTCCACGCAGCCTTGACTAGAGACAGAGCCGATGCAGGAGGACGATGTGCCACCTCACTATTCCCAGCCTCCGCCCGACTTCTACGAGCGGATGATAGAGACTATGCAGGATGGATTCAACCGACAGGACAGCATGATATTGGAGCATAATCTATTTGTCTCCCAGACCTTGATTAACATAGACGAGGAGATTGACCACTTGTCAAATCGCATCCACGAGATGTAGTCCCAGGAAGGTGGTGTCTCAGGCCCTGATCCGGGAGCGAAGAGGTAGAGAGCTAGGAGGCAGAGTAGCACGGAGTGGCTAGCACAGTATCAGCAGCGGTATTTCTGCGGTGGCCTTTCTTCATCACAATAGTGATTTTGTGAGCACCATATCTTTACCCTTTCCATACTTTTCTTTGTACATTTTTGCCATATTGTCTACATTGAGGGAAATGTAGTGTTCTAAGAATGGGGAGGAGTATCCACTTTGAGAGGATTGGGATTGAAGACACTTTTGCATAACTCTTTTGATTGGTTTTGGATATTGTTTTCCCTTTTGTGGTGGGATGTTTTTCTTTTGGTATAATTGGATAATGTTGGCTTTGATACCTTTCTTAGCTTTAACATTTGGAAAGCACTTTGCTACTTTTTGGATTAGAGACACGTGAAAAATGCTGAAAAATTGAAAATAAATTAAAATAATAATCATAATAAAAAGAATCCCGCTAAGTTGAAAACCCAAGAGGGCAACTTAGGCAACATTGGGGGCCCGGATAGGTTGAAAACCCAAAAGGGAAACCTAGTAAAAAATGAGAGACTAAATGTGCAGAAAAAGGTGAGATGTGAGCCAAAGAAACATGACGTGTGGCCAGGATGAAAACCAGAAAGGGCTCCTGGGCAAAATGAGAGAAAACAAGAAAAATTGAAAAACGTTAAGTGTTCAGTCATTTGCCGGCATTGGAGTCATAAGGTTGCAGTGACCATATGGATGGAACGGGTAGCTTGACATCTTGAGAACCTTTTGGGAGTGGAAAATTTAGCGGGAGAAGATGAAGTAAGTTATGAAATTCTTGATCGTTAATATGCTTCATTTTTAGGTTGATATATTGATATAAAGTGGAGTATGTGTTTTGAACCTTATACGTGTCTTTAGCTTTACCTTGTATCATTGGATTTGGGATTATCGTTTCGGGATTTGGAGATGTTTTAGGGATATCAATGAATTGATGGGTTGATATGGTTTGGGTAGATTTAGGAATAGGGGTTGTGGGAAACTTCTCATTTGACCTTAACATTGGGATATGTGATATTGAGAGTTTTGTGAGGTATTGATTTGGGGGAATATTAGTTATGATGTGGATACATCATTTCCTTCGTATGCTTGGATCTTTTATTACTCGAGGGCGAGTAAGGTTTAAGTGTGGGGAGGTTTGACAAGTCCATTTTACGTGCATAATTTAACACTATTTTAGGTCACTTTTGTGCTCTTTTATTATCAAGAGCTCATGTCTTACCTTGAAATTCTCTTAGGAGGGGTAAGAGAAACTTTACAATCTTTCCTCTTCTAAGTGGATTTTGCGTGACAAGAGAAGAACACGGAGGCATGAAGACCGGAGGCCATTGAAGATCACATTTTTGAAGACTTTTGAAGACTTTTGAAGACTTGCTTCGAAGACATGAAGACCATTTTTGGAGACATTGAAGACTTGAAAATGAGAGGAATTGATATGAAGATGAATATGTACCACAAGAAGAAGAAAAGGAAACAAGGCAAAATTCTGGCACCCGTCGCGAGTGGCATGGTCTCGTCGCGAGCCTGTCGTGAGTCGCGACCAACGGGTGGCCAGAATTTCACCTTATCCTTTTTGTACTATAAATATCACTCTCTTTCCTCTCATTCACATTCTTCTTCACCTGCATTTTTATAACTGTTTAGAACCCTATTTTCAATCATTTTCATCTTTGAAATCCCTTGTATTATGTTTGATTGTTTGACATTAATTAGTATGAACTCTTGTAGCTAAATCTAGTTCTTGGGAGCAATTGATTGAAGCTTCCAAGCTTATGTAATAAGATTCCATGCTTGCTCATTTACGAACATTTATTGGAGAGCATTTATTATGCCATTAATGTTGTGTTTTACATCATTTATACCATGGGTTGTTTGAGTATATGAAATGTTTGTAAGATTGAAATGTTAGGGTGTTAGAAAAGTTGCAAATTTCTTAACTCATTTGATATGGAAATCCAAGAGCATGGATTTAGAACTTCTTGTGTATAATGTGGGGTAATTCTTGCTAGATGAATATGTTAATGTGGTTTGTTCTCATATTTTCTATATAGATGCAAAGAAATGTTGAACCTTGAATGTTGTTTGTTCTAATTTTAATCTAATGAATGCTTTGTTCGTTTAAATGGCTATGTCTTTGGTAGAAAGCTTGTTATTATCAAACCTATGGTCCTTTTGGTGAAATGCCATTGATGAAACACCCATATGATGTTGTTTGTCTAGGGTGATTATCAATGAGGCTTGCAAATGGTCGTTGTTTGTCTTGCTTTGCATCGTATCTTTAGTTGTATTGCATGATTAGCATAGTTCTCTTGCTTTACTAGTTGTCGTATTTCAATTTGATAACTTAGGATCAAACCAACCAACCCTCCCCTCCCCCTTGTTTACATGCTTTTATATATATCAATATATGTATATGCCTAGTATGTCTTCTCCTATAGGGGGAATCAATATGTGCACCAACATGAATATAGACTAAAGTATGTGCTTAAATGAAGTGTACTATTCATGCAAGTCAAACATTCAAGAACAAGTCACAATAATATCATGAACACAAAATTAGGATGAACTATAAAATCTCACAAAACATAAATTAAACCATGCGCATACAATTTTTCCCCAAGTTGTGGAAACTACTCCATTGATACAGAATTCAAATATATATTTGAATTCCACATCATAGGATCAAAGCAAAAATAAAATAAAGGAAAAGAAAATGAGAGAGTGTTTCTCTCTCTAAAGGTGTTCTCCTAATGAATAAAAATGGTCCAAACTCTATCTCTCCTCTCTCACCTAGTAGACTAAGGCTATATTTATAAGAGAAGGGAAATGAGACTAAAAATAGGCCCAAAATAGGCCAAAAAATGAGTAAACTCTAGCTCAGTCACAGCTCGGAGTGAGCAGTCGCGGATTGCGCAGCCCGTGGCACGTATGTTGTCATGGCTGGCGCATGCCGTGTCTCTTCTTCTGGCACGGGATGCTGGATCTTGTGCAGGCTATGTTACATCATCTGGTGTAGACCATGACCTTTGACGCATGCCGCTGTCACCGTGCTGGATTTTGATCGTCTGATCCGCGAAGCGCGGCCTTTGGCTGGCCATCATCAGAAGGCTCGGTCTTCTCAGTAACTTGGTGTAGGACATGGCCTTTCACGCATACCATCAGATGATCTAGGCATCTTGGACTTGGAACGTCGTGGGCCATAAAAAATGGGAAGGTATGCACCCTACTTAGTGAACTTTGAGTAGAGTTAGGACTTATGCTTGCGGCCCATGGCTCTTAGCGCTGGCTACGCCATGCCTTCGTGCTAATCCCTTTGGCATGGGATGACTCATTTAGCATGGGCTATTTGTGCAATGCATAAGCAGCCCACGTTGACTCGTTTGTGCCTTAGCTAGCTAAACTTCTTTCCTTCGCTACGGATGAACCGTTAGTCCGATTTGTGAGTTCTAGTAGTTGATTTTGTAGTGCTCCAGAAGACAAATCCAATAGAATCATTCTTGAAGGCTCATTCTTATTCAATCTTTCATAGAACTTAGCACAGCTCGTTGGACCATGCTTCACCATTTCTTTGTTGGCCGCCTTGAACTCCAGTGCCGCCTATCTTTGGCTCCAATCTCTTCTACCACACACTGATTTTTGAGACCTTTGTCTACTACCATTCTAGAGGTGAATGGCCTTCAATTTCTTCTACCATCCTTGCAAACAACCTTCAATATATCTACCGCCCTTACAAACGGCCTTCACATAGAATGTAACCAAAAGTTCCCACGGGCGACCTACTAAAGATGATCAAAAGGAAGATCTAGGAGCCTGTGGATACAAGATGTCCATTCGTACCAATTAAGTCTACAAAATATGGGATTTAGACAAGACAACCAAACATGGCCGTCCAAACCCCTTGTCACGTAAACTCAACTAATACTAGAAATCCACCAAATAAAACAAGCAAAAAACTATGCCGAATGCAACCGTTAACACATGAAAAATGAAGCACATCAAGTGTTTATATAAAAACACTAATAAATAAGATAAATTTAACTAATCAACAGTCAACCTTGCTTGACTTTGTATGTATAAATACGAATGAAAATATTTGACTATAACTAATCAACAATTCAGACCTTACTTAACTTTCTATATATAAACACTAATAACTGGGGATTATCTTTAACCAATGAACGATTAACCATTAACTTTCTGTAAATAAACAATAATAACAATTGACTTTAATTAAAAAATGGTTAAAACCTATTTGACTTTCTATATGAAAACACTAATAACTAAGTTGACTTTAACTAATCAACGGTTAGCCCTTACTTGACTTTCTCTATATGAACACTAATAACTAAGTTTACTTTTACTATTCAAAGACCAAATCTCACTCGAATTTTTATATAAAAACACAAATAGCTAAGATAAATTTAACTAATCAACGGTCAACCCTTACTTGACTTCTTATATATAAATATGAATGAAAATATTTGACTTTAACTAATCAACGGTCAGCCCTTACTTTATTTTTCTATATATAAATACTAATAAATATGGCTTGACTTTAACCGATCAACAGTCAACCCTTACTTAACTTTCTATATGCAAATACTACTCCCTCTGTGCCAACTATTTTTGCACTCTTTCTACTTTGGGGCATCCCAACTGTTTTTGCATTCTTTCCAATTTTAGAAATTTTTAGCCCAATAAAAGACCTATATACCCCTTAGGTTCTCAATATTTACATTCTACCTTAAATTAATAATACTCCCTTAAATTTTTCTCTCTCCTTCTTGTTCCTTTGTTCTCCCCCAAAGTCCCAGCCTCAAATTCTTCTCGTTCCTCTGTTCTCCCCCCAAATTCCAAGCCTTGTAACCATTGATTCACCTTCTTCTCTCGTCACCATCCCATTATCATCTCCCAATCTAACCGCCTCCTCGGCATATTACAATTTTTCTCCAATTTTGCCGCAGTGTTGGACGTGTTCTTCGGAAACAGCCACAGTGGATCCCGGAGGACTCGATCGGATGGGAATGTTGAGGTGTTAGCTTCTGCCTCATCGAACTACATCGACAATTTCACATTTTCTATTTCGAGCATGAACAGTGGTCATCAATCGAGGGCGATGCATTGCTTCAATCTAGAAGTCATCCCGTGAAAAGTTCTGAGGGTTTTGTGATATTAATCGGTTGAGGGTTTTAAGTGATTGATGTTCTTAATCTATTTGGGTGAAAAGTTCTGTGGCGGAAGATTTTATTTTGTGTAGGAAATGATGGCTTATGGTTGCGTTGGTGGTGGCGGTGGTAGGTGTCGGTGGTGGTGGTGGTGATGGTGGCGGCAGTGTTGCGAGACAGTGGTAGTGTAGTAGGTAGTGGGTGGGAGGTAGATGAAGAACTAAAGGGGGTATTATTGGGAATTTACAAGACCACTATTTTTAGTTCCTCTTTCTCTCTCCGCAAAAATAGCTGGGACGGAGGGAGTAATTACTAAGGTTTAACTTTAAATAATCAACGGTCAGCCCTTACTTAACTTTCTATAAATAAACACTAATAACTAAATTGACTTTAAGCATTCAATGGTCAACTATTACCTGACTTTCTATGTATAAATGCTAATAACTAAGTTGACTTTAAATAATCAACGGTCAACACTTAGTTGACTTAGTATGTATAAACACAAATAACTAAGTTGTCTTTAGCTATTGAACGGTCAACTCTTACTTAACTTTCTATATAATAACCACTACTTAAAAAAACTTTTAACTTTGCCTCAATGAATTCGGTAGGGCAAATAACCGAAGTTAAAAGTTCTTTTACTTCGTTTATTAGAAAAATAAAAGTAAAAAGTTATTTAACTTTGGTTATGAAAAAACTACAGTTAAAAATTGTCTTTTGATTTCGGTTGGAAAAAAATCAAACTTAAAAGTTGCTCTCACCCGATATTGGGTAAAGTTGTACCTAGTGTCAAGTGACCAAAAACCGGGATATACACCCTACCGACGTCGGTTGAGACAACTTATTAATTATGCGAATATCATTGTAATAAACAATATAAATCAAATCACCACATTATTTATATTAATCATATAGTAACCTATCTAATGGTTAGACGGTTAGAAAGAACAGAAAACCCGCTAAGTTGAAAACCCGAGAGAACAACTTAGGCAACATTGGGGGCCCGGATATGTCGAAAACCCAAGAGGGCGACCTAGGCAAAAATGTGCGGAAAAAGGTGAGATGTGAGCCAAAGAAACATGATGTGTGGATAGAATGAAAACCCGAAAGGGCTCCTAAGCAAAATGAGAGAAAGAGAGAAAAAGAAAAAATGCTATGATTTCACTCATTTGCTGGCGTTGGAGTTATAAGGTTGCATTTGTCATATGGATGGATCGGGTAGCTCAACATCTTTAGACCTCTTGGGATTGGGTAACTTAGTGGGTTAACAAACGAAGTATGGGTATGAAATTCTTGATTCTTTTATACTTCGTTTTGGTTGATATATTGGTATGAAGCGAAGTATGTGTTTAAACCTCCTAAATGGTTTAAACTTCATTTTGTGTTATTGGACTTTGGGATTAACAATTCAGGACATTGAAACGTATTTATGGGTAGTGAATTGATAAGTGGTAGGTTTTGTTAGATTTAGGAATTGGGGTTGTGCGTGTGAAAAACTCTTATTTGAGATTTGATTTTGAGATTTATGATACTGAGAGTTTTTGTGAGTGTTGATTGGGGGAATATTAGTTTAGGATGTGGACATATAAATTCCTTTGTGTGCTTGAATCTTTTCTTACTCGAGGGCAAGTAAGGTTTAAGTGCGGGGAGGTTTGATGTGCCCATTTTATACGGTTATATTAGGACTTTTAGGATTCACTTTTGTACACTTTTGTGCTCTAAATGTGACATTTTTCCTTGAAGTTCTCTAAGGAGGGTTAAAAGCAACTTTTACGCTCTTATTACTTTTCTAGAGAATTTTGTGTGACAAGGTAATTTGTTTGAAGACTTTGAAGAATACCTTTGAATATTTGAAGATTTGAAGACTTGTATTTGAGCTTTTGAAGGTTTGAAGAAATGAAGAGAAGAGGAGGATATGAAATAAAAAGGAGAAAAAATAAATGGTGCCGGAAGTGGAGTCTGTCGCGAGCCCGTCGCGACTCGCGACGAACTAATGGCCAAAAACTCTTCTCTTTTTTTGTACTATAAATACTCACCTTATCATATCCTCTTTAACACGCACGAATCCACTTCTTCTTCCTGCATTTTTTGTGGGTTCAAACCCTAGTTTTTCTTTCTTTCTTTTCTTAGTTTTTGTAGGTTAATCATGTCTTATAACTATCTTGCTTATTTTTATCTTGGAAGAAATGGATTGAAGCTTCCATTTCTAAGTAGTAAGAACCACATATATATATATATATATATATATATGTATATATATATATGTATATATATATATATATGTATATATATATATATGTATATATATATATGTATATATATATATATATATATGTATATATATATATATGTATATATATATATATATCTATTTGGTGTTTTTGCTATTGTGAATTTATTGAGCTTTGAATGTGAATTGTTAATGGCATTGATGTTGTTGGAAGTTTGAGTATATGAGTTTCTTGTATGATTACTGGTTAGGGTTGGGAGAAAGTAACTAATTCTCCCATCTTTTAATGTGGAATCCAAGAGCATGAGTTAGAGCTTCTTAAATGATGTTGGTGTGTTGATAATTGCTAGATGAATGTGATGATGTCGAACTCGTTGTCATGTTTTTTTAGGCAGCAAATGAGAAAAGTCTATAAATGTCAATCGTTCTTGACTAATCTTGTGTGAATGCATGAATTGGTTAAATGTTCAGACACTGTGTAGTGTTTATAAGTGTTGCCAAGCTTGTTGGTTCTTCGTGCTCAATGCCATCAATGGGATACTTTTAGTCGTGATTTGGCTAAGGGAGTCATTGGTGAGGTTTGAAAAGAGATTTCGAATTCACTCTTGCAAACTACCAACTAAAAATGATAGAAGATTTATCTTCACAACAAGTAGTATAAGTAGTGAATAGATTGCTTCACTCGTTCCTGAAGCCTTTGTTATTTAGCATTCATGTGTTATTAATGCTATGTTTTACATCATTTATGTCATGGGTTGCTTGAGAATAGGAAGTGTTTGCATAAATTAAGTGTTAGGGAGTTAGAAAAGTGACGAATTCATTAGCTCATTTGCATGAAAATCTAGAAACATGAACTTAGAACTTTTTGTGAATAATGTGTTGTGATTCTTGCTAGATAAGTATGTTAATGTAGATTGTTCTCATATTTATCCTATAGATGCAATGAAAGGTTGAACCTTGAATGTGTTTGTTCTAGGTTTAGCCTAATGAATGCTATGTTTGGTTAAATGGCTATGTCTTTTGTAGAAGGCTTGTTGTTGTCAAATCTATGGTCCTTCGTGTATAATGCCATTGATGAAATACCCCTATGGTTATTTTTTGTCTAGGGTGATCATCAATGAGGTTGGAAATGGTCGTTTCTCTTTGCAAACTACTCTTAAGAAGGAATGAGTGTTGATCTTCCATTGGCATTCCCCATAGATAACAATTGTGATATGATGAGTGAATGGTTCAATGATCTTCATTTGGTTTGGAAGTGGATATCGATTTTCCCCAAGGCTTTTTCTTTGTAGTTTTAAAACCCTTTTTCTTAGTTTTGTTTGATGATTTAGCATAGTTGCTTGACCTTACTAGTTGTCTGGTCTTTTAACTTTCATAACTTAGGACCACCAAACAACAACCCCCCCCTCCCCCGTTTACATGCTTTCATATATATGTTTGTGTGTAGGGGGGGTATCTACTCCTAGCCTAATAGCAACATTTTGTGTCTAAACGCTTGAGAAAATCCCCCTTCTTCGTGGACGACCCCGATATGCCGCTATCTACTTAGTTGTAATAGTAAGCATTTAGGGCTTATAAATATTAACTTTGAGGGGCACGGCGATGGCCTCCCATAAGGTATGGGATTTTGGAACTTATTCATCACAGATTACTAAATGGGATCCTTTGTTTGATCCAAATGCATATTCTCCCATAGTACCTATGTGGGTGGCATTGTATGGACTTCCTCAGCAACTTTTTGACCCCTGAGCAATGCAATCAATTAGCAACCTAATTGGACATCCAGTCAAGATAAATAAGGCAACGCTGAACAGATCCATGCCTCATGTAGCAAAGGTGTACGTGGAGATTGATGTCACTAAGCCCTTGAGGGAGAGAGTATGGATCAACTATAGGAGCAAAGGATTCTGGAGGTATCTGGAGTATGAAGGTATTCCTGATTACTGTAATAAGTGTTTTAAATTGGGTCATATAACTACTTCTTGCAGATTTGATCAATACTAGAGAGGCCAGGCTTGGAGGCCTAAAAATGAGGTGCAAGGTAACAAATCAGGAAAACCCTCATCATTTGGTTTATCTGATAAGGATAAAGAGTTAATAATTGGGGTAGATAAGCAACTAGGCCTTTCTGAGCAAATTAATAACAATGCAGACAATAATAAGGTTAAGAAAGTTTATGTCCCCAAAATAGGAAAGTAAATTAATGCTGGAACGGAAGCTAATACTCGATTTAAACCTAATGCTCAATCTGATGAAGCTTTCAAATCTACTCCTATCATTATAACACAAACTGGGGATAATGGAAAAACTAAGAATATTAATGCAAGAGGTACATCCTCAAATATGGAAGATGTGAATGATTATCAGAGCTTGAACATAATTGAAAACAATTTAAATAATGCTCACATTAATGGTAAGGCTGATTTTAATCAAGATTCTCATTTTGAAGTTGCCTCTGAGGAGGATGGTTATAAGCTATCTACAGAAGAATTGATGGAACATCACATTAATCAAGAAATACAGACTCAGAAGATCGCTTTGATGCTTAACCAAAATGATTTTCAGGAAAGTCGGGGTACTGATAAAACCATAGAAACTAAGGGATTGTCTCTCTCTAAAAGTCTAAATTTTAGAACATCTCTCTCTACTCTCTAAAGTACTAGGGGTGATTTTCACATAGTATGGGTGTTCTTCTTGTTTTTCATTTCAGATCTGGTAATTCTCTTTTGAATATTCCATCCTCACACTATGAGAAGATCTAACACTAAGAATAAAGGGAAAACACAACAATTAATGGAGAGAAAAATGTTTTTGAAGGAGGAGGTGAGCAGCTCGGGTTTGTTGAAGGATGGGGGCAAAGGAAAAAAACAAAATAGAGCTGAAGAGTATTCTTGACCAGTCACTTTCAAGCCCTAAAGAAGCTAAAAGGCAAGGAGTGGAAGAAAAGGAAGTTTATGAAGAAACAAAAATTGTGGGTTGAAATTAGAATTTCAACTCTAAAGAAGGGAGGAAATTATTTAGAGTGAAGAAGTGGAGGAGGAGAGCAAGAATAAGGTCACATCTTGGAGTTTTATACTCAAATCTAGCTCAGCGGAGATTCAATATTACCAACCAATGGAGATACATGGGCTGTTTATGGGTGAAATCACCATGGAAGAGGTAGAAGAAAGCTCAAAGCAATGGGAGACTACCATTATGTGCAAGGTTTTGGGCAGCAACCCACCATTCAAAGTCACAGAGGGGTTCTTTTTTGGATTTGGGGAAGAAGAATCAATAAGGTATGGCTCCTAAATTCAGGAGTTTTTATGGTTAAATTTCAAAGTGAGGAGCATAAAGGGGCTGTTTTGGAGAAATTAGTGGTGTTCTTTGATGGGAAACCCGTTTTATTGAAAGATTGGAATGAAGAAGGTGTGATAGAAGAACCTAATGTTGTCCCAGTTTGGATTCAGCTCCCCAGATTTCCATTGAAGTATTGGCAACCAAAACTCATAAGCAAGATAGTAAGTCCACTTGGGAAGTCTTTGAATCTTTATAGAGCAACACAAGAGAATGAGAGGTTGGATTTTTCAAGGGTGAGAGGTTGGATTTTTCAAGGGTGCAAGTTTAGGTGATGATAAGTGATACCCTTCTAAACAAGTTGATTTACCTTAAAGAAAACAAGGTGATTGTTAGCCAGCTAATCTTTTTTTAATAGAAGCTAACTAAATGTGGAAAATGTGTGATGATTGGGCATAATGAGGAGGTGTGTAGGAAGAAAAATGAAGCTGAAAAAAGTCAAATGCATAGGAGGATTTATGTGCCAATTGAGAGGATCGTGAAAAAAGATGAGAAGCAAGATGGAGTGAAAGATGTTAAGGGGCAGCAAAGGAAAGCTAAAGAGCAGCAATTGAAAGTTAAAGGGCTGCATGGGGAGGAGATTGAGTTTAAAATGGTAGAGAAAGGAATAAGGGCTACAAGGAAGAAAGAAGAAGATCCGAGGAGTTCAAGGATTGAAGGTAATAGGTATACTCTCTTATCCGACCCTCCTTATGAATATTAGATTTGCTTGTTGGAATGTAAGGGGTTGGAATAAATGTGATAAGCATAGAAGGGTGAAAATGTTTTGTATGCTTAATCATATAGGTTGTTTGGGGCTGTTGGAAACTAAAGTAAAAGAAGAAAACCAAAAAAAAAGTGTGGGGGAGAATAGGGATTGGTTGCGAGTTTATAACAAATGAGAATGTTGCAGGGGGGAGAATTTGGCTAGGTTGGAAGGCTGATTTCTATGATATGAAGGCGTTAAATGTTGGGGATCAATGGATGTATTTTGATGGGTTGAATATGAGCAATAACTTGGAATTCTTCTTGACGGTGGTATATGGCCATAACACCATTGAAAAGAGGAAACCGATGTGGGAGTTCCTAAAGGCGCAAGGGAGTAGAGATGATAAACCATGGCTGGTCATAGGAGATTTTAACCCTCCTTTGGATTTTGGGGATAGAGAAGGTGGGAATGAAGTTGAAGAAAAGGAGATCTTGGATTTCCAATGGAGCCTAGTTTGTTGGTTGAAATTCAAAACATTGGCCAAAAGTCTACTTGGTGCAATAGAAGGGAAGTGGGGGAGTTGATACAAAGCAAAATTGATAGGGGCATTGTAAACCAAGAGTAGGTAAGGAGGCTTGGCCAAGCCTTTTGTGAGGTAAAACCGGACACACTCTCGGATCACCGTCCTATCATTTTGAGGGCATAAGGAAGACAAGAAGAAGAGGATGAGCTTCAAATATTTCAATATGTGGGAGGCATCACCACATTTCAAGGGGACAATCGAAGTGGTTTGGAGGAAGGTGAGCACAATGAAGGATTTTGGAAAACTTCTAGAAGACATGGAAAAGCCTTTGAATAGGCTTAATATAAGGGAGTTCTCTAAGATTGGAGAAAGTGAGGGGAAGGCTAAGAATGATGACTTTAAGCACAAGAGGGGCTAAATGAAGAACCAAGTGATGAAATGAGGCAAAGGGTGGAATTTGATGCAAGGAAAATGCTTAAAGAATTGGAGGAGACTAAATACAAGTTCTTGCAACAAAGAGCTAAAGTACAATGGCTTCCTGAGGGGGATAGGCCATTTGGGAGTCTATTGGGAAACTAAAGACTTGGAGGAAAACTTGGCTATTTTTTGTGGAGTACTAACCATACAACAACAAGCATCCTTAGTCCAACCAATTGGTGAGAATGAGGTGAATGAAGCACTTTGGGGGATTCATCCTACAAAAGCCCAGGGAGAGATGGTTATACAAGCCAATATTTTAGGAGAAATTGGGAGATAGTTAGAGGAAATATGGTAGAGGCCATACAAAGTTTTTTCTAGGGGGGAGAAATTCCAAACTCCTTGAATCCAGCCGTGATATCCTTGATCCCAAAGGTGAGTCAGCCTCAATTTGCAAGTGATTGCTTGTTGCTCCGTACTTTATGAAGTGATAACAAAATTAATTTGTGCAAGACTTTGTGAAGTGCTACCTTGTTTTTATTAGTGAGAATCAAAGTGCTTTTGTGAAAGGTAGGAACATATCACACAACATTCTTTTACCACAAGAATTGTTGCATAAGTACCGTGAAGAGAAGTTGTGTTGTTAAAGTGGATAATACCAAAGCCTTTGATTGCATAAGCTGGAAATTTCTTGTTAAATGGCTTGAGTTTTTAAATTTCCTCGGGTTGATGATAGATTGGATCAATAGAAGTACAATGAAGTCATCCATTTGCTTGGTTTTGAATGGGAGGTTTTCTGGAGGATTCATGGGTAGAAGAAGAGTTAAGCAAGGGGATCCTCTACCCCCCTTGTTGTTTGTTTTTATCATGGAGCACCTTACAAGAATGATGGAAAAGGAGTACAAGGAGCAGCACATAGAATTCCACCAAAGATGCAAGAAGGTTGGTGTGCATACTTTGTTGTTTGCTGATGATTTGCTTATCTTTTGTGGAGCAAACCAAAAATATATAGAGGGTGTGAAAGGATGTTTGAAGAGGTTCATGGAGGTCTCAGGTCTTGCAATAAGTGAGAAAAAATCTAGAATTTATTTTTCTAGAATGAATGAAGAGGAGAAAGACTTGTTGGCTGGAGTGTTAAATGTAATGAGAGGGGATTTTCCTATGCAATATATGGGCTGCCTTTCTCTAATGTGAAGTGGGGGAAGAAAGATTGTGAGCAATTGGTGGATAAAATTAGAATAAAATTGCATGGTTGGAATTCAAGTGTTCTTTCTTATTCATGGAAGGTGCAATTGATCAATTCGGTTTTACTAAGTATAGCTGGCTTTTGGGCTAGTGTACCTGAGGGTACTCATGAGGAGATTGTGAAAATTTGTAGATGTTTTTTGTGGGGAAGAGAAGAAGGGAAAAGGGGTTATACTCCTATCTCTTGGGATACAGTTTGTAGAAGTAAAAAAGTTTGGAGGATTGGGGATTAGAGATCCTTCCATTTGGAACAGGGCAACACTATGTAAGCAATTGTGGGATTTAAACTCAAAGAAATACATTCTTTGGGTTAGGTGGATTCAAGCATATTACATAAAGGGTGAAAGTATACAAGGAAGTAAATGAGGGGTAAGTTCTAGTTGGCATTGGAAGATGTTGTGAAAATTGAAAGATAAATACTTCCAAACCCTTTGGAGTTTTTTACACAAGGAAGGGAAATTGAAGACAAGGATGGTGTATGATGAAAGGAAGGAAGGAAGTAAAAGGGACTTTTATGCAAAGGTAATTTGGCACAAAAATATTTTACCTACGCATAGAATTTTCCTATGAATGTTGTTGAAGAGAGGACTGCCCATATTTGACAGATTGCAAAGATTTGGGATTTTGAAGACACAACAAAGTTGTAGTTTATGTGATGAGGTGGATGAGAAAGGAACCCATTTCTTTTTGGGTTGTACATACACTAAGGGGTTGATGAAAATCTTGAAGTTGAGGGATATGAGCAACATGAGGCAAGTAAAAAGATGTTTGTTGATGATGGTAAGAAGAAGGAAAGACTTGACATTGATGAATATTACTAGTGTCGTGTATAGAATATGGAATGAAAGGAACAAGAGGATCTTTAGCCAAGAATATTTAAAGATAGAGACCTTGGCGGCCCAAGTTGAAGGCGAATGCAAATGGAGGAGCAAGAAGAGATGGAAAGAAATTTTTTAAGATGAGCTAGATAGAATATAGAGATGGTTGTTTATTTTGTTTGTTTGATGTTAAATAGCAATTTTTGATAGGGGTTTCTTTTTGTAAAAGGATAGGAGTGATGGTCTAAAAACTATTTTGGTTTGCTTTGATCTATATACAAAACGTTCATAAAAAAAGAAAGAAAGAAAAGGGATTGTCTTTAGAGGATAGAGTGCTAATTGATAAAATTGATCTAAACTATAGAGGACAATGGTCAACATATAAGTCTAACAAAAATAATTCAGGTTACATTATCCTGGAACCTAATTTGTTAGCTTAGAACAGGTTTAATAAGCTAATCAATGAGGAAGGCTTTAATCTAGATACAAAATCATCAGTTTTACAATCTGAGGCTGCTACTAGAAGGAAATATAAGGAAAAAAACTATACTAGCATGCCTAAAACTGTAAAGACAAGATCACAAATTGATGTTGAATCTCTTAATATTTAAATGGGATATTTTAATATCTGTGTATGGAATGTCAGGGGTATGAAAAGTGATAAAGCTCAACTTAAGGTTATAAATATTAAGAGAAAGAATAATGTGTCATTATTTTCATTGATAGAACCAATGTTAAAGGCTAACCACCTATCATTCATTGCTTTTAAATTGGGATATAACCATTTATTTGGTGATCCCGAGGTCAAAATTTGGATATTTTGGTCAGATGACTTTAGGATTAAGGTGATATCTACTCATGATCAATTTTTTTTGGCTGAGTTGCAACACACTTCTATATCCGCTAGATTGAATTTAGCTTTTGTATATGGAAAGCATAATGGGGCAGCTAGGTATCCATTATGGTTTGGTTTGCAACAGTTTTGTAATAACCATGTGATATTAATAGGAAACTTTAATGTCATCAAAGAGCCAAGTGAATATCAAGGTCAATGTCACCCTAATTTGAACTGTATGATGGACTTTAATGTGTTTATAGAAGAGAATCAACTCCTAGAATTACCCACATCTGGAAACAATTTTTCATGGGCGGGTGTAAGGAATGGTAATGTGTGGCAAAGACTTGACAAAGGGCTAGTCAATGAATCTTTTCTAAATCTGTTTTCCAAATAGAGCATTAGAGTCAAATCTAGGCATCCCTCATATCACTTTCCTTTACTAGTAAATTTAGCTAATTTTAACTATAGTTCTGTTCCAAGAACCTTTAAATTTCAAAACTGTTGGATAACACACACTGATTTCATAAATCTGGTTCAAACATATTGGAATTTACCGTGTGAAGGATTTGGAATGCTAAAGTTCTCAATCAAACTCAGAAGACTTAAAAACACCTTAAAAGATTGGAACTAAAATATTTTTGGTAATATTAAAGATAAGGTGAAAGAAGCTTAGGAGAATCTATTCCAAAAGGAAAATGAATACCAGCAGTTAAACAATGAATGGTCCAGGACTGAATTAAATAAAGCTAAAGCTAAGCTCACACTAGCTTTAACCAGAGAGGTGATTTTTTGGAAACAAAAAGCTAGGGTTAAGTGGCTAGAGTTAGGAGATACTAATTCTATGTTTTTTCATGCCTCTGCCAAGGCTAAACATGCTACACAAACCATATCTGAAATTAAATCCAGTGAGGGACTCTAGATCAAGAATCCAGAAGAAATAGGAGCTGAGGTTGTTAGGTTTTAGACTGAACTTTTAAAGGATGAAAATAATGGCATAGATGGATCAGCTGCGTCTATTGCTTAACATTCCAAGACTTATAACTGAGCAAATGAATTCTAAACTCTTAGAAGGTATAAGTTTGGAAGAAGCTAAGGCATTGATTTATGGAATGGATGGTGATGCTTCTCCTGGCCCTGATGGGTATCCAGGGAAATTTTACATTGAATTCTAGGATATAATAATTAATGACCTTACTGAAGCAATCATTGAATTCTATCTGGTATTCCCATTCTTAGAGCAATATCTGCTGCATTTATAGTTCTAATACCTAAAAAGCAAGTTTGCTCTACTTTTAGTGATAATAGGCCAATAAGTCTCTCAAATTTTCTGAGATCTTTTCTAGAGTATGTAATGGGACATTTAAACCTTTAATATCTGATCTTATTTATCCTCAACAATCTGCCTTTGTTCAAGGCAGAGAACTAGCTGATAATGTTTTGTTAAAGCAAGAAATGACAAACTTTTAAATAACAAAATAGGAGGATATAATGTCATGTTTAAATTAGACATGATGAAAGCCTTTGATAGGGTTTCATTGCCTTTTTTGAACACACTGCTTCTAAAGTTGGGATTTCATGGAGTGATAGTTAAAAATACTTTGAACGATATAGCCTTGGCCACTTTTTCAGTTCTTGTGAATGGTAAACCTTTTGGTTTCTTTAAAGCTTCAAGAGGCATTAGACAAGGGGATCCTTTATTCCCCTATTTGTTTATCTTGCTAACTGAGGCTTTTTCTAGAAACCTAAGTTTACTTTTCAATAAATCAAGAATTACTTATTTTCAACTTCCAGGATCAGTTCAGAAAATAACTCACCTGGCATTTGCTGATGATACATTGGTGTTTACCAAAGCTAACAGGACCAGTATACAAAACCTGAGGAGATTTTTAGAAGTTTATGAAAGAGCCACTGGTCAAAAGATTAACTTTGACAAATAATCACATTATCTATCTAAGCATGTTGAACCATTTCATAGAAATCTAATGACTAATCTAATAGGTTTGAATGATGGTTCATTTCCTTTTTAATACCTAGGATTCCATATTTTTATTGAAAGGACCAAAAACATAGCTATTTCCAAATGATATTTGAAAAGATAGTAGGCAGGATTCTATTATGGCAAAACAAATGGTTGAACCAGGGTAGTAGATTAGTAGTGATAAAACATGTATTATCAGCTATCCCTATGCACATTTTAGCTGTCATTAAACCTACAATAAGGATAGTGGATAGATTACATGTTATGTTTGCTAAATTCTTTTGGGAGACAACTGAGTTTGGCCAAAAGAAAATTTGGAGATCCTGGTCAAATATGTGTTTTCCAGTTTTTGAAAATGGCCTTAATGTTAAGAATTTGCACTTAATCATCAAAAGCTTTTCATTAAAGCTTTGGTGGAAAATGCAAACAGGGAATAATCTATGAACAATGTTCATGTGGTCACTTCCAAATTACATCAAAAACTCTAAAACATGGAAAAGAATTAGGGCAGTCAATGAAGTAGCTTCTGAAAACACATCTCTTCAAATAGGGGAAGGCAAAGAGTCTTTCTGGAACTCTAATTAGTTAGACAGAGGTGCTTTGATAGATGCATGTAGTTTGGATTCTGATTCTCCATATCCTGATCTTACAATTTCTGAATTCTTTTACAATTAGGAAACTTATATTGATATCTTTATGGATGGACTTCCACCTAATTTCTAGGAACTAATATCAAGAGAATTTCCTCCTTTTGAAAATTTAGAGATGCTTTGATTTGGAAACCTTAGACTAATGGTCATTTTTTTCTAAAACCAACATATGACCTGATCAGGCAGCATAGAGATCAGGTTTCCTCTTTCAAACATCTATGGTCCAAACTTTTTCCAAAAAAAAATAGTGTTTTCAATTGGAGGATTCTCAACAGATTACTCCCTATTCCTGATGTACTTGAGGATTTTAACTTCTATTTGCCATATAAATGCTTGCTTTGCAATCAGGAATCAGATGAATTGCATCATGTATTCAATGGATGTGTTTGGACAAGGAGAGTTTGGAATGTCTTAAACACTTTCTTTGATATAGAAAATCTTAGTTTTCAAAATCTATGGGATAGATTTTATCATTACTGGAATATGGAAGTTCAGACTAAAACTCATGAAATTTGCATTAGATTGTTTCCTATTATTACCACATGGTTTGCATGGTGTTTAAGTATTCGGTGTCTATATGATAATGTGGTTCCACGTTTTGAACAAACATGTACTCAAGTTACTGATATGATCAGGATGATCCTGAAGTTACCCATGGTATAAAATGGAAAAGAACTGATCTGAATAAGATACTCCCTACTCTATTATTTGTGGCTCCTGTGAATTCCGTTGTGCAGGTCAAACAAAATACCATTGTAGGTTGGTGTTTGCCATATAAGGAAGCAAAACTCAACACAGATGGATCATCACTAAAGACTGGGGATGTTGGAGCAGGTTTGGTCTTAAGGAATCAACAAGGAATGGTTCTGATAGCCAAACCTTTATATCTGCAACATGTAGATAGCTTGGAATCTGAGATTAAAGCCTTAATTTTTGGAATGGAAACAACCTTTTCCATGGATTTACAGAGAAGCAAGTGGAAGTGGATTCCCTTGTATTGTTTAAGATGATAAGGAAAGAATGTAAAGTGCCATGGAAATAGACTAACCTTCTCAAAACCATATGGAACTTATCAGGTGAGTTATCATTTTCCTTTATAAACATCTATAGAGAGTCTACTTTAGTGGCTGATGCTCTTGCTAAACTTACTAGTTCTATAAAGATTAATTACACTTTTCAGCATGCTAATCTTCCACAACATAGTAAAGGATTAGTAGCTCTAGATGCTAGGGAGTTTCCATACATTCGAGTTTCAAAAGTTAAATTTTGGTATGAGGTACTACTATTTTTTGTGCTGTCCGACAAGTATAGGGAGCAGCAGGAGGCTGATTGCAACAAGGCTTACGGAGGATCAAGATGTGGAGGATTATTGTATATAAAGGGCAACAGAGTTGCTATGTTTCTAAAACAGGCTCACTACATTAATCTAGGGGGATTATTGTGCAAGGGGTTTGAGTGGGAGGTCACCTCTTCTAGTCGACATATGGGATGAAGGCTAAAAAGTGGAAGGCATACTTCGAAATGGGACTTTGCGTTTTCTTTTGCTAACAAGGGTGGAGGCAAAAAGAAAAGGGAACCAGATAGTTGTAACCATCACTATTGATTGGATTAATCTACTTGAAGACTATTTACACACACTGATTGTATTGTTATTATTTTCAAGGCTTGGGGAACCCAATAAAATACCCCCACTATTTGTGAGTTTTAAATTTAAAAAAAAAACAAATACACATTCATATTAATATTCTTGCATACTCTTATGCATACTCCCTTGGTGTTGTAGAAACATCGTATCGGATATATCCATCCACTCTCGGCCCCTATCAAATGTCCTAAGCTTTCGGATTCGGAAGACTCTTGAGGTATTTTTCCTTGGAAAACCATTGTTATTTTCCCTGCGTGCCCTCTGCCGTTGTGGCAATCGAAATTTCTGCAAAAAAAAGCTAATCACTCATCTTATTTTTAAATAAAAAGAACCATGGATAGCGCTGGAATCTGCAAATATATTCTTCAATGTTTTTAGCAGCTATCCACTCATTGTAGTTTTGAAAATTTTAAGCCCTCCCCTGATTTCCCCTAATCAATATATAAAGTAACATGTAATATGATCCAACCTCGCAAGGTCGGCTTCTTTGAGTCTGCAAGCTCAGTTATCATGAAAGTTTTTGCTGCACCCATTGATATGGGGCTCCTCCTTATATCAAATTCTTCAGATTTCTGAACTGTTTCTTGGATAGCTGTAACATTTTCATTACTCAGGATGAGCTTAGAGCAAAAACGGCTCAGATAATATCCTGCATGTATTCTTCCCATTTCCATGGATTCCCCAATTTCAACCTTCAACTGCTTGACAATGGACTCTTTAGCTCGGATCATTTCCTTCTTTGTGGCTCCATTGGCAACAGTACAAATTTTTTTAAGAGTTCATGGCTAACACTTCTGCCTGCAATTGCCAAACACAAAAATCTTTTCCTAGTAACTGTACTCGAGAGAATAATGATTAATGAACACCAAATCACATCAATTACAATATAAAAGTTGCGGATCAATAATTCAATACGTGTGACATAATAAATGCTAACAGCTCTACTCATTCCAATGATAAATAGACAGGTAAGGGGAAATACTATTCCGGGGTTGTTAGGAATACGAATCCCACGAGATATCTATTAGCACGAAAAGATGGATAACAAAAGCAACGTAAAGAAAATAAAGGAAATAATGGACACAAGGATTTACGTGGTTCGGTCAAGTTGACCTACATCCACGGCCGAAGGAGACCGGAAGCTTCACTATATGTGGAGAAAGTATTACAAGGCTTTTCCTACCACCTATGAAGGAATTATGTGACAAAATATAAATATGAGGGGTTTGCTTTCTACAACTACAAAAGAGAGTTAAAGGGAGAAGAAAGCAAGTAGCAAAGGAATGTTATGTTTGAAGTGTGTTTGAACTACTAAGTTCATCCTCTATTTATTCTACTCCAAGTTCACCAATGGCCAAGAGCTCTCAAATAAAACTTATCTCAATATCCCAAGAAATCCTCCTTCTTGCTTCAAGCATGGATTGTGAACATTACTTCCAAATGGTTCATGCCAAAAAACTGTTGGTGTTTTATGAAACACAAGTCTATTTAAGTATAATTGGATTCGAGTAGCTGTGAGTTCGGGACGTTATAACAAGCTCGGAGGTGCGGAGTGCACACTTTTATAAACTATCTACGAGCTTACAATTTCAGGATAAGTATTAAATTTGCGTTAGTCTGAATATTGATGACTAACATATTTTGTCTTGGTGTGGAAAGATTTATCATTTCAGAATTTATTATAACTCTGATGTGGTGGTGCGTATTGTCCAACTTCTCGTTGATGGAAAAGATAAGAACGATACATTGAATGTGGCATTGCAATGTAAAAAGATGTATCTATATCGTGTGAAAAATTACATCATTTCAAAATTTATAATTCTGACCAGAACATGGTTTAGTGTGGAATGATGAAGTGTTGTGTCTTTTCACGACATTTGTTTCCTATATATAGAAGCATACGCATGCACAGAATAGTGACAGGAAACTAAGAATTTTCTCAGACATATATATAACCAAAAACACAGATACTCATTAGTATTCTTCTGATTCAAGCCTAGAACAAGAGGGGTTCTCGATTGTTTTATCCTCGAAGGGAATTCTGTAACCCAAGGCTATAATAAGGTCGAATTACTCTTTAAGGAAAGCGTACGTAACACGACTCACATCGATATCCAAGAAAAGTTTCACCACAATCATCCAAGCGTGATTTTATCATTCCATTGGAATGCATTATTACAGCTTTTACCCCAACAATCTTAAAGAGTAATTTATTTATTTTTAACACATTGGAGGATGAGTTTGGTGGTGCATGTGGCGCATGCATGGATGGATATTGGACGAGGGAGGCTGCTTGTAGTGTGTAGTGTAATTCCTTAAGGATTAAGGTAGATGGATCTGTCAACTTTCAGAATCATCTCGGTTAGTTTTTTCAGAATACTCTCGGTAAGTTTTTGAGAATTTATAAGTTGAACTATGTTGTTGGTTGTCCATTTTGAATGGAGTATTTATTTATAATTTGTCAAAACCGATGAAGAAAGATTACCCATATGCATGCAATACAAACGAAGAAACTTTCTTTGGTTCATAGTAGTAGTACGCATTCAATAAAGTAGTTAATCAATTGCATATGGAAAACAGTTAGAAACAGGAGAAAAGTAATAATAAAGGCCAGAAATATTTTGACATTGTTAGGCGGCTCAGCCGAAACATGATCGCAATGATGGAATTTTTATGAAATACATGGCGGTGTTTTGTCGTGAAAAGGTTAAGGATTAATATTCAGGGTAGTGGTTCAAATTGTGAGAATTTTATTTTTAATTAATAAAACTGATGAAAAATCATTCTTAAATTTTTATTTATTTATTGTTGAATGGATCAGAACACAGTATTCTAGAATTTTGTATTACGAATGTGTTGGTTGTTGTTGTGGAATTTTGTAATATGATAGGTTGACTCTTGAAAAGTGAAAGGAAACAAGAGTTATCAGATAATGTGTGACTAACTCTAACACACCCCCTCACGTGCAGCGGCATGAATCATCGCGCAAATATGACAGAATGGGGGTAACGGGCCAACCTTCGGCTCTGATATCATGATAAAGTAATTTTTCATGATGATTCTAATTAATGATGAAGAGTATATATAAAATATAAAAGAAAACTAGTATAAATATAACTCTAGGTCTAATTAATATGAAATAAAATATTATCTAATGTACTACTTGTTTTATTCTAACGAGGGACAAAACAAACCTTTGTAAGGATGATATCCAACATTTCAGCGTTAGCTTTTGCACCACAAACATCCTGCTGATGGCTGTACAAATCCCAAAAGTCCACAATCAGTATATTTTTCAAAAAAGATCCAATATTTGCAGTAAAATGATAAAGGGTATACAAAACTCAAGACAAAATTACCTGAATAGGCATCGAATGGGTCTGAAAAGACAGTGCATCTTACTTTTTGCCAGTGCCATATATACTCCCTCTGATCCACTAATTATGATCCTTTTTTTATAAATGGATGGTTTTTTTATTTTATCTCCTTTACTTTTTTAGCAAATTCTAGGTTATTTTCATCCACTCATTTTACTTTTTACACTTTCAATTAAACTTCCACCACTATTTTCTCTTTTCAAAAAACTAACTGCCCATTTAAAGATGTCATAATTAGTGGACTAGAGGAGTATCAAATTCCAGGTGGATGCAATAATGATTCAGGTGTTTGTAACTTTCTTTGAACATCATTCACTGGATTTCAATCAGTAATACTCCCTCCGTTTTTTTTTCATTGGCACCTCTCTTTTGGTGTTAGAATTGAGGAGATGCTAAATGAGTGGATGAAATTGAATTGAAAGAAGAGAAAGTAAAATGAGTGGATGTAAAAACCTTAAACTTGCCTAAAATAGCAAGTGCCAATTAAAAAAAACACCACTTTTAGTAAGTGTGCCAATGAAAAAAAAATGGAAGGAGTATAAATATTGGGGGAAAGAGATTAGCAACCCACCAAAAGCTTGAACGAGAAAGGGATTTAAAAAAGAAGATGGATACTTCAGCCACAGAGTGCTGGGGGAAACTGAGCTGTAAATGTTGGAGCGATAGAGGTGCAGTCGGCGCTATGGCAATCGCACTGGATTTGCGATTGGCGACGCAGTGTAGACTTGCAGAGGCGACCGGCGGCGTCGCAGCGGGAAGCTGGGCACCAGTGGTGGAGCAGCGCAATTGAGGCGATTGTGATTTTAGGAAGTTTAAATTGCAAAATACACGACGCACGTCTTCTCCGAGAAGCAAGGGCAGTGACTCCTCGTTTAGCAAAAGAATACTTCGAAAATAAAATAGATTAAATGCAGCAATTAGTTGGAAGAGTCCATCTTTTGAAAGACGGCATTTCAATAAGTTATGGAAAAATCAAGGTTTAAAGTGCAAATTAGAAAAAATAAAAATAAAATTCTTGAATTGCATGAATCGGGTTATAAACTTTATAACTACTACATGTTGCATAATAAAATTTTAACATTGCAACTAAGATATTTTACTTTTTTATTTTAATTAAACCACATTTTCTCATAAGCTTATGGAAAGACGGTCTTTCCCAAGACTTTGCCTGGTTGGAAAGGTGGAATTTTAAAATTTTTTTTGTAATTAATTACTAATTTGTAAGGCAGGGTCTTGGGAAAGACCGTCTTTCCATAAGTTTATAGAAAGATGAACTTTAATTAGAATAATAAAAGGTAAAAGGTTTTAGAATAATAGAGTTTATTTGTATGATAAACACAGGTATATATTTTTTGTTAGTCTTCTGAGCATTCGGGAATCGAGATTTTCAGTGGCGTTGAAGATGTTTGATCTTGACTGTAACAGGTGGGGTTGGATTTGCATTGCAATCTTTTTCTTTGACCGGATTCCTCCATAATTATGGCGCTCATTTTATATGACGGGGAAATAGATAGGGAGGAATTCAAGAAATTAATGGCTACGATGCGAGCTCATAACAGGTAAGGGGCTATCCATTGTGATGGAATTCGAGCAAGGCATAGTCTTGGTGGTTCAGTAGAAAATGGTGGCCTGGTGGAGTACTTCTTTGTTAAAGATGGTCAGATGTGTCTTCATCATGATAAATTTGTCCAATTTCTAAGGGATGTTAACAATGAAGTATGGATTGCTGAACAGGGAATTAATTTTGTACATTTGTTGGATTTCTTGCGTTGACTTTAGTTTTATATGATATTCTTTAATTTTGATAATTTATTGTGAAGCATGTGTTGAAAGTCTATGATTTAAGGCCCTCTAGAAATACTTTGTACTTTGATGCTAGGTTTTTTTGGGCATTTCTTGGCTGATAGTATCTACAGAATGTTGGCATTTCGGGTTGCCGCCCAGATTGTCAAAGATTTATATGGTTGAGAGCAAATCAGGGGCTATAGCATGCATGTTGCTGGCTTTTTTGTTCTTGGGAATATGGCCTGCAATCATGACTTTGCAAGAGAGGCGTGGGCACTTTCCTCAGCATACTTATCTTAATTATATAGTCACTAACCTGTTGGCGGCTACCACCATCACATTTACACCAAAGGTCTTATTGTAATGCAAAGTGTAATTCAAATGGTTGTTTACTTATGATCCCTTTTAATTATTTTAGAGTATGGTTTTTGTTCGTTGCTTTTTCTTGATCATATTATGTTCTTATCTGGGGTTAAATTGACGATTGGGTTGAAACCATCTCTCCAATTCTTCATGAGACCTTGAATATTAAGGTTTGATCTCGACTCACTTTCTCTTTGTTGGTGTGTGCTCTTCATTTCATTTCTTGTTACAGATTTAGTTTGGTATGTTATGTCACTGGATGGGTACATGTTCTTTTGGTGTCAGGAGAATTCAGCTTCTCGCCATCTCAATTGAGCAACATGAATTTTTTTTCTACTTTTAAGTAAACTATCTTGTTTCCTACATATTTAATTATTATTAGTTTGAGACAATGATTTTTATTCAATTATCTTCTAGGCACATATATAATGTTATTTGACCCACATACAATGTTATTTCGATTTCCTCCAACATCGTCAAGTAACAAATTTTATGGAGACTTGTATTGTATAGTACTTATGTCATTATCTTAGAAATGATTAGATTGAGGTTCTCCTATCAGAAATATCATATTGAATTACAATCTAATGTATAAATATAGTGAGCCAGACAATCAAGCTACTAAATTTCATGCTTCATTATTTTAATTATATTTTGTTCGCTCAACCGGATTACCCATTAATCTGGCCTCTTTGACAACAGGTTATAGCTCTTAGATTATTTATTTTCACACAATCAAAGTTGAATTCAACATGTTTGGGATTTGTTTTGCAGTCTGGTTCGTGTAGGAAGAAAGAGATGAGCTTTGGGATCTTGAACAATGTGTTGGCTGGGGAAGCCTTGAAAGGGGTCAATGAGGCAAGAGAAAAGATATTTGGTCACATACTGAACACTACTGTCAAAGACCAGCTCACATGGTTTTGCGTAAGAAACTTGTTGGAGATAAAGTTTCACAATGGTATCCTCATGATGTCGAGGAAGATGATTCTGTTCTCATAGCTCAGAAGGAGCTAGAGTAATCCCTTTTCGCTGTTTTCTCTTTTTGCTCAAAATACGTTGCTCCTATGTGCCTGTTTGATGCTCGTCTCTATACTAATTTATATGTTGTTCGTTTGATTAGGATCCTTGTAGACATGTCTTTGCAATATTTGTTTATATATGTTTATTATCAATTTTGTTTACAATTAAGAGTTAATTGGGATATGAATGATTCTTAGTGCATGATTATGTCATATTTGTGTACTTGTCCAATTCAATTTGGGTTATGAATTCGGCTTGCCTGAGATTTTAAAATTGGAATGCAGACTACAACTCTTGGGTTTTGTTTCTATCTGTGAGTTAAAGGGATAATATGAGCTAGAATTTAGAATGCTACGTGTACTTCTTTTCTTTTATCTGGATCCTTATTCCAGTGGCCACTTATATTGTGTATTCCTTCCTTTATGGTTGGAGAAAGATGCACTTTGATTGATCAATTTTAGTTCATCCCAGATAAGAGAACTTAGTTTACAACACTGAATTGACATGCATCTGATTTGTTGTATGAACTGAAAAGGTTTTGATTTTGACTGTATAGATGTTGCTTTCATTGTGTGTGTTGTCTACGCCCATCTGTGGATTAGAGGTGAAATTGCATTCTTGATGTGGAGGTCCAATCGGGTGTTTTTTTAAACCAAGTTGTCTGTGTTTGATTGTTCTCAATCATAGAAATAACCATCCCATGTCTGTGAATATATTATTTGTGTTGTGTAATTTTTTTTGCAGTTTGGAACTAAGACACCCTTGTCTAAATCTCTCGAAGTAATGGCTTCTCTCTCATGTTTGGATCATTTTTTTGCTTTCCTAATTGATGAACCAACAACAAAGCCAAATAATTTGAACAAGTTGAAAGATGAAACTAAGCAAGGATCATCTGAAACCTTTTCTCAGAGAGGAAATTCTTGACACCTGAGACAATTGTTTGTGATATTTTGAGTGTCTTCTTGATCAAGGTTTTGAGATGCTAGAGATATATATCCGTAGTGACAAAATGTTTCTAAAAGGTCACATCACCTGAGTAGAGGTGTCTAGATATCCCTTGAAATTGTTGATCTTAGTTTTACAATGTGCATAAATGCTTTTGTATTGAAAACTAACATTTTTTAGCCGGTTTACTGTTGATCTTATTAGACAATCAGCAAACTAGTACTGAACATTTAATACATGTTTTATGTTTGCTGCAATTTAAAGATGATTAGTAAGGCTCTTTTTTGTTCCTGTAAGCATTAATGTCATTGCGAGTTATATTGGAGCATGGAGTAAAGGTTCCTAGAATAGTTCGATTGAGGGAGTTGTATAATACAATCTTCCAAAGCCATACAAATGGGCTTGGATCTCATACATGTTCTGAAAGTTAATTATCTGGGGCCTTTTGGGATATTATCCAGTTAGTTAGTGTGGGAGCCCATAGGAAAATTGTTCTTCGATGGATAGAGAGAATGCCGGGGTTTTGCAAGGTAAGGTTTCTAATATGAGGAGTTGTTTTACTGTTTAGAGAAACTACTAGATTGCATAATTGAGGAGAACTTGTGACCTCTAGTGTGAGAGAATATTTTACACTGCAATGGAGTGCAGAAGTGAGAATCACCTGTAGTATCCTCCTTATGTTGAAGTTTTGTATAGGTTTGTGACCTCTATGCAAGTCTTAGGCTTGTGAACTGTTAAATACTTGGGTTAAGCTTGTGTCTGAGTTTAGGTTATGTGTTCAAAATCAAAGTGCAGTTGTGTAGATATTCTATAATGACAGCCCACTCAAATAACCTTTTATTTATATCTATGATATCGGTTTGTTCTTTAACATGAAAGGTGCATGAGAATGTTGCTGATTAATTTGGGTCATATATGGAGCATGAGAATGTTGGAGTTCATAGCTGCTTATTAGATGGAATTGTCTAGATAAGGAAAATCACTTGTGTTATTTAGAGTTTACAGTTTAGACTTACTGAGATGAAGTTGTGGATGATTTGGAAGATTAATGAAAAAAACTCACTTGCAAGTTTATGCTAGAAGAATATAATGGAGTTATCTAATGGTTTATTTTATATATGTTTGCATGGTTTTGTTTCTGAATGAATGAAAGGAAAGCTACCGTGTCTAAGTCTAAGTTTTAGTTTCATTTTTATCTTCTTTATTCTTAGCTATACATGATCTCTAGCCTTTCTCTAAAGCATTGAATCGATTTTAGAGAGAAGATCCCACCTTCCTGTTAGTTTATATCGATTTTGGCACCCCCACTTTTTGAAATTTTTATGGTCACATTGATTTGAACTTGAAATGAAGGGAGAATAGCAGATGGGTGTGGAGTGTAAGGCCTAATGTTGAGTCCTTTTTTTGGTTTACGATCAGACTATCATTTCTGGTATGGGAGAACTACATCTGAACATTTATGTAGAGCGCATAAGAAGAGAATATAAGGTGAACTTCTTTCTCTTGGTATTACAAAGTAAGCCTTTCTTTTTGCAAAACTTTAAACTAAAATGGATTCTGTTAATATTATGGTTAGAGGGTTCTAATAGAGGAAAAAGCACAAACATTACCCTCTATTCGAACCCTCTATTCTAACAGAAGAATAGAGTGGATTCTGGTGCATTTTTCTTTTCGAATAGAGGATTCGAATAGAGGGTTCGAGTGGAGAGTTTCGAGTGGAGAGGGTTCAAATAGAGAGTTTGAGTAGAGTGGGTCTAAAAGAGGTTTGAGTGTTCTAGGTTCGAGTGGAAAGGGTTCGAGTGATACTGGGTTCGAGTGGAGAAGTTTCAGTGGAGAGGTTCGAGCGAAGAGGTTCGAGTGGTGAGGTTCGAGTGATGAGGAATCGAGTGGAGAGGTTCAAGTGATACTATGTTTAAGTGGTACTGGGTTCATGTGGAAAGAGTTCGAGAGGTTTGAGGGTTTGAGTGGAAAGGTCCGAGTGGATAAGTTCGAGTGGATAAGTTCGAGTGGAGAAATTCGAGTGGTGAGGGTTTGAGTGATGAGAGTCGAGTGGTGAGGGTTTGAGTGATGAGAGTCGAGTGGTGAGGGTACCATCCACCACTGGAGAGAGTACTATCCACCCCTTGAGAGGGGTATATCATCCACCACTGGAGAGAGTATTATCCATTCCTCAAGAAGTTTGTCAACCACCCTTCGAAGGTACACCATCTACCTCTCGAGAGGGTAAACCATCCACCACTGGAGAGAGTGCACCTTCCACCCCTCGAGGGTATGCCATTAACGTCTCGAGAGAGGTGCACCAGCCCTCGATCCCCTCGAGAGGTCACACATCCACCCCTTTAGAGTACACTATCCCTCGAGGGTACACCACTCCTCGAGAAAGTATACCACTGAGAGCGTCAAACCATCCACATTAGCTCTCGAACCATGACTCACTCGAGGCATATACCCCTAAAAAATTCCACGACATCACCATGCGAACCATCTATCCCTCAAACATCAAACATCAACCATCCATTCCTGGAACCATAACCCCTCAAATCACCAGTTCTTGAACATCCACCACGCAACCACTCAAACCATCCACCTCTCGAACATCAACCATTCGCCTCGAGGCCTCCCTACCACTCGAACCATCCACCCTTTGAACATCAACCATCCGCCTTGAGAGGTATTGATTTGAGGCATCTCCATTTGATTCATTAACTTGAGGCCCTAGAATAATCAACCATCCCCCTCAAGGCATCACCTGTCGACTCAAACCTCTTCACTCTAACCTCTACTCGAACCCTTTTCATTCGAATCCTCTATTCAAACCCTCTCCACTCGAATGCTCAACACTCGACCCCCCACCTCTCGAAACCTCTCCACTTGAACCTCTTTACTTGAACCCATTACCACTCGAACCCAGTACCACTCGAACCTCTACATCGATTCATTAACCCTCGAGGTCCTGGAACTATCAACCATCCTCCTCGAGGCATCACCCCTTGATCCATCAACCATCCGTCTCGCCACCACTCAAACTATCCACCCCTCGAACATCAACAATCCGCCTCAACTAAAACCTCTCCACTCGAACCCAGTACCACTCGAACCCAGCCCACTCAAACCCAGTAGCACTTGAACTCAGTCCACTCGAACCCTCTCTACTCAAAATCAGTACCACTCGAACCCTCTCCACTCAAACCCAGTACCACTCAAACCCTCTCCACTCAAAACTCTCCACTTGAACCCTCGCTACTCGAACCTAGTACCATTCAAGCCTCTCCACTCGAACCTCGACTCGAACTCTCTCCACGCGAACCCTCGCCACCCAAACTCTCTCCACTCGAACCCTCACCACCCAAACCCTCTTCAATCGAACCCAATATCACTCGAACCCAGTACAACTCGAACCTCGCCACTCGAACCCAGTACCACCTGAACCCTCTTCACTCGAACCCTGTACCACTCGAATCTGGTACTACTCGAACCCTCTCCACTCAAATCCAGTACTACTCTAACCTCTCCACTCGAACTCTCACCACTCGAACCCTCTCCAATCAAACCCATTATAACTCTACTCACGTAACAATTTCCTTACTTAACGAGCTATTGTTTTTTGTATGATTTGATAAACGTAAGGTTATTGATTAATGTTAGTTGGATCTATAAAGGTAAATTCTTAAACTAATATGCTATACAAATTCTTTTTAATAAGCTAATAGTTTGTTTCTTTATTGTTACATAGTCCAAAACTCAAGAGGAAGAAATAAAAAGGTCCAACTTAATTTGATGTCAAGCCTTGAAAGTGAAGATGAACTTGAAAGTAAAGATGAAGAGCAACCAAACTCAAAGCATGAAGGATGACATAGGTTTCAAAATTTATCCATTATTGAGGATGATCATTATTCCATTATATTTCTCTATTTCATATTTCTCCATTTCATATTTCTCTATTTCATATTTCTCTATTTCTCTATTCCATTTTAGTTTATTGTTTTGAGTTTAATTTGAATCATATTTATCTTTTTTTTATTTTAGTTTCCTTTTTTTAATGAATAATGATATACATTTTTTTACTAACAGAATGATGAGATATGTATTGATTGCATTAGTTAGAGAATAAATTTCCTCTTAATTACTATAATGTTTACCTTTTTTATCATTCTTTTAACTTAATCAAGTACTACTTGATTTATTTGAGAAATTCATACACAGATTATTATAATAAAAATAAAAGAATATATTTCATATTAGACTGACTAACAAAGTTTATTTATTCTAATTTGCACTTACCGTCCTTCAAGAGATGGACTCATTATATTTAAAATTTAATTTTAGTTTATACTCAATCTCGGAAATCTAAAAAAAAAATTATTCAAATCAAATTTTTTTATCAAAATACCGTGCAACGCGCGGTGAGACTCCACCTAGTAGTATACAATAGAGGATAAAGTGTCAGCACTCAACATTCTTGATCTGAGAAAGAGGATGATAAAAAAGCACTAGCGTTCTGCATCACATCCTCCTATGTACTTTTGGTACTTCCTTTGTAACTGGAGTGAGGTTCAGACATTTGCTAAAACTAGGCAGAGACAAATGCTATCATGTCATCTTATATTTAAAAATACGATGTGATTCACTAATTTATCTAGTGTTTGCAGGTGTCTGAAATAGTGGTCGATTCTTTGGATGATGACACAGAGCTCACGAGGAATTGGGAAGTTCATGCTCTAGGATTTAGCTGGTTCGCATTATGCTTCCATTTGTACTGAAAAGGACCTTGCCATTGAAGGTTAGATGCCTTTGTGAATTAAATTCTAGAGATAATTTGTGAAGTAGTTTTCTCAACCTGTATTTTATTGCTTAGGCAAACAAAAAGGTCCAAAGAAATTGATGGTATATAAGATAATCCATTTCCTTGAAGACAAGCTAGTTTTAGGAATAGGAGAAGTTATGATCATCAATGGCTTTTCTAGAGATCCTTGTTAGGATAAGTTGGAACAATTTCGGTGGTATATCTATTGAGTACATACAGTGGTGTTGTACTCAATCTGCAGGTGAAACTACTAATGCTTCATCTTTGGAAACAAAATTCAATGCATTAGGGTCATGAAAATTAGAAGCATTAATTTTCTTGCTTCCTGAAAGAATTTTCTCTGTTCATTAATTTTGGGGGCTGAAGATTCTCTTCTCATCCTTAGCTCCTCTGAATGACATTCTGAATCAGTGTACCTATTTTTTGTTCATAAATAGGGCTAGTACTATATGCTTTGGATAGTTCAAATGTTGAATGTCTATTCACTATATCATATTTTGGAAAGAAAGGCATTTGTTTTGGAGTTTTATAGCAATAGAAAAGATGGGATTTTAGTTCTTGTAACAGTAGATAGTTTCTAACCATCAGAATATGATATTGACATGATTCTTCGGACTATTTGATGCCTGAGATTCATCAGAATATGACTTCTGCTGCTATGAACATGTGGCAAATATTCAAAAATAAAATAAATGTAGCTGATTTTTTTTGTATATACTATGTACCTGTTACCTTACAATACGTATCATTTGTATTAAAACATGCACTCGTTTTAAAAGCTCTGAATATGAATTGTGAAACTTTTCTAGGAGATCATGTATAAGTTAAGTTATGAATCGTCTACAACTAGTATATGTGATAGTTTACGCAGACAGATGAGACTAAAATTTGACATTTTAAAATTATCATATTAACTCTGCATTAATTACTTTACAACATGCATTGTTTAAATAAAAACACGCATATGATTTTAAATTAATAATTTCTTTTATGAATAGCAAAGTTTTGTCATGGGGCGGTGCATAAGTTACCTTATGAATCGTTTATGTTTTGTTAAAACTTGTATATGTTAGCCTACAACTAGTATTCTCTTATAGTATACACAAAACAGGTCACATAATTTTATAGTTTTAAAAATTTTCATATGTACTGCATTTAATACCTTACAATATATACTGATTACATTAAAACATGTGTTTGTTTTCAATAACATGAGATTACTTTGTATAAAAAAACATGCAAAGTTTGTCAATTCCAAACACGATTGGGGCTCTCAACATCTAAACAAATGGAAGATAAAGTGCCCGTGGCAGAAATTTTCCATTAGGGAACTTGTAACAGTATTCCTATCTAAACTAACTAACAATCTCTAATAAAATGAATCATAAATTATTAATCTTCAAAAGGGGATCATCTTTGAATATTTAAAGTTCAGTGTTATCTTCGTCTGAACCCTCCTCGTGTTGGAATGTCTTGTGTAGTCCAATGTTCAGTGTTGTTCGATTCCTTAAATGTTAAAACCAAAAATATTATTGATCCAACTCCTTAAAAAAAGTCATACATACTGGATATTAACAGTTGCAACATATAAGCAAAAATTTACAATTTCTAATGTAAAACAAACAATAATCAACAATGAAAGTAAAATTCAAACACAATAAAACTAACAAGTACATACTGGATTCTAACAGATGCAATATATAAGTAAACATATGCAGTTCTTAATTCAAAATGAACAACCAACAACATATTTTTTTATATTGTTAAAATAGTCATACACAACGCAACGAACAAGTACACACGAGATACTAACAGATGTAACATATAAACAAACAAATGCAACTCGTTATTCAAAATGTACAACTAACAACAAATGAAAACAAAAGGTCATACACAGTACAACTAACAAGTGCATATTAAATACTAACAAATGCAACATATAAGTAAACAGATGCAGTTCGTAATTCAAAACGAACGATCAACAAAAAAAAGAAGAAAAAAAGTGATTCACAGTACAACTAACACATACACATTGGATAATAGCAGCTGTAACATATAAGTAAACAGATGCAGCTCGGAATTCAAAACAAACAATCATCAAAAAAAGAAAGGAAAGAAAAGAAAGGTCATTACAACTAACGGGTACATGTTGGATAATAACAGCTGCAACATATAAGTAAACGAATACACCTTGTAATTTCATAAAGAGTACACTTCAAGATAATTTAAACATAGAAGACCACCAATTCAAAAAAAAATAAGTAAAAAAAAATCAATTTTTCCAATAAAAAGGCATATCCAATGACATTAAACATAGGCCACCACAAATTTCCGAAATGATAATACTCTGCAGGCGCTGCAGAAGCTACCATCACCACAGCCAACACTAAACCCTGAACCCTAAGGATAATAGTGTTTCCACACTTAGAGCAAATGGAAATGATTTTCTATCACTATTGGTGAAAGAGAAGACATTTCGATCCATTGTCCCTTTCTGCAAAGCAAAATTAAATGAAATTATCTACCAAGTTGATTCTTCATTCATATCCCATGTTTACAGAGTCTGGATTGGATCGTAAAATCATATTTTGCATCATCTATGTATATTCAGTTCATGCCTATCTTACCTTTGGAATGGATTAGAAATGAATAAACGGTATTTACAGTTGTTGCTCTCGAGTTTACCATCCTGGCCGCCGGTACCGGAACCGGAGTTAGGCGGTGCAGATGGGTTTTGTGCCATGTACTGATTCAGCTTCTCTTCCAAGAGGCGGGGAAGATTAATCAAATTATTCAAGTCTACAGAACGGACACTGACGAAGCGCGACTGAGTTCCAAAAATTGGGTGATTCAGATCGAAAAGGTGTGTGGGGTTGCTGCATCCAAAACATCCAAGCATTTGAAGAGAGAAAATATTTGACACGATTTTTATCCCCATCAGTCTTCTTCACTTTCTTTAATAGATTAATGAAATCCTCAACTTTTGATTAATTATAAACTGGACCCCATTTCGCAATTAGGTCCCTGGCCTGTCCATAAGCTTATGGACATACCGCATTTCCTGAGACTTTCCCTAATATGAAATCGAGGATTGTGACAAACAAAATTACAACAAAAACACCCCAAATATATATACAGTCAAATAACAAAAATAATAATGCGCGCCTTTTTTTGGCAGATTTAGCAAAGCGTGGATATGACCTTCTGAGAACAGAATCCCATTTCCATGGGGCCACTAAAATTTTGGCCACGTAATATCGACGTTCACCTTCGAATCTTGGATTGGAGATAGAATATAATACTGGGAGTCAGTAAATCCTACGTGGTAATGGAAGTTCACTGTAACAAAACTTTCATTGGAGATGCTCCGAACATTGATAACTAAGTTGACTATAACTAATTAGCAGTCAATCCTTACTTGACTTAATTTATATAAAAAACAATAAACATTTAACTTTAAATAATTAATGGTCAACCCTTACTTGACTTTTCCCAAGCAACATATAATAGAAATTGTTTACTTTATGTGGTTTGGTGTATTGGTGCTGTCAACCGGGGATATTGAAATCATTTTGACTAACCTAAACCCAAGTTGTCTAAAAGTAACATACTAATATTATAATATGTTATTGATTTTAATTATTTAGTATATATAATCTGTTATAACTTGTTAAAATATGTAACTTCTAAAGATATATTTGAAACCATAAATATCTCATTGTACTATATATATAAAGAAAATCCAAAGAAATAAATAATCTGAAATAACACAAAGTTCGGATTTTTTTTACAATGATTGAGTATATTTGATAAAAATATGTAAACATATTATATATTTATTTATATATGACAAAGTCTAATTTTAGACCGAGTAACTGTTAAATAGGGACATTTTATAATTAGTGAGACTAATAAAGTCATTTGATATTTACTTTTATTTATTTCAATGAGATACATATAATTATGATAACCTTTTAAAATGAATCTCAACATCTCAATAATTAATTTTTAAATAGTCTGAATAAATATTATAAAAATAATTAATTTTTATTGTATTCAATACTTAACCGTTTCTAACTAGATTATTTATTACACTTCATATAACTTATATAGTTTTTCTTAGATTACTAACTTGAAATTTTTAAATAAAATTCTTTACTTTCAGTTTAAATGTAAGACACAAAATATACATAAATCCTAATCGTTCAACGCGCGACATTACTCTACTAGTTATATAAAAATGCTCATAACTGAGTAGATTTTAACCAATAACGGTCAACCCTTACTTGACATACTATATAAATGAAGTCGACTTTAAATAACCAACGGTCAACCCTTTCTTAACTTAGTATATGTATGAATAAAAATGTTTGACTTTAACTAATCAAATGTCAACACTTCACCTCTCTCTCTATATAAACACTAATAACGAATTTGATTTTAACTAATTCCTTCTTAAATATAATAATAATATTTTTAAAATTTAATATTATTATTTTCATACACACACATACTTTTATGACTTATTACGGCCTTTTCACCAACATCGAAATTGTATTTTATTATAGTGAAAGTCTCAAAAAAGGCGGCATGTCCATAAATTTATGGGCAGTTCACTGTATTTTTTATCTTAAATGTTGCAATTTTTTTAAAAAAATTAAATATTGTATTTAAAAGTTAAAACATGTAATATTATGTATTTGAATGTGAAAATATAAAAATACATAATAGAAAAAATATTTTTATAATTTTAAATTTATTGTGTAATTTAACAAATGTATAAGTTAAAAAATACAATAGACTGCTCATCAACTTATGATAGGCCGCATGTCTGGAGACTCACTCTTTATTATAATATAAATGTAAAAATATGTATATATGTTATTATAAAATCATGTATTAGTGTGGTTAAATTGTAGTGTGGTCACATTTCTTCCATACATATGAATGAGCTCAACATTAGGCCCAACTTGGCCCAATCGTACTATTCAGGCCCTAATATATATCAACCCCCAACCCTCAAATTTCTACTTCAATTTTCATCAATTAGAAATCAACCGTCCTTTCCCTTCTCTCTCTAACATCAACGCCACCTGAAAACTACCCTTCTCTCCCAAACCCCACCGCCACCTCATATCAACGCCACCGCTCCACTACCTCGTATACACTTCGCACACATCGCGTCTCCCGTCTATATTGCGTTGCGCCACCCGCCAACACCACAACGGCACACCTCGCCTCTCATCCACACCTCCAACGCGCTGTGTATCACCATTTATGTTAATAGAGTTACCATCTAAAACAATATGTCAGCATGATTTTTGTGGTCTAGGTCTGTATGCTCTTACTTTCTGTCTAAACTTATTAAAATTATTTATGTTAATCCCTAACAGTCACTCTTTATTTCCCTTTGTGAGTGTTGCAGCAAATTTGTTGTTGTATCCTTCTTTGTTGGTTTGAAATGTGAATGAAGAAGCTACCAAAAGTCCATAGACATAGAGTAGTCTTAGTGTTTTAGTTGTTCTTCGTTATTGTAAATGTGTTGGAGTTGATTTCATAATAGAAAATATTAATTACAACCAGATTCTCTCCCAAAGGAGCATATTTTTCTGAGAATCCTTATGTGAGCTTTGTAACATATCCTTTCTTAGATTGTAAGTGTTTTTTCTTTCTATGTTTTTTTTGGCCTTAATGATTGCACCAAGAACAAGTAATGTCTTGAATTGTTTTTAGTTTTGGATACTGATGTAAGTTCAGCATTTGATATTAAGGATATATACACTGCGGATTAATATCTCAAAGTCATGGTTTGAGATTTGCAGAAATAGCTCTTTATTTTTCAAAGGACTGAAGCTGCTTTTTGTCCTCATGTGTATGTCTGATGACAGATCTCTCATACTAGTTCTTAAGAATTGAAGCATGATTATAGTTAGAGGTTTTCCCTAACATTACGTGTAACTCCATACCTACCATGATTTACATCTTCAACAAAAATCAAGTGGCGGTCAAAACTTTAGCAACCAAATACTCATAAATAGGTGTTAGAGTTTAGGTTTTAGCGTGGGATTTTATATTTTGATGCTTTTGTTTGATTATAGGTTTGATTACTAATTTCCAATGGTTTTGTTCTGTCTGTTGGCAATATTTGAAAAAGCTTTGTTATATGAATGTTGAGAGGTCAAATGGGTTTTCTTGCTTTCACTAGCTCTTTCATAAACATTGGTCCCTCTCTACATAGCCCATGTGGCAGGTTAGAAAACACACACTAAAATAGTGAAATGTTTTGGTTTTAATACTTAAGTTAACAATGTTGTTATTTATTAACCCGTGTGAGTGTTATCATGTAGGCGAAGCTCATCCTAAGTCAAGTGTCATTGGAATACCGGTAGGAAATGAAGTGAGTGGTTCAGACAAAATATTCGACTGGAGATTTTGCATTTGGTACGGTGTCTTGTAAAGGTTGAAATATGCCATGTTTGATTGAAAGGGATGCCGGTAAAGGAATGCATCTACCACTAAAGGTCGTTCTTTTGATGGTTGGTTCATATTGTTGTACAATATCGAGTTGGTGAAAACTCGGGTTCCTATATATATCATTACTGGAAAACAGGTACATAGGTACACAAAAAACGGGTGTGTATTAATAAATTCAGCACCAGTACATTGAATACCGGTGCTACAAAATCAAAATTCAGCACTAGTACACAAAAAATGGTGCCTATGAATAAATTCAGCACCGGTAACATAAATTTGGGTCACATTGTAATTTTCCAAGAATTTACAGAAGTAATCAATCTTGACTTTCAAGACTTTTTCGTTCACCCATACATTCCCAAATTGCAGAGTTACAATCTTATATTATTGAATTGCATTTTGGTTCCTCCAATTTTGTGATTTGGCGACTCCAACTTTCTTGGAGGAACCTAAGTGCAGAAAGTAAAAACTTTACTCGTAACTCCAAACTGAAAGTCGCTCGAATGTGATCCTACCCTATACACCCCCATTGTATTTTCCATGCCTGTGAGGGAATATTTATAAAAAATTGAGCACAAGAACATATTCATAATCCTTTCCGATTTTACTTCTTAACTTCCAAATAATCAACCATAAGTTACTCTAGAACATGTACTAGCGTTTTTCAATAATTCACCAAAAAAATAATTTATTTTTATATTTTTACATTAGGCAAGAATAACAAAAATCATGTATTTTGGAGCAATGGGTAATGGGGTAACACAATTTTGGGCTACAATGTAATTTTCCAAGAATTTATAGACTTATCAATGTTGACTTTCAAGACACTTCCGTTCACCCATACATACCCAAATTGTAGAGTTGTGATCATATATTATTGAATTGTATTTTGGTTCCGCCAATTTCGTGATTCGACGACTCCAACTTTCTTGGAGGGACGTAAGTGCAAAAAGTAAAAAACTTTACTCGTAACTCCAAATTGAAATCTGTTCGAACGTGATGCTACTGTATACACCCTCATTGTATTTTTCCAAGTCCATAACAAAATATTTATCAACAATTAGGCACAAGAACATATCCATAATCATTTTCGATTGCCCTTTCTATCTTCCAAGTAATCAACTCTAGGTTACTATAGAACATATAGTAGCGTATTTCAAAATTTCATCAAGAAAATAATTTATTTTCTATTTCTATATTTATTAAAAATTAACAAAATTTGTATATTTTGGAAAAAAAAGGATAATGTTGTAACAATTTTTTGGGCCATAGCGTAATTTTCCAAAAATATGTTAGAGGCGCTTCCGTTCACCCATTGTACCTCGAATTTTAAAGACGCAATCATCTCTTATTTAATTGCATTTTGGTGTCTTCAATTTTGTGATTCGCCACCTCCAAATTTCTTCTATGGACCTAATAGTAAAATTTAAATAGTTAACTCAGAGATTGAATAATACTAGCACCGACATTGTTTTTCATTCATACCGGTGCTATGTTATGGCGGGATAGTGAATTTTTCAATTTTTCATTCCAAATTTTGTAGGGATTGTTTAAATTTTTGAAAATTTGGAATTAGCACCGGCATTAGTTACTTAGGCACCAGTATGTGTACCGGTGCTCCATACTTAGAAAAACTTTCTTGGGTTTACTCTCGGGTTCAATATTTTTTTTTAAAAAAATCATTCAAAGCAGCCCTAAGCAGCTATTTTTCGTATATTTAGGCACCGGTATGAGCATTTTGAGCAACAGTATGTGTACCAATGCTCCATCAGGCAATACAATTATGGGATATTTTACAGACAGTACATGAAGAAATAACCCGAGTACGTGAATCTAAACTACAAATGTTGGCCACAAAGTTCAAAGATTTGATGATGGAGAAGGATGATACTATTGATGTATTTAATGGAAAAATAAGAGACATCACCAATATGACGTATCAACTTTGCAAAATTTACAAGGAGTCCAAACTGGTGAAAAAGACTTTGAGATCTCTCTCTCACATATTTTCTATGAATGTTGCGGCAATAGAAGAAGCAAGAGATGCGGTCATCATGACTTTAGATAAACTATTGGGATCATTGCAAACCTATGAGATGACGTTAGAATAACCAACAAAGAAAGTGCAAAAGGAGTAGGATTTTAAAACCTCATCGTCAAGGACCATTCATGAAGTTGATAGTGATGATGGTGTTGAAGAACTTGCATTTATCGTTAAGAATTTCCCGAGAATTCTGAAGAATGTGGTGAATAAAAAATCACGAGGCTGATTCGACAGCAACTGACCTCGGGCACAAGACCTTGGTAATAATCATGGTACATGAATGGAAAAAACTGATCAGCAACTCTCAATAAATCAGATAGGTGTAATAAAGCAGCCTGGAAGGATTCAATGTAGAGAATGTGAGGGAACGATGCACGGAAAATAATATGTAACTTCATGGAGTGAAGTTGAAGAAGAAGAGAAAGATGAAGAGAAACTTACTAGCCATTGTGTAGCATTTCGAGAAAAAATTCATGATGTATCAGAAACTGATGATGCATGTTCCAACATGGAAAAGACAAACAAGGTTATATGTTCCAACACAGAAAAGTCAAGTTTTGATGACTCCTCTATTGATGACGGAGGCCAGGTTATAAGTGATGAAGATATCTACAATGCATATGAAAAAATGTATGAGATGTGGTTGAAAGTGGTTGACACAAATAAAATGGAGAAAACGGAGAAAAACCAACTTGCTAAGAATGAGAAGGATTTGTTGATTCTGGTTATAAAATTCAGAGAAGAGATTGAAAAGTTGAAATTGAATCTAAGTTCAACAATTAAGAGAGCTAAGATGGTTGAGGCAACTATTATTAAGTTGAACACTGAAACTAGACGATATTTTGACTATGGAAAGAACTTTGGAAATTGACAAGGTATAAGCTATGATATGCCATCGAGCAACACTGTAGACTTCAAATCAGAGGTTCAAGACATGAAGAGGAAAGTGATAAAAAAAAACTCGGCAATACAAACCTCTTATTTTCAACTACTACACCTATCAAGGTCATACACAGGATCAATGTTTTAAACTACTCAGAGACATCATGAATGGACGACAACTATCTGTATGTTCCAACATAGAGGATTTCCTACGATCAAATATGGTTAGAAAGGTATGGGTTCCTAAGTACACTAATACTTGTCTCGTTTCTCACACTTTTCTTATTGTACACTCTATAGACTCGTTGTACTTTGGTAGTGGACTGGAACTCAAGAGTATAAACAAAGATCAAACTATATGATGGTGGATTTGTTACTTTTGGTGATGGAAAGAAAAGGTGAACTGCAGATCGAGGGATTCCCTATCTTTACAAGTGTTCTTCTTGTAGAAGATGTGAAGGTTAATCTTTTGAGCATCTGTCAATTGTGTGATGACAATATGACTGTGGAATTTCATACATATAAATACATAGTGAAACATGGTGAAGATAAAGTACTCTCTGGAATTCGGTCTTCATGTAAGTGTTACTTGTTGGAACAAGAGGTGAAATGTCAAAGCTCTAAACAAGATGAAGGAACCATGTGGCATATGAAGCTTGGACACATCAACTAAAAACTCTGGTGAAAATTGCCAACTTGAAAGCAGTACGAGGTGTGCCTACACTCACTGGAAAAAAAGGGAATTGTGTGCGGACCATGTCAACAAAGAAAACAAATTCAATCACCTCAATCATCAGTTCAGTATATCACCACCTTCAGACCGGTTGGAAAAGAAACATTTTTCCAAGCATTTGCAGGTGATAATTATACTCTCTTTATCCGAAAACATAGATTTAAATAAGTAGGTCATCCTTTTAAGAGAATAAAATATGCATAGGAAATATTTAAAGTGTGTAAGTTTTTCACGAATAGATAACTTCCATATTTTGCTCAATATACAAAATTTCACATTTCAAAAAAAAACATTTATACATATAGGAGGAGTTCAACTTAATTTTGCATTTCAAAAATATCCTTCGAGTGGAAAAATAGATTGCAAAGGTGTTTGAACAAGTGAGGAGTACACCGAATCTAGGACCTTATGCACGATTATAAGCTTAGCAGAAGTATTAGCATATAGAGTGATAACAATGACGAGGGAGGTTCATCATGCAATGAACATCTCGTACTCACTGGAATCAAACTCTAGAACCCATTAAATATGCTCCAGAACCCATTGAAGATGCTCTATCTCAAAATAATTCAAGCCAGCAGCAAGCTCCCGAACCCTCTCAGATGGAAGAAGATGAATACACTAATTAGCTGATTCATAACTCTTAGAACCAAGATGGCAGACCTCTTTCTTTGGATTGATATGATCATCCATCTTCAGTTACTAATCCAATCGTGCGTAATATGCATGTTTCTTTTTCATTAAATGTGTCTCACAAATTAAGGTTGCATCATTTCAAATTATCTTTCGAGTAATTAAATTTGTCAAGTTTGTAAGAAAGCCACCCACTCTTTATGTCAAAAGTACTGCGAAAGAATTCGAGTTTTTGAATGATTAATTAAGAGTTTTCAATTTGTATTTTCCCACAAAAATGTTTAACCTGTTCCATTTTCATGGTGTTGATGTGAATATGGGTGAGGAAGAGGGGGAGCAGTGCCTCATAGAAAATCGGCGTAATCAACACCTCTTCTCTGCGAGGACGTCCGTGAGAAGCAACAAGAATATGATACCTCTTATAGTAATTCAGCCTCAGATGTTATGTTACGGAAATGTAGTTATTAGACTTATATTTGAATTCACTTTCCCGTTCATGACATGTATAAAAGGTTTTTGAGGTTGTTTATATTGCAAGTATTTGGATTTCTACCATTTGTTTATTCAAAAATTCTTGCTCTCTTATATTGTTTGATCATCAAGTAGAAGTGAATAAAAAATTTAATGATAAGTGAGTGCCTTATAACCCCTAATAGGTCAAACACTAAGATACATTTTTATGCCAAAAAATTAATGTTTATATGAATAAAACTATAAAAATAAAATGATTCGTTTAAGTGAAAATTTGATCCGATCCAAATCCAATGTGATCAAAATTTTAGTTGTTATTTTGGGCCTAACCTGATCCAAACGGCCCTACTAGAAGCACCCCCTTTAGCTTCAGTTTTTTTAACCTAACTACTATAGAGAGGGTACATAGAGATTGGTATTTTGCCACATAGCTACCGGTATTTCAACCCCTTGAAATACCGGTGCCAAAGTATGGCAGTGCGAGAACGTATAGACACCAGTAAGTGGTACTGGTGTTGGAATCTATATTCCAGCAGTAGTATGCACTACCTATGCTACAAATCAACATTGTAGCACCAACGTACTTAGGTACTGGCATCTCAAGGGGTCGAAATATCAAATATCGGTGCATATGCTTGTTTGAACCAGTGCTAGTAAATAGAAATCAAAATATTTAAAAAATGCACTAAAATATAGGGAAAATTTGAATTTAATTCAACAAACACTCAACACTAATATTCAACTAAAATATCGAAAACTAACTCTTATCAATCTATAATATATATATATATATATATTATATAATATGTTTGTGTGTGAACTCTCAGTACCACCAAATCATTATTTAAGTCCTCCTGAGTTACCCGGGACCTATGGTGGCTAGACTCACTAAAGTTTTACATTCTTCTACACAACATGCAAAGACTAGCCGGTGTTGGTAATTGGTTAGAATTTATAAAAATAGTGGAGTTATGAAAAAAATTGCATGTTTGAAAATGATTGAATTTTTTTTTCATTACGAAAGTATTGTTTAATATTGTCTACGAAAGTAATTTTTTAAAAATGATTTTGAATGGTAGGGTTAAAAAATTGATACAACCCATAGATATGTAAATTTCAAAAAAATTATTAGTGCACTGAATCACACAAATTACATTCTAAATAAAAATATTTCTAAGAACCAATATTCCCAAAAACAAACAGTAAAAAATATCCCAAAAAAACATATATAGTTTTTGTTTCAATTAAAATGATAATTAATCAAGTAGTACAACTTATGAAGCTCGAAGAATGATGACCTTGAACAGTAAATCTAATAGCTCAAACAAGATCGAGTCCCCAATCAATAGGTTGTGGCCACTAAGAAACTAGCTAGAACTCTTTGGCGATAGGGCCTTGATCTTCCTATTTCCCGAGTAATTCATGTGTCACTCCCTTCCATGGCACCTCACCACAATTGGGGTCTTCTCACTTGGTCAATGCAACAATTAGAACATGGGGATGTACTGAATTATAAACAGAAAAATACAGTTAATATATATGCAATATTAACAAAAAAATAAATATTAAACAAAAATAAAAATACATGTGTAACAATTAGAACTTATAATTGTTGGGTTAATCGTGAAGTTATGTTGATTCAAGGTGCAGCTGAAATATTAATTTTTGTTGGAAAAGTAACACTGCTAGTAATCTGAATTGCTCGCGATCTACATCGGTTAATGAAATTATTACTAATTCAATAAGAATATAAGTTATAACCTAATAAAATAAATATGGCAATATTAATCACTCACCTCAATAGGGAAACGACTAGCTAAATCATCATTGTCAGCCATGATTCTTGAATTTCATACATACAAATAAAATATATGTAGTAATTAGAATTATTAAAAATACAAAGAGTCATTGAGATTTGTAAGGAAACTGATAGTGTGGGACATCGACCGAGGTCGGTTAGACCGAATGTACATTGATCAATGTCACAACTAATGTCGATCTTAAGCAGATAGAAGATCGATAAATACAAACGATGTTAGCCTGTTGTTGGTTTAGTCGAAACCACAGCCGACTACTGACCGATGCCACATTCAAAATATAACATGTAACCACTATGAATGATCAACATGGAAAGACAACTTTGATTACCAATTAGTACGACCGACAAGTAACCAAATGGAGACCGACACTGCATTAATCTGGAAATCCTAAAAATAGAATCACGTATATAATGAATCTAACACAAATAACAATCCAAATCAATAGATATTATCATTAAAAAACAATCATAACAGAAAGTTGACATAAAAAAGAAACAAAGTTCACAAACCTCGATTCCATACAATTTATGAATACCATTTTTAAAAACAACATAGAATATGGAAGTGATAATTTAGAACCTAAACGCATAAAACATACATTTTGGATGAGAAAAAGAGATTGGTTGAGAACCCTTTGGAATTCAATGGAAATTGAATAGTTTGAACTAATTTTGAACTTTGCCTAGACGTCGTGAAACAACGTCGTTTTGATTCATGGGAATATCCTCCACGGGCATGCGACGTCGGTCGTGTTGTTGATTATAATAAGGGGATAAGCAACGTTGGTCATTTTCGTACTAGGCCAACATTTATTTTGCCCGCTAGCATAAGAAAATAGCCTAGTGAATAAGCCTGACTCTGTTTCTGGCTTTAACAATTAATTTTCCCCACATAACATGAATATTTAAATTAGTCATTTTAGTTCATTTTATATTTGAATGCAAGGCACGGTTGACCTAACAAGAATAAATTTGGTTGATTTATATTTAAATTGGTCAATTCGGTTGATTTTATATTTAAATTATTTGCTTGTTAAAAAATGATTGAAACATATTTTTTTCAATACAAAAATACTCCCTATGTAGTTCAAATTTCAAGAATCTTTGAATAGGTATATGAGCAATAATAATATTGTATGGGATATTGTTAGATTCGCCGTAACTTGTAGTTTTGATATATTAACTTTTTATGTGCCGTTATTAATAGTAGTAACATATATTTACATTCAAACATATTTATTTGAGATTTTGTGCAATTGGGGCTGTGACGGAGGGTGTATAGTTTAACTTTTTCTATGAATGTAAATTATGACAAAATTATTAGTGCAATGAATCTCACAAAGATATTAGTGCATTGAATCAAATATTTCCAAGAACGAATATACCCAAAACCAACAATAAATTAAAAATATTCCAAATAAACAATATTTTTTGTTCCAATCAAACTGATAATTAATTAAGCAGTAAAACTCATAAAATTCTCAAAATGATGACCTTGCACACTATGGGCCTGGGGCCATCTAATAGCTTGAAGAAAACAGTGTCCCCAATGACCAGGTTGTTGCCACTAAGAATCTCCCCAAAACCCTTTGGGGACAAAGACTTGATCATCATGTTTCCGGGTACTTCATGTGTCACTCTCTTCCATAGCACCTCAACACAACTGGGGTCTTCTCACGTGGTAGGTGGGCTACCATATCCCTGGGGAGGTACTGAATTATGAACAGAAAAATACAGTTAGTATATATTCAATGATAAAATAAATTTAAACGAAAATCAAATTACATGTAGAACTTACGCACCATAGTGGGGTTAGTCCCAAAGCTATGTTGCTTCAAGGTGTAGCTGAAACGGGGGTTATCCATTGACATGGCGTCGTGGTCAACATGAATATTTGTAGGCTCCGGGGTTCTAGTTGCGCTCTAAACTATAGAAAAATAATGAAATTATTACCAATTGTGATTAGAAGTATAACCACAAAAAATGTAAATATATTCTAAATATAAATTGCTCACCTCAAAATTAGCCTGACTTGATGAACCATCGCCAGGCAAGACTCCTAAATTTTATGCAAAGAATTACATATCTCTATTAATTGGAAGATTTTAAAGTACATCGAGTCAATGGTATTTTCAAGAAAACTTAGACTGCGCGACATCGACCTCGGTTCACATCTATAGTCGTCGAGGACAACACCACGACAGGCTAGAGACTGACATTGTATTTAAAAATAAATGGAGAACAAGTAAAAACAGCTGACACATACAAACGACGTTAGACGGCTATCAGCTTTGACGACAACAAGACCGAGGGCTGACTAACACCGCATTTAAAATTCTATTATGAACAACTGAGAATGATCGGTAGAAACGTCAACTTTGGTCAAGCCTCGTGAACAATGAGTGTTAATCGAGTGGTTACCAATGTCCCATGCATCGGGAAATCCTATTAATACATTCATATTTACCAACGATTCTAACCCACAAAACAACCCAAAACATTAATATTATCATTGAATAAGAGCCACAAAAGTAACTTGACATAAAACATAAACAAAGTTCACAAATTCTATTCCACACAAATTACAAAAAAAAAAAAAACAATGACGAAAACACATTGATCATCAAAACCAACACACTTTCCACAAGAAAATAATTCAACAAGATTTTAGAACCATTGAAAGGCATGCCTTTGGATGGGAAGTGGTGGGAAACCTTTGGAATTTGGGGGAAAAAAGAACATTTTAATGTTAAACCGATTATGAGGTGGGCCTATATGTATATACATTTGGGTATACGTGCCAATTTAAGAAAGAAGTCAAGGCACAGTTGACCTAGCACGAATAAAGATCAAACCTTTTGGGCATGTATGTCAATTCACAGAAGAAGTCAATCCACAGTTGGCCGAAAAAACACTATAGGTCAAACCTATTGGCAAGTAAGTTTGTTTACAAAAGAATTCAAGCCACAGTTGAGCAAATAATATGAAAGCTCGAACCTTTTGGCATCTATATCAGATGACACATGTTGAGTAAAGGTCAATTCTTTGGGCATGTATGTCAGTTTACAAAAGAAGTCCAGCCATAGTTTACCTAACACAAGTAAAATGTCAATTTAATAAAGAAGTTAAGCCACAAATGAGCTAAGAAGACTAAAGGTCCAACCTTTTGTCATGTAAGCCTGTTTAGAAATGAAGTCAACCCTGAGTTGAACACAGAAGACCAAAGGTAAATCATTTTGGCGTGTATGTAAGTTTATAGAAGAAGTAAAGCCAAGGTTGACCTATCACGAGTGAAGTTCAAACCTTTTGGCATCTTTGTCAGTTTAAGAAAAAAATCCAAGTAACGGTTGAGCTAAGAAGCCTAAAGGTCGAACCTTTGGGCATGTATGTCAATTTAAGTAAGAATTCAAGCCACTGTTTATCTGACACGAGTAAAGGTCAAACCTTTTGGCATCTCTGTCAATTTAAAAAAGAAGTCAAGCCACATTTGAGCTAAGAAGACAAAATGCCCAACCTATAGTCATGTAAGTCTGTTTAGAAAAGAAGTCAACCCACAGTTGAACAAGGAATACCAAAGGTAAAACATTTTGGCATGCATGTAACTTTGTACAAGAAGTAAAACCAGGGTTGACCTATCATGAGTGAAGGTCAAACCATTTGGCATCTTTGTGAATTTAAGAAAAAATCCAAGCAACGGTTGAGCTAAGAAGACTAAAGGTCGAACCTTTAGGCATGTATGTCAATTAAAGAAAGAAGTTAAGCCATAGTTGATCTGACACGAGTAAAGGTTGAACCTTTTGGCATCTATGACAATTTAAGAAAGAAGTTAAGCCACGTTTGAGCTAAGAAGACAAAAGTTCAAACCTTTTGGCATGTGTGTTGGTTTACTAAAAAAGTCAAGTCATGGTTGACCTAACAACACAAGAGGTTGAACTTTTGGCATTTATGTCAACTTACAAAAGAAGTCAAGCCACGGTTTACCTTAAATGAGGAAAGGTCTAATTAATTTCCATCCACCTCGGTTTAGAATATATTGCGGGCCACGGTTGACCTATGTTGAGTAAAGGTCAAACCTCAAATTTTGGTCGAATTAGGATGTGTCGTGGGAACCTTGTGACATCGCATATCCTATAGGTTAAACTGAAACCTAGACCAGTGTGTAATCGATATCGAATTGATTACCTTAATGGGTTATATTGCACTGATGGGTCGCCATGGGCCACGACTAAACCCGATAATGATCGGTGTCGATAACATGTTGGTTGAAGCAAAATGTTTAGAGGAAAACAAAATTTTGACCACACAAATGTTGTCAAATTTCTTTCCAACCCTATCTCACCTCCCTTTTAATCAAAAAACACCTCCACATCTCATATCTTCCAACTCTCTCACCACGACGCTTTCCCAAAATATTCTATTGACACCATATCAACAATTGAAGTCTATAATCAAATGGCTCCTTCAAACTACCACATGTACTAGAGGGTGGATCATCTCCGAGTGAAAATTGAGGTTGTTTTCATCCATTAAATATTCAAAATGCAATTTTATTGGTCAAACTCTTATTGTTTTTTATGAAAGAATGTTGAATTTCTTCATAATTTTTCTACATATTATCTAGTGTATAGTTCTGATCTTGTGGAAATTTTGTCATGTATAGCTAATGATAAGTACTATGCATAAATTATGGTTGATTTTATGCAAGAATTATGGTTGGTTTTACTGGAAAAATCAATTATCTAATCCCGATCTCATATATGTAATTAATTCGAATCTATCTAAGAGTTTAGATTACCTTTGAAGTTTGCTTTACCATCAGATTCGATCAACCATGGAGACAAGAATCCCATATATGATCCTCTATGCGAATCTACACCGTACGATTAGATTGCCTACACCGTTGTCGGCTTAGAACAGATTAGCAAGCAAAGACGGTCGTGTCTTCCTCCTTCTTTTTTATGGCGAGGTTAGTTTTATGAGAATGATAGGATTATTTGGTTTCTGCCATCTGGAACGGCCAGGGTACTGATATTGTTTTCTTGAACATTTCTGTAAAATATTCCTTTATACAAAATAGCCATTAATCCAAGAAACCTTAATCCAAGTTAATCTAAGCCTAGCCCAATTTGACTTAATGAGTTCTAACCTCATTTCTCATATAATTACTACCTGGGCTCCTAGCCCAATAGCCATTTTTTAATCCAATTTCATACATTGTGTATGACCTTATAAGTCCAGCCATAATAAACTGCAAGCCCAATATAATTGATGCTAGCTAATCGAAAGAGATTTCCAACTAAACATTTCGATCACTCAAAATAACTGAATTAATTATCTTCATAATTAATCCTCCAACTATATATCGAAAATGCACATTGACTTAAGGACATTATTCCAACAATCTTCCACTTGTCATTTAGAACAAGTGTGCACTCGTATTCCTTTGTCACTTAATGTCCTCATCTGAACATAAGCTAAGATAATGTGTCATCCAAAGTTCAAATGCATTTCTCAAATTCCGAGTCAAACTATTAAGACAGATGATTAATCCTTAATCCATCTGAGCGCGTACATGCATTTTACAGCCTCAACTTTCTGAGAGGCCAATAAGAAAACAATCTCATGTAAATGAGAGGACAATCCCACTCTTGTATTCAAGTCTTCCCCACTCAATTCATGGCAACTCAAGGATTGCCTTTATAGTCTCCTTTTACGGTGTGACATTTGACAGCCTTAAGGTACATCAATTCACAAGCAAGCAAACATTATACTACTCAAATATGAGGAATACAATCCTATAGTCAATGAGACATACTTATGACATTATGAATATCTTAAAGTATTCTCATGGCGGGTTTGTCCAATACAAGTTCCCAACTTGCATCCATGCAATCGATTCATGACTTCCCATGTCATTCAACCCATTAAACAGCACTGTGAATCAACTTGCAACCTAGTTTTATTCAATAATGAGTGTTCACATTCAATGACTTAAACTAGGGACATAATCAAATCTTATACTCCAGTTCACTAAATTGGGTTTCATTCTCCAAGACATATTATTGATAACCATATTTGGAGATTTAAATTGATTTTGGACTTCCATTCAACACTAAAACAAGTTAAATGAATATGAAATGATAATTTCATAATATGTTAAACGGTTCAATCTTCAATGTCTAAAATCACAAAATTATGATAACTTGAACATCATAGACCACTATCCAAAGTGCTAGATTCCTATCACAAAGGTGTGAGATCTAGGCTCCATCTGTGGAAGAATTTTAGATTCTGAATCGACAATTTGCCATCCTTTCTCACCTGCGTATAACAACTTCACCATTCTTAACATATTCTCAAAGAATGCGAAATATCTGAGGAAAAATTTGAAATCACTGGGTTCCCTTGACTCAATTTGCCTAAACAATCACTTTACCATTATCTCAATAGAGAGTCACCAAGTCAGCTAAGACAGGGACCACATCAAGTTCAGTGATGAATTTCCTAATTCACGAACCTTCCTATGCTACTTCCAAAGCAGCAATGTACTCAGCTTCAATTGTAAAATCAAACAACAGTGATTCACTTATCATTTTTCACAACCAACTCATTTTCACTATAGACCCAAGAATTTATCTTTATTCCATCTCAGTCACTAAAATATTCTTAGCCACACACCAATAAGCTTCACCTTAGTCTCATTTGTATCTCATAGTCGTGCTCTAAATATACAAGATATAACTGTTAGTACATATCATAACATGCATGATAAACCCTATTGCATATGCATAAGCGATCATACTCATTCTCTTTTGTTCGTCAGATTCTGATTAACACTGAGTCTTGCTAAGAGTTATGCCACGAATCATGGGTAGAAAATATTTTACAATCCTTCATATTGAACCTATCAAACACCTTACTTGGTAAGTGTTTTGTCTAAGGTCAATTATCTTCTATGATCTACCTATGTAGATCTTTATGTCCAAGATGTACTTTACCTCTCCTAAGTCATTTATCGCAAAACACTTTCCAAACTAAGTCTTCATAGACTTTCAGCTTTGGTTAGTCATTTCCAATGTCATCTACATAGAGGAGTAGGGACTCAATATTTCTCCCACTAACCTTCTTGTATACACAAGATTCCTTAACATTTCATTGAACGAAAATATCTTAATTGCTTCGTTGAAATGTATGTTCCAACTCTTTGATACTTGCTCCACTCCATAAATGGACCTCTGAATTTTGCATATTTTCCCAGCTATTTTGGTCTATAAAACCCCTATATTGTGTTGCATACACATCTTCTTTAAAAATTCCATTAAGAAAGATGGTTACGACCTCCATTTGCCTGATCTCAAAATCAGAATAAGCTGCAACTGCTAGGAAAATTCAAATAGACTAGAGCTTTCCAACTGGAGAAAAGGTCTCATCACAATCCATCACATTGACTTGTATATACCTTAACTACCATTTTAGCCTTGAAAACGTAAATGTATGGTTTCATTTTGAAGACCATCATTTTAGTCTTAAACTTTTAGTAATTCAACCAAATTCCAAACTTGGTTTTCATATATAGAGTCTATTATGAATTTCATGGCCTTAAGCCACTTTGTGGAGTTAAGACTTGTCAAAGCTTAACTTTAAGCCATAGGTTCATCACTTTCTAAAAGTATGATTTCATAGTTTTCAGTCGCAAGGACATAAATGTGCCTTCGTCCGAATCCTATACCTTTCTGACCAACTTGGGGCATGAGCATTTTTAGTAGTCTTTAAGACTTTCCACGTATTCATCTTCACCACTTCACATGAAGGGTTCGATGTTTCCAGAACTGATTTTTGCTCACCTCAAAACTTAATGAAGTTTAAACTCCCCTCACTTGTCATTTTAGAAGATGATACTTATCCAAAAGGACACATTCTTGAGAAACAAAACACAGTTCTCATAATGGTTGTAGAAGTAATACCCTTTTATCTCTTTTGGATATCCCACAAAGAGACATTCATCAGACTTTGTGCTAGCTCACTAGGAAACCTCGTTTCACATATGCTTCGCAACCCCAAATCTTTAAGAGAAAAGACATTCAAGGAACCCTTCCTTGCATATCTGATATGGTGTTTTTCTTACCGCTTGAGACACTACATGGTTCAGTGTGAGCACTGCCTTTACAAGAGCATGTCCCTCATAAGAAAACTAGAAGACTAGCTTGACCCATCATTGAACTAATCATATCCAATAAGGTATCTTGTATCCTTACGTACACATCATTCATTAAGATGTTCCTTAATGAATGGTGAAAAAATGTCACATTCACTATGATAGTTAACAAATTCCTGAATCAAGTATTCACCACATCAATCAAGTTGAAGTGATTTAATTTTCTTGCAAAGTATATCTAAACTCCATTCTAAAACTCCTCAAACTTTTCAAAAGAATCAGACTTGCCTTACATCAAGCAGACAACTATATCCAATCAAATTGCCGGTGAAGCTAATGAAGCCATGAATCCACCTCTTGCAATTGAACGCAATTGGTCTACAAAAAACTTTGTTAATAAGACCTAATTAGTTCACTTGCTCCATCATCCATCACTATGAAGGGTGATTTTTGTCATTTTACCAGCACAATATTTGCAGGTATCAATCGACTCCTAGTCAAATGATTCCACAGTTCCCTCCCACTGGAGTCACTGCATGCACTGTTTATGAGGCCAAATCAACAATTCTAGAGGTACCCCAGAAATTTGTTTTTACCCCTGTTGTGGTATACTCCTCTCCAGTTGTTTGATCTTGGTTTACCATAGATGCGCCTGCACAAGAGATCCTGGAGGTGGCTCCAGGGAAACAACTCCAAAGCTCGAGTCAGTAGCTTTCTTTCTAGAATCAGGCTTCTCTAGTTTAGTTGCACTTTCCTTGATTTGTCTCCTACCTCCTCCTTTTATAATATGTTGTGAATGTGGTTCCATTTTCTCTGGAACTATCATCGTGTGTGTAATCTTAGGGCCGAGAAATGTGGTTCGTGGCTAGCGACCAGCCAAGGCTTCCACTATTCTCGGCTGGTGGGCTAGCATTGTTCCCTCTGCGTTCGTTTAACCCACACTCGCTTTGCTACTTTAGTGCAGGCTTTGCTCGTGGTTTGTGCTTACTTATTGTATGGACTAGGTATGGACCATAAGCCCCCCAGCTATGAAGACTGAGTGGCATGAAGAAAATTCTTCGAAGTGATTGGATGCGAACCGAGTTCTTAAAACTCATTCGCCATTCAACTTTACCTTCATAGGAATTGAAAAGTGCTAATAACTTTGTGGCTGTAGTAACCCTCTGTTTACTAACTCTTCTACTTTCAAAATTTTGAAATTTGAATTTCCCATTTTTACTAATAAGGATCGCAGTGTTAATTATGTTCGAAAGAGCCGTGATTCTTTCCGCCTTTCGCGCTGATCATTTACGGATTATCTAGCGCTTGTTACCCTACCTCATAAATGGGAATTTCAAATGGGTTTTACCATTTAATGTGCTGTCTACTCACATTCCGCTATCTTTTCGATATTTTTGAAAGGTAATTCACTTTTGTGCCAGAGTTCCATCATTGCATTTCCATAACTTTTCCTCTACCTTGATTTGGCTACTTTTTTTCTTGGGCTAAGTGTCAATATAACCCTATCTAGTTGAGTAAGTGCTAATATAACCCTCATATAATTTTTAGTGCAAAAACAACCCTAACTAGTTGACATAAGTGCCAATATAACCCTAAGACACTATTTCCAACATTGACCGGCATTGACTACATATGAAATACAAATACCCTCTAAAAATTTTGGAAAAAAATTAAAAATGAATTTACTATTATACCCCTAATTCTCTTCTTCTAAATCCTAACCCTAATTTCTTCTTCTTCGTGGCCACCGCTCAACCAGAAAACCAACATCGTCCCTTTCTTTTTCTTCTTCTTATGTCCATCTCCCTTTCTTCTTCTTCTTACGCTTGAGTCAGTGTCACCATCGGTGGATCTTCTGTCACCATCAACCTCTTAGTTTTACCTTGTTTGGATTCACAAGTTGCGATTTTCTCCAGCATCACCACCGTTTAGGTATGTATTGTGGGACTCGTTGGGCATCTGGGATGGCCTGTATCAAGCCCTTTCCTTATTGTCGGAGATGCCCAATCCAAGGTACAACAAACCCCTCTTCTCTACCGTGGGAATCCTCCTTTCATGGTTCTTGTACCACTCGTTATCACCGTCATTGATGGTGTCATCGGTGGAGGGGGTGGTGGTGGCTGGTGGAGGGGTGGTGGCTGGTGGAGGGGTGGTGATGGTGGCCGGTGGAGGGGTGGTGATGGTGGCCGGTGGAGGGGCTAGTGGTGATGGCGGCAGATGGTGTCATCGCTTCAGCCATCACAACATCAGATCGGGATCTTACGGTGTCAGCAGTGCCGGATCTTAATGGTGGCGTGGTGGGTCTCACCATCATGAACAGCGGCGCTCAATCTTGGTACCGATGTAGGGTACTTGATGACGTCGGGATGGATGGAAGCCTTCACAACGGAGAGCGGTGCCGACGACCTTAGTGTTGGAGAAGAAAGGGAAAACGATCAAAGAAGAAAAGAAAAACAAAGAAATAATGATTTAGGTAGAAGAAAAAGGAAAATGAAGAAGAAAATGAAGAAAGGGGGTATAACAGGATTTTTAATCTATTTTTGGTTTTTTATTTTTGCTATCTCAGGGTTAAAAACATCTTTTCACTTAATTCTGGCTAAAAGTTACCAGAATGGGTATATTTTCACTTACATTAACTATAAAGGATTATATTTGCACATTCAATTATCAAAATGTTATATTGGCAATTATATGAAGTAGGTTGGGTTATAAAAGCACTTTTCTCTTCTTTCTTTTAATATAAAAACAGAGATTCTTTTATTTCCTTAGTTTCACTTTTTTCCTCCGGTACAATCTTCGTTTCCTCTGGCCAATTTTAGGTTTCTACGCATCACTTTTCATCGTATTTCTGAAGAGTAAGGTTTTTTTTCAATCTCCTCCTCACTTATTGTATGCTCTAAACTTGGTGACATATTTCTCTTCTTCAACTTCTTGACGTAGTTTTTGGTTGTTCTGTACTCGTTCTATTGAGCGGCCATTTTCTGCGGCAAATTTCCCCTAATTTTGTTCCAACATACTTTTAATCGTTGTCAATTCCCCTGATTAGGTTCTTGATGTTTCCAAATCTAGGCTCGTTATTTATCGCCATGCCTACTTCTAACAATATTGAATCTTCCTTAGAAGATGGTCATTTCGGTGTGGATTCTGGAAAAGTTGTCGGGTCCTCCTCTACACACAATATGTTTTCTAGGCCATATCTAGAAGAACAAAAGAATTACTTCCCTTTTTTAAGTCCTTTTGACCTTCATGCTCTTCTGAACAATGAGTGTGTTCACATTCCACCACCTGGTTATATATCCTACTACCTAGCCTTTCTTAACTCTGGCCTTTATTTTCCTCGTCCCCAACATGTGGTATATATTTTGTGTTCGTATAAAGTAGCCTTGTCCCAATTTCACCCCCAAGAGCAATGCTATTATAATGGGGTTACTTTAGGTGTGTGAGAAAGCGAACGTAGATTTTACCTTTGAGTTATTTCATAATTTCTATCATCTCCATAAAGTTAAAAACACTATAGATGAGTTCACCTTTTACCTTGTAATCGTTGGTGGCGTACTAAATATTTCTTTATAGAGTTAAAAAAATCCCCGAGTTTACTGTGCTATCCTGGAACTACAAGGTTCCCAAATCTAAGCTTCCTTCTTTGAATGTCCATTTTATCAAAAAGACGGAGATCATGGTCACACTTCATGCTCATACACAACATCTCTGCCATGCTGACTCTGATGTTGAAGGTGTTTTAACTGTTCATGTTTTTTATGTGTTTGGTATGTAATGTTTCTAATTATAATGAACTATGATTCTTACATTTCAGATATGGATCTATCTAAATGAAATATCCCCAGCCCCTTCTTTGATGGCGACAATGAGGAAATGGCTGAAATAATTATTCAGCCAAATGATACTGCTATTGGTAACACTCTATCAGAGGGTGTTAAAAAAACTGGCTCTGGAAGTAAGGGCAAAAGAGGGAGGGGAGATAGGTGTTCGTTGCACCACAGGTGAGCTAAAGCCTAAGCACAAAAGGTATAGGGCTGGCATTCTAGTCATTTGCTCCCTCCCTTTAAAAAGAGGCATGGGAGACCAGTATCATTCGTAAGCTCTGATGCAAACTGAGGGTTCCCTAATGGAGGGGGTGATTCTGATATCTTTTCAAACCTTACTTTACCCGACACGTTGTCCGTAGTGAGTCTATTGCTGATTAACTTTCCTTACATCCTAACATTTTGTATGTGATATGCCGACTAACGTCATTCCCTGTGTATTCATGTGTGAAGGTCAGCGAAAGTCTTCAAGTTGCGAGCAAACATCTTTCAAAACTCTCTCATATTGATGAGTCGCTGTTAGAGAAGTATAAGGCCCAAGAGATAAAACGTGCAGCTCTGGAAACTTCAATTGAGGCCGCTGAGAAGAAAGTGGTTGCTGCTGAGAAGAGGGCAATCGCGGCTGAGAAGCGTGGCCATCTTGTAGAAAAATAAAGGCCTAAGCTTCTCACTAAGTTAGAGGAAATGCATACCAATAGGCCTACAAACCCTAAATACCCTTAACTCTTGGTGGATCAACTCCTGAAGACGAAGTCATTCTATAAATTTTTTGAGTATGTGTTGAGGGGCGCTCGTACCGTTGACTACTGCGAGGCTATTAAGGATCAACGTGAATGGAACCCCGTGATTGATTTAGAGAGCTTGCTTGTGATGAAAAAGTACATTGAGACATTGGAGAAGAAGAGGGCGGAGCTAAATAAAGCTTTTATTGCTAGGATTGCTGATGGGGGACATCATTTTGCTTTGTTGCGCATCTTTCCAGCCTTTCCAGTCTTCCCCCTTTGGGCGAGCGAAAGAAATGTGAGGTGAATTGCCTGGATGATCTTCCTTTCGGTCCTAGAGATGATGCTTTGGCCCCTAATCCCGATGCTAGTGTGGCCAGTGAGGCTAATGCGAGCAATGAAGCTCCTGCCCAGCCACCGAGCGAGGAAAATCCCCCTCAGCCACCAAGCCAAGATGCCCCTGAAGTTAGTTAATCTCTAGTGTGTTGAGTTTTTTTAATTGTAAACATGAGACAATATTTTACTGTATGTTTGTATTATTAATGTACTTTTGATCATGGATGTTGGTTCATTCTTCCTTGTCCGCAATTTCTCATTGCTTTTATTTGTATACAGGGCTTTAATATTTTGGTTGATAAAAAATACCTGAAAAGGCTTTACTTTATGGGGTGTAGTGATTCTTTTTCCGATCCTATTAGTTTGGTTTGCGTCACTTGCTATTTCACCAAAGAATGCATGGGAATTGTTTGCTCTGACTGTTTGCTCATGTTGACTCACTTCCCTTATGCATTGGGTGGCAACTTAATATTCCATCTGACCCTCCTTCAACATCTACAAGATGTCCTTGTAGTGAATTCATTCTTGATGGGTACAATATTGAATCACTTAGCAAAGACATCGTCCGCGGTTAAGCTGATCTTGAATCTGCCGATAAATATATATGAACGCTTAATCTCCCTGTTTGTGTGGAAGAGTGGGCATTATGCTTGGCCATTCATTTCAAGTACATGCTTCTAGGTATTAATGATCTTGAAAATAAGTGGGATACGACTATGAAGGACACCCAGGACACTTTGTGCAATTTACGTAGGATTTTGAGGGAGCAGAACAGTTTTATCCATTGTCAACAGTTGAATATGGTGAAGATGCTTTGTCAATAGCTATAGGCTAGGGATTATAGCACGAGCAAGAACCACGAAACCTATCAAAAAACTTTGATTATTGACAAGCAATGTGCTTGTATTGATGATTTGCTGGAAATGTTGAAAAAATATAGTTTGAGTGCAAATATTTGACATCTTCTGCTTTTGACTGGCAGAGCAAGTTCGATGAGAAATTTTCCATAAACACTCAAATGCAAAGTGAAAATAAGGAACTTCATGTTGAATGCAATCGTCTAGATTCATCCGTCCACCAACTGGAGCAAGCTTGTGTTGAGTACAAATATAGGCTTGAAACTCTCCCTTCAACATCTCACCGACGTACCAGTTATGGGGATCTAACTATTGGAGTTTACGGGTAGAGGATTAATTTGTATACGGTTGTACGTAATCATATTCATAGCTTGGAAGATACGATAAAAAATCTAAAGGCTAAGAGAGCGCAGTATGAGGAAACTGTTAACGTGGTGAGTATGCAGCTGGACCGCGAAGAATTTGGGCTTATAACCGATTTCAGGGCATATTATACTAAGTATCTTGGTTATATCAAATGAAGGGGTATGGTTCGCCATCCTGCTTATCTACACATAAAATGGCAATATGACCATCTTGTTAGCGAGGAGTGTGAAGCTGAAGAGAATTGGCGTAGAGCCGAGGGCTTGCCTCGCAAGGCTGAGCATAGTTATCATCATCGTAGTTCATCCTCTTCAGGATCGTTGCAAGCATCCCAACATAGATAGAATGTAGTTGTTGTTTCGAACGTTGTTGTTGTACTTTCTGATTTTGGATGGTGAAATTGTTTTTCTGTCTTCCTGCTTTTAGGTGTCATTTGACTTTGTGAGCTTCTTTGACTCATAATACTCATTTCTAATGTTTTTTAATAATAAATATTTGTTTATGGTGAAGCCACTAGATCTATAGCTTGCTTTAGTCATTATTTTGTAGGCATGTCGCCTTACAACAAGTTCTATAGCTTGCTTTGGTGAGTGATATGCAAAGTTGCAAGATCTATTGCTTGCTTTTGTCGTTGTATTTGTGGCAGATTTGTTAAATAACAGCTTGCAGTTTTTAGGTTTGCAAAGTTACGAGATCCATTGCTTGTTTTCGTTTTTTTGTGGGCATATCTACCCTATTGGCAAGTGCATGACTTTCTATAGCTTGTGCTTTTTAATTCGTGAGTTGAGTAGCACTTGTGATTATCACTTATGCTACTAAATCTTTTGTGATTGTATGTTAAGAGCATGTAACTTAGCTTTGGTAATGTGAAATAAAGATTCTTGGAAAAGAAAGATTTTACTTCGAGAGAATCATACCTGCGATAATATCACCTTCAACACAAACCAAAGGATCGAACAACAACCATGATCATTTCTATACATGTGTGCTAGCATTTCCTGCCATTTAGTTGATTCTACACGTAAAACTTTCTTAGGTTAACTATGTACCAAGTGTTAGGGACACTGCTATCGTCCATCCTCTCTAGGTCATAGTAGTTTGATCGGTGTGCCTTCATTATCTTGTACGGCTCTTCCCACTTTGGGATACCTTTCCTCTTTCTTTGGCTAAGCTAGCTTCGTTTTTCCTTAGCACCACATTGCCAACTTGAAGCTACTTCTCGTTGAATTTTTGGTTTTACGCTCTTGCCACTTTTTCCTTGTACTTAGCCTTGTTGATTGTCGCCTTCTCTCTTTTTTCTTCGAGTGCATCCAAGTCCAACTTAACCTGTTCTGGGTTGACGTCCTCCTTGTGTTTCTCCACTCAAAGACTTCACTGTCCAATCTTAACTAGGATTACTACTTCGTTGCCATATACTAGACTATATGACGTCTCTCCTATTGGTTCTCGCATTGTTGTCTTGTATGACCACAAAGTGTTGGGTATCTCGTCAACCCAAACCACACGCTTTCCTTCTAATCTCTCCTGGATTCCTTGAATGATCGTTCAGTTAGTTACTTCCACCTATCCATTTTCTTCGGGGTGAGTTACAAAAGTGAATTTATGAGTGATTCCCAGCTTTAGACACCATTTTGTGAAAACCACACTTGTAAACTGTGTACCATTATCTTTCAACTCCTTCCGTTAACCATCCTAGTGGCTTTGCTTCTACCCACATGGTGAAGTAATCGATCGCTATGATTAAAAACATGGAATTACCAGCGCTTTTTGGGAAAGGTCCAACGAGATCGATCCCCCGCTTATCAAAAGACCATGCTCTGTATATTCCTGTCAATGCTGACTGCGGCTTGTGTTATATTGGAGCATTCATCTGGCAGGTTCTGCATTTGAGAACGAAGTTGTATGCATCGTTGAACATGGTTGGCCAGTAAAATCCTACTCGAATGATCTTCTTTGAGAACATTTGAGACCCTTAATGTGATCCATATAGTCCTTCGTGTACTTATTTTAATATTTCATCTACTTGTGACGATCCCACGCATTTTACCCATGGAGATTAATAAAAAAAATTGTATACAGTTTCGTCCTAATAAGTATAGTTGTGTGATCGCATTTCCAGTTTCCTAGCATGTAATTTGTCTGTTGGTAACTTCCCTTTGGAAAAGTACTCAATCAATGGTGTCATCCACCTTAGCTCTGGTTCCTGAACAGCCAAAATGTTCATCTTTCCGTGTTTCTAATTGAGATGATTTCCACTTTCATACCTTTGCGTTCGGCTAATGGGTCAAATCCTGTTGTCACCAATTTGCTTAAGATATCTGCCTTTGCATTTTTTCTCCTTGGGATGTGTTGTATATTGAATTAAAGGTTAGCAATAAGTTGACGAACCTGGTTAAGTATTTCACCAACTAACCTTTTCAAACTTTATAATCTCCAAGTACTTGTTGAACCACTATTTGTGAATCACTAAATGCTCAAACGTTCTTCACCTTCATGATAACTGTGAGTTGTAAGCCGTATATTAATGCTTCATACTCTGATTCGTTGTTGGTGAGTGAGAAATCAAAATGAAGTGATTATCTATATTTGCCTCCGCTTGGATCGACCATCCACAGTCCTGCTCTGCATCCTTCCTTGTTAGATGCCCCATCTACGAACAACTTCCATGCAACATTTTCCCACTTAGTCTTTCCTTTTTCCCATTCTTCAAAATGTTGTGTTTTTGCTTGTTACATCCTTATGCTTGTCATTTCTGAAATGAAATCTGCTAAAGTTTGTACTTTAATGGAGGTTAGCGGCTGGAAATGAATTTCGAATTGTTCCAATTCAAGGTCCCACTTGGTCATTCTCCCAGATTATTTTGGTTTGCTCAAGATATTTTTGATTGGGTAGTCAGTATAGACAACAATCGTATGACTCTGGAAATAGGTTCGCAATCTTTTAGCCTAATAGATCAATTCCATGGTCAACTTTTTTATGGGAATCCCGAGATTGCTTTCTGCCTATCACTGGAAAAACTTCATTTCTTCTGTTTGACTGACTTGATCGAATCAGCAATGTTCAAAGAATGAGTTGTCATTCTTGGGTCAAATCCCTCCATGTTCTGTACGCTCCATGCAAATGTGTCCTTGTGCTCTCTTAGAATTTGTATTATTCTCTATTTTTCTTGGTCTGGAAGAAATTTCCCTATCTTGACATACTTGGAAGCATCGTTGTCATCTAGAATGACATCTTTAGTTTCTTCATAGTTTCCATTGAACGATCCATCTGGGTGAGTGTGTCACTACGGGTGATAGTACTAACCATCTTTGGTTGTTCCATGGTTTGTCCTGTTTTCATTATGATGATCATGCATTGCCTGGCGGCGGTCTGTTGATTTCCCCTTACCGTTGCAACCCTGTCGGGGTTGGAAATTTCATAACCAAATGATATGGAGACCAAATTGCTTTCGCTATGTTCATCTATGGTCTGCCAATGATAGCGTTAAATGAACTTGGAGCATCCATGACATGAAGTCACAGATTATAGTGCGGTTCTTTTCATTTTCTCCAATTGTCACAGGTAACTAGATGTTGCCAAGCGGCATTTCCACTTATCCTATGAATCCAGTTAGCATGGATGTTGGCTTCTTTAAGTCACTTCTTTTGAATCCAAGCAGAAATCCACAAAGAGGATTCTACTGCACTTCCATCATTCACAAATACTCTATGGATAGTTGCATTCCCAATTTTGGCTATAATAACCATGAGGTCATTGTGCGGCAAAGAGTTAGGAACCGCGTCCTCTTCGTTAGACGTGATCATTTCATCCATGTGCGATCTTTGTCCACGGGATCCTGTGGAGGCAAATACCTAGCTTTAGCCTTCAAAGCGTTGCTTGGCAAGGATTCCGTTGATCCATGTATGGAGAACACCACTTTTTCTGGTGCCTCATCAGGCAGATCTTCCTCATAGCCTATCACTGCTGTCATCTTTTGGGCCCTGTTCTGAGTGTTCGCAGTTGCCTGGGTCTTGGGTACAAAATTTCCTACCTTGCTTGGCTCGTTATACATGTTACTACTTTCTTCCTTTCTGTATTATCCTAGATAACCATTTCTTGGATTTTCCTCTATCTACATCCGTAAATATCTACAATACTCTATATCATGCCCATGGTTCTTGTGGAAATCAAAATAGTATTCCTTGATCTCTTCTGTGGGGGGCTGCCAATGGTACAGGTTCGCGGAATAGTTCTTTGTTCGCCTGCCAGATCTCTCCTCGCAATTTTCTCAACGGGGTCTCTTGGGACAAAATTCTTTGTATTCCTGCTTCTTATCCTTTGAAGGCAAGGTTTCCTTTCCCCTGCTTTGCCAAATTCCTTTGTGAACCCTCTATAGCTATTTTCTCACCTCGCTCGCACTCAATTTTGTGATTGTTGGCTTCCTCGGTCCGTACATATTGCTCTATCATCCTTCGCAAGTCTTTTGGGTTTTCTGGCATGTTATTTGTTTGTTCCTTGTAGAACTCTCTTTATCGCATACCTCCCATGAACGTGCCTAAAGAAGACTGGAATGATAGATCCCGCACATGTAGACTCTCTGTAATGAACCTGTTGTGATATTCTTCAAAACTTTCGTTGCTTCGTTAGGCTATGTTGTTCAAATCTACAATTGTTTTGGTGAAGTTCTACATCTGATAAACACGTCCCAAAAACAAATTTGATAGATATGCCCAAGATGGTATGCTTCCGCATGGTAAATCCTCATACCATGTAATCGTTAGTCCCGACAAGAATATGGGGAATGCCTTGCAAACTAACTCTATTTCTGCATTGCAGAACCTTATGCTATTACAATATGAGTGTAAGAACTCCTTTGGGCCTGTTGTTCCATCATAGATTTTGACATGCAATGGAAATTTAAAGTCCTTTGGCATTTTGAAGTTGCAAAGATGCGGTGTGAGCGGTGACTTGTCTGTGTCATCCTCTGCAACTATGTCTCTTAATTCATCCTTATATTTAAGGTCACCGTTGTTTTGAACCACTTTCTGACTTACCTTTGGGGACTTTGGTTTAAGATTGGTAAGGAATTGATTGTAAAATTTCTCTTTGTTCGCCTCTAGGAACACAACGAACACTCATTTTTCTTTTTCCTTGTTCAGGTTAGAAGCCTCTGCTTCTTCTTCTTCTTCTTCCCTGTCATCTCTATCTTATTTTTGTTCTTTGCTGGAGGTGTTTTCCTGATCTTGGCTAGGATGTGCATTCCTATTCCTCTTTGGTTGCTTGATCTTGGTTCACCAAACATGCGCCTGCAAAAGAGATCCTGGAGGTGGCTCTTGGGAAACAACTCTGACGCTCAACTCGGTAGCTTTCTTTCTAAAACTAAGCTTCTCTGGTTTAGTTGCACTTACCTGGATTTTTCTCATTTTTCCTCCTTTTATAATATGTTGTGAACGTGGTTCTGCTTTGTCTGGAACTGTCATCGAGTGTGCAATCGGGGGGATGAGAAATGTGGTTTATGGCTAGCGACTGGTCAAGGTTTCTGCTATTCTTAGCTCGTGTGCTAGCATTGTTCTCTCTGCATTCGTTTGACCCAAACTTGCTTCGCAACATCGGTTCAGGCTCTGCTCATGGTTTGTGCTTAATGCTTGTTTGGACTAGGTATGGACCAACCCCCTTTGATATTTACATCATAAACTTGTTCATCCATATCAAGCAAATAAAGACAATTGTCTATTTTTTTTTAAACCACAACAAATCCATTTAAAATGGAACAACCATTGCTCCTATTAAAATGAAAACCTCCCGTGTCCAACACAAAAATGGTAAATATGTTATCGAAACACTAAGATCCAAATAACTATTATATGACCAAGTGTAAGCCCATAAGGCATTAAAAAAATATAAGTTCCTACGGTCAATGGAGCAACCATTGCTTCATTTCGCTCAGGTAGATTGACCTCTCATCAATATTAAATCTTACTTTGTTCTCTCCACATTTTTTGAAATTGTGAGAAATACACTAGGTATCCAATACCCATCATTCGAATAATTAACGACAAGACTATTCATGACGTATATAACTGCAATGGCACCTACTTGCCCATTCTTCATCCTTTAAGAACTAGGGGCGGTATCATTTCTAATGACATGTGTCATTGCAGTAAAAGTATTGGGACATATCAGACTTTACAACTTTCTGCTTCCTAGCAGTATGTTGTGTCTTAGGTGTCTGGGTACTATAGTTACCCTTGCCCTATCCCACTTCTTCATTCTTCCATTTATGATTCAGAACTCTTTCGCTTCTACACAAATAGAACATTGTTCCTGGTCTCAATCTTGACACTTGACTTGGCTTACTTTTTACATTCCATGCAGCTTAGTCAAAGTCTTTTCTTTTCCACTTCAATGGTTCCAACCCATCATAGAGTGAATGGAGATAGATGTCAGAGACAACTCTCATCCATAGGCAAAACAAAGTATCTCCATGTTATCAAATGATTCAATCATTTGCAAAACATGAGATCCCACTAGTTGTCTTTCTTGATGTTACAATCAAGAATGGTCTTAAGGGTCTCAAACCTCTCAACCATGGCTTGCTCCTGAATTATATCTCGAAGCTCCAGGTTGGTGTAGTAAGTATCTGAGTTCCAAACTTGCCTTGGAATTCTGGTCTCATACTATTCAAATAAGACACTTTACATCATGGATTTGAATGTCAATGACATACTCCTTTGCCAAGTAACTGTCGTTCTTTTCATGCTTCTAAAGAATCGAATGCAAATTAGAAGAGTTGGTGTTTGTTTTTATACATGATTACTACAATATAAATAAATATTATAAAACCGTTCAAATTGATTAACTTGAATAAAGCTACAAGCCTTATTAGAAGTTATTCAACATTTTATTATATCCAAGTTGATCTCATGAATAAAATGATTCCAAGACCCTCAAAATCACAAGCTTTTAAGCATTTTTTGGCTTGTCTCAATCCCTTTGATTTTAGGTAAGCAATCCCATTGCTAATAGTATCCAATACTAATTTTGGTCGATAGGGTACATCCAATGTACTGTCTATCTCCTTTTGCCTTAACATCCGAGGACCCCTCACTGATATTGATGATGAGCAAACCAAACTAACATGTAAACCCCTTTCATTAGGTCTACCCGCATTTGTCCCAAGATTAAAAGTGACACTATCGCTTTGGCGAAATCGGTCATTAGTGATTAAGGGCTTAATGGTGTTCTTGTTTTGGAAAGGCAAAATTTTGCACATTATTGCTTTTGGGACCTTGGTTCGTTGTGTTGGTTTGATTATTAGTGAACTAACTTCATAATCATCCTACACACATAAAACCAATCGCATGCATTTATCATATAAAATAATAAATAAATGTGATAAATAAATGCATCTGATGTGCCCATTTTATATGGTCATTTTGGGACTTTTCAGATTCACTTTTATACACTTTTATGCTCTAGATGTGGCATTTTACCTTGAAATTATCTAAGGAGAGTTAGGAGCGACTTTTAGGCTTTTATTACTTTTCTAGAGGATTTTGTGTGACAAGGCAATTTTTTTTGAAGACTTTGAAGACTACCTTTGAAGATTTGAAGATTTGAATACTTGCATTTGAGCTTTTGAAGACCTGAATAATTGAAGATAAGTGAAGTGAAGAGGGGCACTTGGGACAGAAAGAAGAAAGAATTCAAGATGCTGAAATTTGGCTCGGTCGCGAGTCGTGACGAATGCCAGACTTCTTTCTTGCTTTTTTGTACTATAAATACCCACTTTATCCTCTCTCTATTCTCCTCTACTTCTTCTTCTCATTTTTAGGATTGAAACCCCTGGGTTTTCCTTCTTTCTTTTCTTAGCTTTTATAGGTTAATCATTTTTTTCATTATCTAGATTAGTTTTGTACTTGGGAGTAATTGATTGAGGCTTCCACACCCATGTCTTGAGAATCCTTTCTATCTATTTATTGTTTTTGCTATTGTGCATTTATTGAGCTTTGAATGTGGATTGTTAATGGCATTACTGTTGTTGGAAGTTTGAGTATATGAATTTCTTGTACGATTGCTTGTTAGAGTTGGGAAAAATTAGCTAAGTTTTCTCTCTCTAGATATGAAAAATTAGCTAAGAGTGACTTTTACACTTTTATTATTTTCCTAGAGGATTTTGTGTGACAAGGAAATTTGTTTGAAGACTTTGAAAACTACCTTTGAAGATTTGAAGACTTGTATTTGAGCTTTTGAAGACTTGAAGAATTGAACATAGGTGAAGTGAAGAGACTTGGGACAAAAAGAAGAAAGAATTCAAGATACTGAATTTGGCTCGGTCTCGACTCACGAAGGATTGGTTGCGAGTTGCGAGTCGCAACAAACGGGTGGCCAGACTTTTTTCTTGCTTTTTTGTACTATAAATACCCACCTTATCCTCTCTTTCTTCTCCTCTTCTTTTTCTTCCCATTTTAGGACTGAAATCCTAGGTTTTCCTTCTTTCGTTTCGTAGTTTTTATAGGTTAATCATGTGTTTTCATTATCTAGATTAGTTTTGTACTTTGGAGCAATTGATTGAGGCTTCCAAATCCATGCCTTGAGAATCTTTTCTATCTATTTATGCCTTTTCTATTGTGCATTTATTGAGCTTTGAATGTGGATTGTTAATGTCATTAATGTTGTTAGAAGTTTGAGTATATGAATTGCTTGTAAGGGTTGGGAAAAAGTAGCTAAGTTCTCTCTCTTTAGATATGGAATCCAAGAGCATGAATTAAAATTTCTAATGGTGTTGATGTGTTGATAATTGCTAGATGAATGTGATAATGTTGAACTCTTTGTCATATTTGTTTATTGTACCAAGTAGGAAAGGTTTATGAACGTTGGACGTTCTTGACTAATCTTATGTAAATGCATGAATTGGTTCAATGTTTAGACACGGTGTAGTGTTTATAAGTGTTACCAACCTTGTTGATTCTTCGTGCTCAACGCCACTAATGGGATACTTTTAGCCGTTTATCGACTAAAGGAGTCATTAGTGAGGTTTGACAAGAGATGCAGAATTCAGTCTTGCAAACTACTATCTAAGGAGGATAGAAGATTTATCTTCACAACAAGTAGTTTAAGTAATGAATATGTTGTAGATTCAAGGATAGATAAGAGGTTTGGAAGTTGACATAAACTGCCCTCAAAGCTTTGTTCTTAAGTGTGTTGCATGATTAACATAGTTATTTAATTTTTCTAGTTATCTTGTCTTTAATTTCATAACTTGGGACAAAATCAACCAAACCCCCCCCCCCTCCTCCCCCCATTTACTTGCTTTTGTATATCTATATATCTACTTCTAGCCTAATATCAACCTTATATGTTTAAACCCTTAGAAAGATCTCTCTTCTCCGTGGACGACCCTGACTTTCCATTATCTACTTAGTTGTAGATATGAAGCATTTAGAGCTTATAAATATTAACTTTGAGAGGTACGTTGACGACTTTCCAGCATCGAAAGTGATCCTAGTGTGGCCCCCTAATCTTGACAAAATCTTCATCTAGTCTGCTGGATCTCATCATTCGATCTTGTCATCGAACTTACAATTTATATCAATTTAAATGATAAAACGAAAAATAAATTTACAACATAGCAATAAATGATACGCATACCGTATTTAATTACAATACTCAATAAACTGTACGTAAACCATATTTAAATATCTAGTTGGGTCATACTAGTCACTGATAACCCTTCACTCAATCCAATTCATATATGCATCCATTCATTTATAAAATGAATGACCCAATAACATATAAAAATAAATTGGAATAAAATCACTAGTAAATTATGCAATAAATCGTACCAGAATAATTAATTTAACTAGTTTCTAAAATTATTATCCTTACTTATCTTTCTTTTTCATATTTAATAATTCTAAATTACTAAATAAATTAAGTATATTAGGCAATCCATATACCAAGAATAATTAAGTTTACTAATTTCTAAAATTATTAACCTTAATTATTATTATTTGTCATATTTAATAATTCTAAATTATTAAATAAATTATAAAAATTAGACGATTCGAATATCAAATATAATTAAGTCAGCTAATTTCTAAAATTAATTACCTTAATTATTATTACCTAATATTTTATTATGTTAAATTAATAAAATAATTAAATTTAATAAACATGCACATCCAATGCCTTAATTAATAAAAACTTGTGTTCATATTTAATTTTATTTTCAAAAAATTAAATTCAAAAAATTAAATTTACTCCCACTCAAAATTAAAATTTTTATAAAAATAAATAAATAAAAATTGGCCCACTAAGTCCAGCCCAGTTGTGAATAATTGAAATGAATATTTTTCATTCCATGCCAAGCCCAACTGGATTCACTTTTTAAGGCCCACTTCAGGTTTTTTTGTTATTCCACTGGACCGGTCCGGTCAAACCAGATCTAGAGCGGTCCATCCGGTCTGGCCAGAACCCGGTCCAACCAGATCCTTTTGGCTCAGACCAAGGCCTGACATGTTATTGGGATGAAAGAAAGTTTCAAGCCCAGCAACCAAGTAAACCTAAATATATATTTTATGGGCTAAAATAAATTTTCAGCCCACGCCAGGAAATTAGGTTAAAAAAAACATATGGGCCAACATCTGAAGCTATAATTTCTTATTTTCTACTCCTGGCGGCGCTAGCCGCGGCCGCAGGTGTGGTACTGTTCCGATCACCTATGAATAGTAAATTCGGTCGTGAATAGTTTATATTTTGAAAATTTTTGAGTGGGTTTAAATCAAATTAAATCATTTAGTACTTAATTTGATTAAAATATGAACACGAATCAAAACATCATATTATGTAAATCTGATTCACATATTGTCTACATCAAGCTAAAACATGTTCTTTGATACCACTTTTGAAAATTGATTAAATATAATTTAGTGGAAAAATCAATTATCAAATCCCAGATCTCGTGCATGTAATTAATTCGAATCAATCTAAGAGTTTAGATTACTTTTGAAGCGTGTTTTACCGTAATATTCGATCAACCTCGGAGACGAGAATCCCAGATGTGATTCCTCTATGCATATCTACACAACACGATCGGATCACCTACACCTTTGTTAGCTTAGAATAGATCAGCAAGTAAAGACGATCGTGTCTTCCTCTTTCTCTTTTACGGCGATGTTAGTTTCATGGGAATGATAGGATTATTTAGTTTCTGCCGTCTGGAATGGCTAGGGTTCTGATATTGTCTTCTTGAGCATTTCTATAAAATATTTATTTATAGAATAGTCATTAATTTAAGAAATCCTAATCCAAGTTAATCTAGGCCTAGCCCAATTAAATTTAATGCGTTATAAACTCAATTATAATTATTATCCGGGCTCCGAGCCCAATAGTCATTTCTTTTATCTAATTTCATACATTGCGTGTGACCCTATAATTTCAGTCATAGTAAGCTGCAAGCCCAATATAATTGATGCTAGATGATCGAAAGCGGTTTCCAACTAAACATTTCAATAACTCAAAATAACTTAATTAATTATCTCCGTAATTAATCATCCAACTATATATGAAAAATGCACAATCAATTAAGGACACTGTTCCAACATATTTATTATAAGATATACATTTAAAATATTTTAACTGTTTGATTAGTTATCGTGACGATTGTTGCATAATTTTCTCCCCCGTTTGCATGATAAATGTTAAAAGAAAAGGAATACTCATTTATAATACTACAAATTTATTTATTTTAAGGTAGCTTGGACGTTTAATTATTTTTTCATGAATGCATGTGCAATATATTCTTTATTTTCTTTAAATTATTATGAAATTGATCAATGCTGACAAAGTTTCTTGCTTTGGCTCCAAGTATAACAGACCATTACTTCAAAGTCTCCAAAACCATCAAAGTCAAACATTAAACAAACCAGAAATTTCCCATTTCCCATCACTTTCTCTCCTCTGATTCCCATCCTTCAGCAAACGAGTCATCCACTGCGTACTCCTCAAGCCCACAAGTATCTATAAATACCCCAAAACTCAACCATTTTCATTCAACCAATTCTCCCTATCTGTATTCCATAAATTTTGAAGATTTAAATCCAATCATGTCTACTGCTACAGCAGGTTTAGCAGAAGTTTACGTTATGAGGAAGCTCCACAAAGAGAAGATCAAGAAAATGGGCAAACTTCAAACCGCCGTTGCTGGCGAAGATACTAAGAAGACCAAGAAGTACTCCGGCGGATGGTTCTCCGGCGCATTCAAGAAGGTCCATCCCGGCACTGGTACTACTCCCGCCGCCACCGCTTATTCTTGACTGAAGATGATCCTAGACAGATACATATCCATAGTCTCTACTACTTTTTGTGTACACTAATGTTACCATGCTTTTGTTTTTCCTTTCTCTACCTATTTTACCAGCTGAGCTGTAAAAACATTGTCGAGAATATGATGTAATTAGTGACATATATGTGGCTTGTATTCTAGGATAAATAAATGAATTTCTTTGGGAATTGTCATCAAGTGATTTCCATCCTTAGGTTAGTTTTATTTTGTGACAATAATTCATATCGCCATATTGTAATTGGCGTGTGTTTTAACCCTCTACCGCACACCCAGGGTGGAACCGGGAGTTTTGTATAGGTGACCAAAATTATATAATTTTTTTTTTTGAATCGACCATTAAAATAATAAGAGTGAGTCATAACAAACGGCATATCCATAAATTTATGGACCGGTTAGGGACCAATTTGCAAATCAAAGAAAGTTGAAGAATTCACGGGCCGAGTTATAAGATCATAAATGGGTCACCCAAAAATGGTTTTAATCACTCGCTTAATTTCTTCCTCCTCCTTCTCCAAATTACTGCAAATCAAAGTTACAATTTCTCTGCTTCTTCAACCATAATTCTTTTACCGAATTGTTCTCCAACGTCCTCCTCTGATATGCCTTGGTTTTTGTTTTTGCTATGTTTATGTTTATCAGGCCGGTTGACTGCATTCTCGCTTGTTCTGCTTTCTGTTGAAAGGTGAGTTGATGAATGTTTTTTTGTTTGAAAAACAGTATTCAACAAAAAAAAACTATGCTTTTGTTTTGAGCAAGATCCATTTTTGCAAGCTAATTGATTCTTATAATTGTGTGGAAAACGCTGTCTGTTGGAAATAATTGTATATGTGCTGGAAAGCACAGTTACCGCTGAAATCCGGGTGGAGAAAGATGACTATACACCAGAAAGGTTCGTTTATTTTCTTCCTTTTTGTTTTTCAATCGTTATCGTAACTACTGAAATAATAGATTCTCCTTTGTTTTTCTACAGCTTGGATCTTGTTAGATATCTGGGTTCACGGTTCAGGGGGAGATTTCGACTATGATATGGAAAAAACCACAATTGTGTGGATCATGCAACTGGCAATGTGCGTGCAGATGATTGTTTGGCCACTGTCTCAATTTCTTCATGAGGACTGGCTCAACATGTTACATCCCTCGGAAGGTAGACTATTAAAGTTAATGATTCAGTGGTTTGTAACTCTTAAGTCTCAAACATAGAACTGCCTTCTTGTTGATTCAAAATGGTAAACAATTTTGTACGCTTATTTTCTTACTAGGACGAAGGAAATTGTGGCACATCTAATTATTAGTTTTTTTTTATCAGATGATTGTTACTTTGAAGAAGGTTCGGTTTGACAATTTTGAATCAGAGAGTGTTCGGTTTATGGCTCGAGAGATAATGACCCTTCGCAGGCTTGACCACCCGAAAATCATAAAGTTTGAGGGAATAATCACTTCACGATTGTCTTGTAGCATCTATCTTGTTTTCGAGTACATGGAACATGACATATCGGGATTGGCATCCTGCCCCGACGTCAATTTCAGCTAATCCCAGGTTCGCTACTTGGTGTTTCATTAGAATCTTAGGATCATGTTATAGAATGAAATGAGCATTGCAAAGATGATTCCGCTGTTTGTTTTTCACAGGTTAAATGCTACACAAAGCAACTTCTATCTGGACTAGAGCATTGTCATTCTCGGGGAGTGATGCATCGGGACACAAAAGTGGTGATGAGGACTCTGCTTTCGGGTTTAGATTTAGGCAGAGAAGCTGGAGGCAGTGCCCGGAAAACCTCGGACGGAGTGGGGGAAGATCACTTGGTTCGATGGGGGACGATCACTTTTAGGAAGATCACAAAAGTTTATGTTGTTTAAATTTATTCGATGTAAATGATTGTTGTTGAAACTTCTGAATGTATTCTGCTGCTGTGAACATGTTAAAGACATGTGACAAATATTCAAAAAATGAACTAAATGCTGCTAAAAATTTTCGTATATACCAGGCATCTGTTACCTTACGATACGTATCGTTTGCCTTAAAACATGCACCTGTTATAAAAATAGTGAGTATGAATTATGAAATTTTTTCATGAGATCATGTACAAGTTAAGTTGAAATTTGAAAATTTAAAATTGTCATATTAACTCTGCATTAATTACTTTACAACATGCATTGTTTAAATAAAAACATGCATGTGATTTTAAATTATCATTTCCTTTGATGAATAGCAAAACTTTGCCATGAAGCAGTGCATAAGTTACCTTATGAATCGTTTATGTTTTGTTAAAACATGCATATGTTAGTCTACAACTAGTATATGTTATAGTTTATACAGACAGAGGAGTGTAAAATTTGACAATTTAAAATTGTCATATTAACCCTGCATTAATTACTTTACAACATGCATTGTTTAAATAAAAACACGCATATGATTTTAAATTATCAATTCCTTTTATAAATATCTAAACTTTACCATGAGGTGGTGCATAAGTTACGTAATGAATCGTTTATGTTTTGTTAAAACATGCATATGTTAGCCTACAATTAGTACTCTTATCGTTTGTATTAAAATATACACTTGTTTTAAAAGCTCTGAATATGAATTATGAAACTTTTCTAGGAGATCATGTATAAGTTAAATCGTTTCTTTGTTTTGTTAAAACATGAATATGTTAGTCTACAACTAGTATGTGTTATAGTTTGCACAGACATAGGAGCCTAAAATTTGACAAATTAACATTGTCATATTAACTCTGCATTATTTACTTTACAACATGTATTGTTCAAATAAAACACACATATGATTTTAATTTATCAATTACTTTTATGAATAGCAAAACTTTTCAATGAGGCAGATTTACCTTACAAATAGTTTATGTTTTGTTAAAACATGCATATGTTAGCTTACAAATAGTACTCTCTTATAGTATGCACAAAAGAGGTCACATAATTTTAAATTTTAAAAAAATTTCATATGTACTGCATTTAATACCTTACAATATATACTTATGACATTAAAACATGTGTTTATTTTTTCAAAAACATGAGCAGACTCCCTGATTTAAATCAACGAGAGGTCAGAGAAAGTAATGCCGACTTGAAAGCAACACATGTAAAACATTGCATACTTTGTATAAAAAAATGCAAATTTTGTCAAATTCAAACACGAGATGCACTCTCAACATCTAAACAAAATGGAAGATAAAGTGTTCATGACAGAAATCTTCCATTAAGGAACTTACAATTACAACAGTTTTCCTATCTAGATTAACTAACAGTCTCTAATACAATGAATCACTTATTAATCTTCAAAAGGGGGATTAGAATCTTCAAGTTCAGTGTCATCTTTGTCAGAATCCTTCTCGTGTCGAAGCATCTTGTGTAGTCCAATATTCAATGTTGTCTGATTCCTTAAAAGTTAAAACCAAAAAAAAGTTCAGATCCAACTCCTGTAAAAAAAATCACATACTGGATATTAACAGTTGTAGCACATAAGCAAACAAGTACAATTTTTAATTCAAAAAGAACAATAATCAACATGTACATGTAAGAGATGCATATGTAAATAATCAATAGTGAAAATAAAAGTCAAACACAATGAAACTAACAAGTACATACTGAATACTAACAGATGCAACATATAAGTAAATATGTGTAGTTCCTAATTCAAAACGGATAATCAACAACAAATTAAAAAAAATATACACAGTAAAATTAACAAGTACATACTTAATACTAACAAGTGCAACAAATAAGTAAACGGATGCACCTCGTAATTCAAAACTAACAATCAACAACAAATGAAAAAAGACATTCATTCACGGTACAAACTAACAGGTACACGCTGAATAATAACATGTGCAACATATAAGAAAACTAATGCACCTCGTAATTCAAAACAAACAACCATTAAACAAAGGGAAAAAATAGCATGAACTGGTATCTTTAATCAGAAGCCAACCATCTCTACAGCAACCAATGATTTTGCCTCTTACTTGATTAGGAATTTTGACGTGGACTTTTCGATTGAAGTTGGAGTGAATGATATGGTAAAAACTTGAATTCATCTTGTCCATATATATCAAACACGGATGGAACATCACTTCTAAGTTCATTGATGTTTGAGAAAATAGGTGTATTCAACAAAGAAAGACATATTTTCAGCAATCAAATCTATTAACTCATGCCATAGATCACACAATGAGGTGGAATTTTCTTGCATATTGATCCATTTTCCACACATAGTCTTAGAGAGAGAAGATTACATTGTCTCCATATGGCGGAAGTATGCCTATGACCACCTCAACCTCCACTTATCTAAGCCAGTCTGCCAGCTCCCGTTGAGGCCATTTCCGACTTCATACTCGACCTATGTCTCCACGGCCCACTTCTTAACCTACGCCGAGACTAGCAATTTGGAGTTATCTGCGCATGCACATCATATGAACGAATCCTTAACAAACAGTCAAAATCAAAAACCATTTTAACTCCTAGATTTTCAAAGCATTTCCAAGATGAAAAGGGTAATTCCAAATCCATAAAACCCATAAGAAATTAATGTATATCATCGACAACTTTAGAGCAAAAGTAAAAATTGAAAATGAAGAAGGTCGGAATTTACTGAGACTAGCAACGAAGGAGGCGATAAAGCTCATGAGTGAGATCATAATTGACACCAGTTGACCAAGAAACAACACCAGAAAAACCCTCCATAGCTCCCCATTCTTCTGCCTCCACCTAGAGAAGTTCATGCCAGTTGCACTTTTACTCTAATCCAACAACAATCCCAGATTCCAAGGCCCACTTCTTAACCTACGCCCGACGACTACGATGACCACTTCAACATCAGCCCTCTGTGGTGAAGGTCGGTCGAGACGGCTGAGTATGATGAAGCTTCCAGGGAGTGGAAGGTTGCGACGAGGAACTTTGGCACGCGCAAAACCGAGGAGTTTGTTGGGAGGTTTCTTGTGGTGGCCACCAGAGAAACTTGAGATGTTTCTATCCCTGAGGTTAAGGCTCTTGATACTTTCATCGGGGATGTGATTGAAAATGAGGCGGAGAAGAACGATGAGAGAGAAAGAGGAGACTAAAAATGAGGAAGAAAAAAATGGTTCAGAACAGAACAAACTTTCTCTAATTGGTACCCAATTTTTAATTAATTACAAACTGAACCCCATTTTTCAAAATAGTCACTGGTATGTCCATAAAACTTATGGACATGCCGCATTTTTTTAGACTTTCCCAAATAACAATACATAGTAGTCTCTTTGTCCCAACCGAATCAGCACACTTTCTTTTTTCGTCTGTCCTTTGCAAATCTGCACAATTTTCATTTTAAGAAAAAACTAACCTAAACCCTACCCCACCCACCTCCCCGCCCACCCCTTCTTCTTCTTCTTCTTTCATTTTCCTATACTTCTTCTCCCTCGTCGTAGCCCAAACCCTAGCCGCTCAAACCCTTATAACCCTAAATTCTCTCCACTGAAACCCTTTGCACCGCCCAAGCTCCTTCAACACTCTTTCAACCCCGCCGCTACCCTCCATCAACCCTTTGAACACGACCGAGATTGGGCAGATTGAAGGGGGAGGCGGCAATTGGCAGAGAGGCAGTAGGTGAACTTCTTCACCGCAACCTAATTGAATACAGCAGCGACAACCCTCTTCATCGCAACTCAACGTAACACGGTGGAGACCTGAATAAACACGGTGACCCAATTGAAGCAAGAGTCAGCGATTGGGTGGATTGAACACGGTGGCGATTGGGCAAATTAAAGGAGGAGGCGGAAGGAGGAGGCAGAGGCAGAAGGAAGAGGTGGAAATTGACGGAGATGCGAGATAACAAACTTCTTCATCGCAACCCAATTGAATATAGCGGCGGTGAACTTCTTCATCGAACTTGACCGAACACGACGGTGACCCGTTTGAACATGACGACCTGATTGAATCAGGAGGCAGCGATTGGGCGGATTGAACAGGGAGGCAATTAGGTAAATTGAAGAAGCAGGAGGAGGGGGGATTGGCGGAGAGATGGAAGGCGGAGAGGTGGAGTCGAGGTGGAGGCAGCATATGGAGTTGAGGAGGCGGAGAGGCTTAGATCCCGAGGAAGAAGATGAAAGAGCTGGAGGTTGAAGGCGGAGACATATTTTAGTCTTTTCACGTCTCTAAAATAAAAAAGAGATATTTTCTCTCTCTACAGAATCCCTTGATAATAGAGTAAGATTTAAATTTAGGGTTTCTTATTTGGGCCATCAGAGCCCAAAATGAGAAAATTATTTGCAAATTTTAGTTTGAAATAGGAGTGGTATAAATTGTTATTCTACCATCATTATTTCTAGTAATATTTCCAAATTTGAAAAGTGTAAAACATATGGTCGGACAAACATAAAAAAAAAAATCTATTCATTTTATGATAGAATAGGGAACTATTACAATTTTTAAAAATTTCTTTGTGTTCGTAATACTAGGATACAATCATTTTGGTTCATGTACATGACATCAACCAAACAAATACTCCCGCCCTTCCGAAATGTTACGCACATTAACCTTCAGTAGTTCAATTAAAAAATATTTGATCATTAAAATTATTTATTAAAAATAATTAAAACTCGTAAAAAGTTGATATTTTAAAAATATATATTATGACGAATCTAAGAAGGTATGACACAATGGTATTTATACTTATACACTAAGGCGTTGTCCAGTTGGGTTTAATTTCAGCACAAATAAACTAAATTCAACAAAAATAAATTAAATTCAATACCAATAAACTCATCGCGGGTTGAGTAATAAGTGTAAAAGTAAAATATATTACTAGTAAATCATCATATTGGGAATCATTCTTTTTATTTTTTGAAAAAAATAAACTAGCAATAAATTCAATTAAATACCAATAAACTAATTTAATTTTCTGATCAAAGTTATGATTAAATGAATAGTCAAATTATATTTTGAAATGGGACATGGAGTACTAATTTGACTACTAGACTGCATTATGCATCATATTACTCCCTCCTTGTTTTATGGCACCATAAGTTCTGTTGTTTTGATTGAGTCAAGAAAATGAGTGGATGAAATTGAATGTAGAAAGTAAAAAGTAGAATAGGGGATGAAATTGAAGAAATCTTGTTAAAAATAGAAAAAATGTCAAATAAAATAAAACATTTATTTATACTAAGTGTGTTATACATAATAATAATATACAGTGAGTACTCCTCATTGTATCTATAATTTTAACTCATAGAGAATTCAGTAATAAAACTAAAATATATATTAAGCTGCACGTGCACTTTATAGAGAATTCAAAATTCTACCATCGGGCTTATTTTGGTTAGCAAAAGTATTTATAACCTAAAAATGTTGCCTCCTTATTACTCGTGACAAAGTCGGTATCACAGCGACACCAGAGATTAAATTGTTAAGAACGTAAAATAAGGTTTCTAATTAAAGTTATAAAAATCTAGGGGCGGAATATAAATTTCACTATTTTACATTTAAATCCATGTGTAAAAACATTGGTCGGCATCACTAAGATAACAGGACTTTCACTGTGTGCGATTTTTGTGTGCGAAACACACACTGTTACTGTGAATCTTCTTCTTCATCTCATTTCTGTTTTACTAACGGTCCTCTGGACGGAAGCTGTTCCAACGGCTATATCCATCCAAGGGGCAGGCTATGGCGTCTCCGGCGCCTCCTCCGCCACCGGATCCTACTCCACAATCCCACAAAAGCTTCCTTCAAGCACTTCACACCAAACAATCGCCACTTCTCTCGACACTCCCCGATACCCCAAACCTACACCCTATCACAGAATTCAAAGGAAAAATTGCTTATATTCTACCACCTGAAGAAGGAGATTTACTAGCATCCCATTACCAAAACGCCCTTGTCGGGAAATTCATTCGTGGGAAACCTCCAATGGATTCCTTGCTGCAGGCCTTCAAATCTATAGGTTTTAAATCCAAATTCCAGCTTGGCTCAATAGATTACCGACATATTCTTATTCGATTTCAGGAAAGCGAGGATTATCAACGATGTTGGATGAAAGGGCAATGGACAATTCAAGGATACACGATGAAAGTTCAGAAGTGGTCGCCGGAATTCTCACCATCGGTGGAATCCTCTATTGTGCCGGTCTGGGTAACTTTGCATAACTTGCCTCTTCATTTCTATAACAATTCTGCTATAATAGGAATCAGTTCACAGATAGGTAGATTCCTTAAGATGGATGCTGCTACCAAAGCGCTTACCAGACCATCAGCTATAAAAGTTTGCTTGGAGATTGACTTGTTAACACAGCTCCCTAACACAATTGTGGTAGGAATAGGTAACAAGGTGGCTGAATACCCTATTGAATATGAAGATTTGCCACTCTACTGCTCTCACTGTAAAATCCTTGGACATAATAACATTAAATGTAACCATTTGCACCCTGAGTTGAGGAAAACATCTCTGAAAAAACTTGAGGTATCTGAGGTATATGTACACAAGGAGAGCAAAAGTCTAGAACCTCAGCCTAGAGAAGTGACTAATAAGGAAAATTCCTCTGCACTAACTGTTTTACAAAAGGAGAAAGATTTTCAAAATAAAAAATCACTTCTAGTGCAGTTGGAAAAGATTAGTCATAAAAAGAGAAATGCCCCCTTTTACTCACTAGATGACATATCAAAACCAATAACCACTTCTTTTTGGAGGAAAAAAAGCCAGCCACCTGATATTACTAAATCTCAAGGAAATGATTTAAATGGAAATGTGGTTACTATCTCAAATGCTTTTAAATTGTTAGATGACTTACATGATGATGTGGAAGAGGAAGTAGTAGAGATGCCTCATGAAAATGTGGATGAGGAAGTAGTAGAGATGCTTCTTGAAAATGTGGAACCACAGGACCTTGATAAAAATATAACCCCTGCACCTAACCATCCTGTCTTTGAGATACTCCTAACAGGTGACACAGAGCAAATCATCACAGAGGCCAACACAGATGTTAATACAGTGGCCAACACAGAGGTTAACACAGGGGCTCTTAAACAGCTTGGATCAGAAAATGAGGAGGCCATGCAGATTAAGGCTAGTATTCCTGAACAGATGCCTACCCCTCTAAATATAGAAAAAAGTAATGGTAAGTCAGGTGACAAAAGTAAGACTTCAGCAAAGTCAGTGATAAATCTAAGATCATCACAAAAAGCTACCCCTAAAGTTTTTAAATGATAAAATACACCATAATAGGAAATATCTTGGTTTGGAATGTTAGGGGAATAGGAACATCTGTAGAAAGATTAAAGATTCTTAAGCTTAATCATAAGATTGATATCATGTGTTTGATAGAGCCATGGCAGGATACACAAATGCTCACAGTTTTAAAGCGTGAACTTGGATATTATAATGCTCTAGCTGCACAATCGGCCAAAATTTGGATTCTATGGGATCCAACTTTTAACATTACAAATCTAAGTGAGACAAACCAATTTGTTCAGGTTAACATAACTGATTCTGGCTCTTCTTTTAACTGGCACTGCTTCTTTATCTATGCAAGTGTGCATAGACAATTAAGGGAGGACTTATGGGATGATCTAAAAGTGACAGGAAATACCCCCTCCATATATATAGGTGATTTTAATACTGTGCTCTCTGTTTCTGAGTATAAGGGCAGGAAGTCTACACCTAAAAAGAGCATGAAACAATTTAATGAATTCATAAACTCAAATGACTTGCATGATATTCCTACAGTTGGGAACTTCTACACCTGGAGTAATAATAGATTTAAGGAAAAATGCAAAGATTTAATGTTTCAAAGGTTAGACAGAGGCTTAGCCTCCCTAGATTGGTTGGAGCTCTTCCCTAATAGCTCTATTCAAGTTTTAAATAGGCTGACTTCGGACCATGCCCCGTTATTACTTTCTGTTCAATCATCCGAAGAACAAGCCCCTAGACCATTTAGATACCATGATATGTGGTCAAACAGACAGGAATTTCAGGATCTGGTAGCAACAAACTGGAAATTAGACTCCCCTTTTCGAGGAATGTATAGGCTGGTTTTTAAATTGAAGAGGCTAAAGATGGTAATTAAACAATGGAATAAAAATCACTTTGGTAATGTCTCACAGAATTTGACACACTATGAGAATGTGGTTAAAGAACTGGAAATCACCTTTCAGCAAAACAATGATGACTTAACCACCCTAAGTGAGTTAAATAAGTCAAAACAGTTGCTTATGAGGGCTCAAAAAGAAAAATTCATTTTCCTAAAGCAAAAAGCTAAGATTAACTGGTTTAAGTTTGGAGATGCTAACACAAGCTACTTCCACCACTCGGTTAGAGAAAGGAGATCTAAGACAAGAATCAGTAAGATTAAGGATGGAAATGGAAATTGGATCTCTGATCCATATCTAATCAAAGAAGAAGCAGTAAGATTTTACAAAGAACTTTTTCATGAGGAAGTTGCTCAAAAAAAGGGGACTTTTTTTAACTATTTCCTTTCAGAAATACCTACTGTAATTTCAGATCAGCAAAATGAACAGCTCCTATCCTCATTCCAACTTCAAGAACTTAAGGATGCAGTTTTTGACCTAAACAGATGTAGCTCACCTGGTCCTGATGGGTTCTCAGGAGCATTTTATACCACCTTTTGGGAAGTCATCAATGAAGATCTTCTTGATGCTGCTAATGACTTCCTAACAAGTGGAAATATACCTAAGGCCATATCTAGTACTTGGTTAACATTAATTCCCAAAAAGCCTACCCCAGTTTCTTTCTCAGATTTTAGGCCCATAAGTTTATCTAACTTTGTGAATAAGGTTTTTTCTAAAATGATCATGGAAAGGATCAAACCACTAATGGTTTCTCTTATATCCCCTGAACAAAGTGCATTCATAAAAGGTAGGGATATATCTGATAACATAATTATGATGCAGGAAATGGTTAGAAGATTAGGTAGGAAATCAAAAACCCCTAACCTCATAGTTAAACTAGATATGCAGAAGGCTTTTGATAGAGTATCGTGGTCTTTTCTTAATTCAGTCCTGTTGCAATTCGGATTCCATGGAGTATTTGTGCACAGAATAATGCAGAATATTGCTTCAACTCATTTTTCAGTTTTAATAAATGGTGTTACTTCAGGATTCTTTGCATCTAATAGAGGAATTAAACAAGGGGATCCAATGTCTCCTTTTCTTTATAACATTTTGTCTGAGGCCTTTTCAAGAGGGTTAAAAAAATTATTTCAGATAGGCTATCTACAGAACTTTAGTCTGCCCAGGAATTGTCCACCAATAACCCATCTTATGTATGCGGATGATACTGTAGTGTTCCTGAAAGGCAATCCCAAAAACCTGAAAAGATTCAAAAAATTCCTGCTGGCATATGAGCATACCTCGGGTCAGAAAGTTAACTTTGCTAAATCTAATTATTTTGCTGATCCAAAAATACCTGTGGATAGATTGCATTTAGTTTCCAGGACCTTAGGTATGTCAAAAGGCACCTTTCCTTTTAAATATCTAGGGACTCCTATTTTTGCTGGAAGGAATAAACAAGTCCACTACTTTCCTGTGCTTGAGAGAATGGAAAAGACATTAAACAACTGGAAAAACAAGTGGTTAAGCTCAGCAGGGAAAATCATCCTCATTAACCATTGTTTCCTCTCCATTCCAATACATCTGTTTGCAGTGCTCAGTCCTCCTAAAATAGTCTTAAGAAAAATGGAAAAGCTAGCTTCAGGTCTATTTTGGGGGCATAATGAGTACACAGGAAATAAAAAGAAATGGCGCTCATGGAAAAAAATGAGCTTCCCTGTCCAAGAGAATGGTATAGGCTTTAGAGATATTCAGGCATCAGTGGATGCCTTCTCTTGCAAGCTCTGGTGGAAACTGCAGCTCAATAAATCTCAATGGACCCAACATTTGTGGTCTCTCCCAGAATCATACAAGAATTCTCACACATGGCAAAGGATTTGTAAGGTAACAGAAGTTTCAAATAGTTTAACAAGAGTTATTTATGGAACTGGTTCTTGTTCTTTTTGGAATGCTAACTGGAAAGGTAGTGGGGCTTTGTTTTATGAATGACCTGAAGGTATGGAAATTCCATTTCCTGATATAAATTTGAGCTCCTTTGTTGCTAACAAAAACCACTATCTTCCAATATTGGAGCCTCATTTGGCTACCACAACCAATCTAATTTTGCAGGAGGTGGTAATCACAAACACACATGCTGATAGACTGATCTGGACCCCTACAGTGGATGGCAATTTCTCCACTAGCTCAGCTTACAAGAATCTAAGACAAAAAGGTACACAAATCAGGCACCTTCATAAAATTTGGTCCTCTTTTATTCCTTCCAAAATGTCAATTCTTCTTTGGAGAGCGCTTAATGGAATTCTACCATTTGATAACATAATATGCAAATATGGATATTCCCTAGCCTCCAAATGCCCCTTGTGTAGGAATCATTCGGATACTCTAGATCACCTGTTTAACTCCTGCCCCGCTTCACTTGAAATCTGGAACAGAATTAACACACTCATTCATCTTCACTATCCAGTTTTAGGAAGCTTTAGAAACAGGGTAGAATTTTATTTATCCAAAAGATCAGATTCTAAGATATCCTCTAGCATGAACATTGCAGTCCTCTTAGTTACATCATGGTCCCTGTGGATACATAGGAATAAGTGTATATTTGAGAATCAGGCTTTCTCGGTAGATTCATGCTTCCATCATATTAAGGACCTGATCAAGCTAATTTTTATTGCAAACCCTTTGAGAGGCAAAAAAGAAAAACACAAAGAACTAATCCAAGCAGGCCTCTTATCTGATATACTACAAAAACAGAGAAGATCAATTTCAGTGGTAGGATGGGAAAAGCCGGTTTTTGGTGTGAAACTTAACACCGATGCTACATGGAAAACTGGAGGTCTGTCTTCCTCTGCTGTGATAGTGAGGGATATGAATGGTGAAGTGATTAAACTTAGAACTCATGCTTTTCACTCAGAATCCCCATTGCATGCAGAACTTGTAGGTATTCAACAGGCATATCAGTTATGTACTGAACTTAATTTACAAGGTTGTGTGATTGAATCTGATTGCCTATCAGCTGTAAAAGGAATTCAGGCTCCTATGGTCAGTCCTTGGTCAGTTTTTTCTATTTGTAGTTCTTTGAATAAGTTGCATAAAGTTAATCCAATTACATTCATCCCAAGGGAAACTAATGCTGCAGCTGATTTTTTGGCAAAATATGCTACTGGAAATAATCTGAATGGTGATATAAACATGGACACGGCTCCACCATTTTTCAAAGGTCTCATTTTGTTGGATAAAATTGGAATGAAAGGAATCCGTGTAACTTCCTGTACTAATGGTTGATTCTACCTGTTGTAATTTCCGGTTCTTTATTGTCTGCAATGGATACTGCTGGTCTTCTTCATATTTCATGCAGGTAAGGAGCATCTCATCAAGAAAGGAATGAAAGGAATACGTGTAGCTGACACTTGATAGATACATCAGAGATGGGAGATAACTACAGATGGGAGATAACCACCTTCTATACGGACACATCGTTGACAAATAGAAGTTCCATTTTTTACGTTTCTTCGCCCTGTTCGTGATATGTCCTGTTAGAGGTTATTCATAGGATCCCTGGATGGTTAACTAGCTTCTGGGAACATCTGCTATAGGGATATACTTAGTGTTGGATTCATCTTACAGGATGATCTTTTGTAATTGCTTCGCACTTTACGATTTACAGGCTGATTTTTGGTCTGAATTATTGGTCTGGGGAGCCAATATATTCCCCCCATCTCATGATGGTTTTAATTAAAAAAAAATCCATGTGTAAATATCAAGTTTTCCATATTATTTTCTCATTTTTTTCATAAACTCTCTCTCCTCTCATTTCCTCTCTCCTATTCAACCGATCTCCTTCTTTTCTCCTTATTATCTCTCCAACTCAAATCTCATTTTTTTTCATCATTATTCTCTCATATTTTCTAAAACTCTCTCTCTCCTCTTCTTTTCTCTCTCATATTCAACCGATCTCATTCATTCCTCCTTATACTGTCTCCAACTCAAATTTTCTTGTTTTCTCTCTTCTCCATTTCTCTTCCATCTTCTTCAATTCAAACTCATTTTCTTCCATTCAACTGCTCATCGTCTCCATTTTTCTTCCTCTTTCATGCGCTCAAAGATTCGTCACGATTTTTGGAGTTTTTCGGCGAATTCTCTGGCGACTAAACACAATAGAGCTTCATTTTGTGTTAATCTTCGAAGGTAACGTCTTTGCTCTGATTTTTTATGCATATTTTGTTTTTTTTTAATTTTTGTTTGCTTTTTTGGCACGATATTTTCTAGGATTTATGTTGTTTAATGTGTTAATATTTGGGGATTTCTCTATTTTTTGTGTTTTATGAGTTGTTACGGATTTGTGCTAATATTTGTGTTTTTGCTGCTGTTTGATAGATTTCTAAGGAGATTTGCATTAATGCTGCTGCAATCAAGAAGGAAGAATCGTTTGGAAGTTTTCTGAATTTTCGGCCGTGATATTTTAGCTACATGTATTGATGTTTCTCGTTTTCAGTGTGATGTTTCAGGTTTTAGTCTTTAAGTACTGTTACCAGTGTTGTTATGATATTTTAATTTCAGCGCTTGATATTTGTATTTTCATGCTTAAGTGTGCAATTGGTGTTCAGGTTTGATTGTGAGTGATATCTTAGGATTTTGTTACGATGTGCGCTGATTTTATTTCATTGCTGTTGATGTTCTTTAGATGTCCAAGAATGTTTTTTTCCACTGTTGCTGCAATCGGAAGGAAATATGATCTGTAAATTTTGCTATTTTGCATATGTGACTTTTTAAATACTGTTGTTGATATTTCATGTTTTATATTTCATCTTTCATGTTTAGGTTTTAAATACCGTTTATCTGTGTTGGTGTGATGATTTACTATCAGTATTTGATGCTTGTAGCATTTAAGTGTGCAATTGATGTTGAGTTTTTTTTCTTTGATTGTGTGTGTGATATCGTAGGGTTTTGTTACGATTTGTGCTTGTGTTGTTGTTGTTGTTTCTTAAAAGGCGATACTCTCGCCCTCAGGGCCCCGGCCGCGCCGATACCACAGCTATCACCGAGGAGGTAAATCACAGCAGACACCCAGGCCAGACCCTTGATCCACGACTGTACTCATTGACCACAAGGGCCCCCTCCATTTGGATAAATCCCCACACTGCATCTGGCGAGAGTCGAACCCACGGTAGCAGGATTGAAACCAAAGGCCTAACCACTGGGCCAATCATGTGGGTGTTTGTTGTTGTTTCTTAGTTTTGTAAGAATGCATACCCACTGTTGCTGCAATCGAAAATGAAAGAGGATATGTAAATTTTGTTATTTTGTATGTGTGACTTTTTAAATACTGTTGTTGATCTTTCAGGTTTTAGGTTTCATGTTTAGGTTTTAAGTATTGTTTATATGTGTTGGTGTGATGATTTAATTTTAGTATTTGATGTTTGTAGTGCTTGTTATTTTGAAGATGTGACTTTTTAATATTGTTGTTGATCTTTCAGGTTTTATGTTTAATCTTTCATTATTAGGTTTTAAGTATTGTTATCTGTGTTTGTGTGATGATTTAATTTAAGTATTTGATGCTTTTAGTGTTTTAAGTGTGCAATTGATATTTCAGTTTTATTATTTTGATTGTGTGTGTGATATCTTATTTGTTACTATTTGTGCTAATTTTTGTGTTGTTGTCGCTGTTTCTTAGATAGCTAAGAGCACTTGCCCACTGTTGCTGCTTTCGAGTTTGAAGTAACTGTAAGTTTTCTTTTTTTAGCTGTGATGTTTTTTATATTTCTGGTTTTATCTTTGAGCTTTCATGTTTAAGCTGTGAGTATTTTTTCTGTGTTGGTGTAATATTTTTTAATTTCAGTGTTTGATGCTTGTGGTGTTTTCATATTTAAGTATGCAACCGATGTTCGATTTTATTCTTTTGATATTTTAGTATGTTTTGTTGATGTTTTTTAATTTTGAGATTGATTTTTTAAAACTGTATTTGATTTTTCTCGTTGTTTGTCAGGGATGTTATCTGTGCTACTGTGATGTTTTAATTACAGATATTGATGTTTTAGTTAACGTATGTGATGTTTTATATTATTTCACAGGAATACTTTCCATCTCAGAGAGCTCTACGATGTCATTGATGAGTTAATAGAAAAATGGTATGAGGAACCATGCTCTGAAGGTGTTCCCTTGAACAGAGAACGCCAGTCGACCCTTGATCTGTGTGTTGATGCAGTAAGAGAGTCATCCTCTTCAAAACCAACATGAGAAGGCAAGTTTGTGAAAAAGTCAGTGGTAAAGGGAAACAAGTCGGGGGGGGGGGGGGGAATATATAATTTGATTGTGTAGGATGTATTATTTTACATTGATTTTTTGGTTTTGATGGTTGAATATTGGTGTTGAAGCGCTTGATTGTTATTGATGTTTTAGCTTGATTTGAATTTTTTCATTTTTATGTTAGCGATTTATTAGGGCATTTGAATCTCTTTATAATGAATAATGTTTAACAAGTTATTTCAATGCAACAACAGTGTATTAGTGTAGTGGAGCATATGCATATCTTGTTTATATCAACATCTTTATCAGTACATATGTAAAACATTAAACAAAAAAATTGAACCATCACAATATATCTGTGTAACATTTCAGTATAGCAGTAAATAGTTACCAAGTCCCAACAAGCTGATTTTAGATGAACTGAGCATTATGTGTATTAAGTTTTGTATTGGATGTTAATTCACTATTTTTTGGAGGTTTAACTAATTCTATTTGATGTTTAACTATTTTTAGTTAATCAAACTTCATTAGTGTATTTACTTGATATTTAACTATCTTTATTTGATATATTTATTTAGAATTTATTTTGATGTTTTAACTATAATTTAGTGTATTTGTAGTATTTTCATTTGATGTTTTAAAATTTTAGTTTGATGTGTATTTTTGTATATTATATGATTTGATTGTTTTAGAGTTTTTATATGATGTTTAAGTATTTTAGTTTGGTATCTATTATATTATTTGATGATTTAGAGTTTTAATTTGATGTTATTTATTTTTCATTGATGTGTAATCAGTTAGGTGGGAATTTAACAGCCCAAAACATATAAGCCCAATTTTTTTTAGTTTACAGGCCATAACCTGAATTTGGCTCGTTTCCTTCCCACAGAAACGGGTATCCGACGAAAATCCGACCCGCTGACACGTCTGAACCCTAGCTACCGAAATTCAACTTTGACGTTGTCGACGATGACACCACCAGCCGAAAACCATTTGCAACGTTGCTGTTGATGAAGCTACCCTCCGAAAATCGATTCGAATGCTGCCGACGAAGCTTCAAATCCTCACCGGAAGCTCGTGAATTCGACGCCGGTGCTCTGCCTCTCCAACGACTGTAATCGTCAACGGGAATCCACTCCCTTCCAAAATGACGTCGTCGCCGGTGCAAAATCCAGCCGAATCGCCCAACGATGATAACATCGCAAAACCCTCGCGATTCTGAATCTACGGACGATGCCGGCAAACCGATTTGATATTAACGCCGAATTGCAAAACCCTCGCGGTTCCGAGAGTTGACATTGACGCCGGAGTCCAGGAGGTAGCATGATGGCGGGATGGTCGGAAAACAGCATAGGCGCGAAGACTATCAATGGTGACGGCGGAGAACGCAAGGCGGCGACGGCGGTTGGGATGCAAGGCAGCGGCGACAGAGAACGCAAAAAGGAGGAGGTGAGCTGTTCTGCGTCATTTTTAATTATTTGCAGGATAGCCCTCCATTTTTTTGCAATTTTTATTTTGGCACCGAAAAAAAGTAATTGTAGTTTAACCCCGTATTTCATTTACTCTTTATCTATTGTCAATTTAATCCCTAATTTTACAATAAGACGATATCGCATAACACAAATTCATTACTCAAATAATCAAAGAAGTAATTGTCATTTTTCTTTCAAGTATGTAAATCGTTTACGGATAGAGACCATAATCCTAAAAAGAACAAATTTGTAGACCATCACATCGTTAAGTGCCAATGTAGGGCTCTAGACTTGTTCGAATTTTCACGGCCTTTTCCAGAGCGCGCGTCAATAATGTTTAACGCCAACAGCGACGGTTTAGGAAGGTCCTAACATGAAAGACTTGAATGAGGGAAATTCTACACCTCATTTGTACACGTCGAATTTGAAAAAGTCTCCTGATAACGACTTCCAATATGGTTTCGAAGGCGTTCAATTATGGCAAAATCTTATGCGAGAACATCTTATAGTGAAATTAAAAATTAATGTGAAATATTTTGAATTTTAATTAGAGATGTAGTATCAAATATAATTGAAGAAAAATTAGGAGGTGAAAGAGAGATGTGAGTGTAAATATCAATTTTTGGGGGTGTTTGACATAAATAATTGAGGAATTAATAATTTCGATCGGGTCATAAGAATTTCGTAGGTCAAGAATCCGGATCGGAGAAATTCGCGGTTTGAATTTTCTACCCATATCCACGCAATGCGCGTGTTTTTAATACTGGATTTGATGTTTCATTTTCAGCACTTATGTTTCAACCATACCTTGTGATGTTATACCAAATTCTTTTTTTTACTCAATTCATGTGTTTAAAGTTAAATCATGATGTTTTAATGTAAATATTGTGTTTCTTTGTTAAAATTTTGATACTTTATATATTTTAACACTAGTTAGGGGTATTTTATTATCTTAAATTCTAATTTATAGTTCATATTTTCATTGATTGATGTGTTCGTTTTTCAGTGCGCCTTAAAACTTAAATATTGATATTTCTTTTCTTCTAAATATTATATTTTATTTAATATATCCTTTGATGTGTCAACGATGCAAACTAGTTTTTTTAAAATTTTAATATTGATGTTTTGTTTTTCCGATATCAGTGTCACATTTTGGTGCACACTTTGATGTTTTAAAACTCCCTGTGTATTTTTGTTTGATGTTTACCTATTCTAATTATATATTATTTATTTTAATTCTAATTCTAATTTGATGTGTATTTTAGTATTATATTTAATATAACTACTTTTATGAGTGTTTTTAGTATTTTTATTTGATGTTTTATTTTTTTTTAAAATTTGATGTGTATCTTTTAGCATATATTTGAATTTTAAGTTTTAAATTTTTACATGAATTTTTTTTTATATGATGTTTCACTATATTTTTTTTAACTGCTTTAATTCCATGTACCTTTAGTGTTTTTATTTGATGTTTAACTATTTCAATGTGATGTATATTTACTGTTATAGATTGATGTTTATTCATTTCAATTTAATTTACTTTTAATATATTTATTTGAATTTAACTAATTTATTTAATACTTATTTAATGTTTTAAAAATACTTTTTGATGTTTTATCATTAAATGATGAATTATTATTATTAAGACATGACTTTAAGAATCAGGTCTAAAAAAAATACCCAGGCCCCCGAAATAATCCCGAAACTAGCGGAATCATCCAATCGACACAACGCCGGGAGGGGAGCTGAGGGGTTTTTCATTTTTGATTATTTGCAAAAAGGTCCCTTAACTTCTGTGTGTTATTCAATTTAGACCTCGAATAACAAATATTTTGGTATTTACCCCAATATTTTAGTTGCAGGTGTTCTATGTTTATTTTATTTGTAGTTTAACCCCTGGTCTCAGGGGAGATGGACTCTTAATTAGTTTAGTTTAATTTTTTTTGAAAAAACCATTTTTCTCTTTCATCGTGTCTTGTAAAGGTCAATGAATTAAAAAAAGTAGTACTCTCTCTCCATTTTAATATACATGTACTCCTCGTGTACCATTTCAATCTGCAATTCAACTGTTCATTAAGTAAAATGTTCTTAAATTTGACCATAAAATTGAATTAATGTATAATTACACATACTATTGAGTAATACCTTCTTGACTTCATTATAATAAGTAGTTTTAAAATACCAACTTTGCACAAGTTTTAACTATATCCTTAACAAAAATATATTGAGGATCAAACATTTTTTGAGTCAACTGCTGAAAGTCAAAATGTGCAGCTAGAAATGGGACAGAGGGAGTACTATAGTTTTAGTTAAGTGATATTTTTTATACAAGTTAATAATATGAGTGGAGATAAATGAGTAAAGTAAGTAAAAAATTTAATTAGTAGTTGTGAATGAATCATTATTTTCCATAAAAGAAAAAAAATTAAGGCAAAGTTTTGGGAAAAACTATCTTTCCACAGGCTTATGGAAAGACAGGTGTTGAAAGTTATATCACACATTGTTTCTAACAAAGATAATGACTTACATATGAGGTGTTGGGTCACCTCCACTTAGTACCAATTGGTTTTAAGATGGAAGCCCAAAATACCTTGAAATTTAACATGGTATCAGAGCCCATGTTGGGTTCTTGGCCGATATATGGATCCCTTTAATTTGGTCCAATATGGGTTGCAGAGTATTTCCACGTTGGCACGTGAGGGGCGTATTAAAAGATATATCCCACATCAGTTTCTTAAAAAGATAATGACTTATATATAAGGTGTTAGGTCACCTCCACTTAATGCCAATTGGTTTTAAGATGGAAGCCAAAGATACCTTGAAATTTAACGACAGACACTAGTGGAGGCGCCTCTATTAAAGGCGGTTCCTTTGGCCATTAGAAGTCACTTTGGGAAGACTTCTCTGGACATACCTTCCATTGATGACGTTAGAAGGCGGTTCTTGGAAAGGCCTTCTAACGCAACAATGGAAGGCAGTTCAAAACCACCTTCTAACGTTGGGGTGAAATTGCCTTCTATTAGTTCCGAGCTTGTAACAGCGTGTTGTCCCTCGGACCATGCCTCTGGTTACAAGCTCGTAACATAAGTCACTCAGTCAAATCTGTGGCTGCTTACGAGCTCAGATGAAGCACATAACCGTCAGACATAATGATTGGCTCCGCTCTCGAAACTGGAGCCAGTTCGTCTGACCTGTAAGCTCGTTACAAGCTCGGAACCTGAGGACATTCCAAACTCGGACCTATTTTCTGTTCCCAATCTGTGCATTCTAGGGTTTCGATAGTTTAATGTTGGATTTTAAGTTCCAAACTCGGAATTAATTTCGGATCAGATGTTCCGAGTTCAGAACACGTGATCTGATCTTTGATATTTTTACAATGAAGCAAAAAAATATGTTCCTACGTCATAACTCCAATTGGAAAGTATGGTAAAAATAGTGTTTTTTCAATACAATCAGGCTAAATAGAAGTCTTCCATACCAGGTCAAGATACACCAAAATAACTTGTCATTTCCACACTATCTATCAAAAATCTATAGGCTACGCTAGGTCAGCAACAATCTGTAGATATGAATAGAAATATAAAAATATATGTTCCAATGACAATGTCATCATATATACTAGCTATTTATACCACTCCCACATTGGGATTTCTAATGGAAATAGAGCAGGCGTTGACAATATACCTTGCCAAGCAATTTCTTGCCATGTTAATATCGGTTTGTGAATACGGCTTCTCACCCTCTTTAAAAAAATTGTGAATTTTGGAATGTTGTTAATGTGTGTAATCAACCTATAGAATTGAAACAATTGAAGAAGGGGTAATTCAAATCTTACGTCATTGATTTCAAGAAAATCTATACGGATTTGTTGAAGACACTCCACCGCGTATAACATTACATAATACCCGCACTCCCAATTCTTTGCTCGTTTCTTGTACTACGTAATAGAATAGAATAAATAAATGATATCAAAACTTTTGAATTCTAGAATATAATTGAATTGTGAACGTGAAAAAAAAAGTTCATCTTAATCTCGACTATGTCCAAACTCTTTGTACTGGACTCGAAGGTGAAATTAATGGAAGCATCCAAAATCTTAATAAATGACCTAGAAGGTTGATGATGTAGAGGATCCATCCAATAGATGTGGTTGTTCTCCGGGACAATAAATATTAATTTCCAATGATCCCTACAAGAATTTGATACATGAAAACGATAAAAAATAAAGGTATGTTTTTAGTAGATTTGATGTTTGATCATCACCTCTCAATGTATGGAGAGACAAATATTTTCTTATTCGTTCGTCTAAGACTCTTGTGGATGTAGTCGACCCGCTCTTTGACCATGTTTCCTATTTCTTTTGTCATCACCGGGCACATATACCATATCCACGCTTTCTCCCTTTGGTTAGCAAAATAATACATGTACCTTTGAAATAGAATGAAAAACCTTAATTGTAAAAATAGTAAAATTAATTAAAATTTCCTTCGAACTATGGAAAGTATATAGTACTTACAATATGTATAAGGACATTATGGTTTGATTGACTTGGTCACACCTCCACAAGTCTTCGAAGTCACTCCATGCGGTAATTATTTCCCTCTTTTGACCAAATACGCATTCATTGCCTGAAAATGTGTAGGTTGAGTTGACTTGGTGTCCGCAAATCAAATCATACAAGACTCTAACAAAGTGCGGCGAATCCTTTAAAACTTGTGCCCTTGTTAGTGTGGGCTTAGCCTTCTTCGGTGTTTGTGAACTATTCGGGTGCCATTTTTTGCTTGGCCTTCAAATAACCATCCTTTTTAGGGTCCACATAAATTAGGCAACGAGGTCAAAGGAGAAAAAGTCCTTCAGCGGTTCCCACATGTTTGAATTGGCCATCTGGAATTGGCAATAGGTCGTCGAGGACTAGTGGCTTCTCCAATGAGACTCTACATATCCCATCTCAAATTGGAGCAGAGTGATGTCATCTCATTGACTCGTGCAGAATACCATCGGCAATGTGGATCGGCCTACCATTCTTCCAATGATCAATGTACAACTCACACAAATGTGATGTCTATAACGAAAAACAAAATAATAAAGTCACAAATGAAGGAAATGAAAAACAATATTATTATAAATATAAAAATTTGACCTCTTTTTGGCGGGCATGATGGCGAGGTCAACATTATTGACTTCATCCACTCGCGGAGGTAGAATAGGTATGTGGTTAACCTCAACATCTCCCGGTAAGTGGTAGGATCCTCTAGAAGATGGAGTCCAACTTGGTGTTAAATCAGCTAAATTTATAGGTACGGGGAGACCTGTGTGTTCAATTAACTTGCAGATCAATATATCTTGTTGCTCAATCTTTTTGTCTTGCACAAGCCCTTCCTCTTGCAAGACGTGAACCCGGGGTGGTTTAGACTTCTTGTCCAACCGGAGAATTTCGAATGCATCTCTTTGACATAAGAATGATCCAACACCGCTTGCACGACCCGGGTGATCTGGTTTTTATGTAGCCTCGCGGAGGATGTCATGCTTACCCTTGGAAATGAAATTCCCTTCCAATTGCTTGATCTTTAATTTATCCCAGGTAACAATTTGAAATAAAACATTTTAGTACGAATAATGACATCTTTTATTAAAAGCATTAGTGATTAATGGTTTTTTCTATTTTGACGGCCAATCAAGAATAGATAGCACTGGTCAATCTCTTTCTCATCCATGGGTATCACCGATGATCTTGCCTCCTCCTCGGTCTTCCCCCTGCCAATTTTTATTTGGACATCCTTTCAAAACGTTCCTTAATTAACTGGAGGACCACCAATCCATATCCACCACGGCTCTTATGATGAGGTGTTTGTTTTCCTTTGAGAACCGCCATTTTTCACTCCTTGTACCCTACACTCGTAGGTAGCAGTTTAAATTTAAAATAAATCAAATATATTATATCCAAAAAAATAAGCAAGGTTTATTTGGGCTCACATTTTCATCATTCTCCAAAGCCCGTCTTTTGTGGATCTCCCAACTTTTGGGTTGAATATGTGTATAAATCAACCATAGATGATCTTCTTTCCTATTAGAGAAAATGTAATCTCGCAATAGAGTATATTTGTGCTCCCTCCAACTTTTTGCCATCATGGTCGTTGCCCGTTTTAAAATTCATCCATATCCGGGGCATGGAACTCAAATGGTCTCTATGTAGATTATTAATCAAAGTTAATAGATAAAGATTAATCCTTGTTATTATTTAGTTATGTTTGCATTTAAATAATTTCAAATACCATAGTTACCTTGCACTCAGGACATCTTTATATTCTTCCGGAATCTTATGCCAACTATCGTATTTGATATCTACCCTTGTTCTTCCAACTTCCCTATCTAACTAGACCATTTATCCAATTCCTCTGATATCTATTTTCTGGATTTGTTGACAATCAACAAAGTTAATTCTTTTCTAGCCATTCTCCTTTCTAATGTTCTACAATGAGTTCTAGCATAACATCCGGCCTCCGACCCCTCCACCTTGTCATCATCACCACCTAGGTTTTGTGAATCTCCCCCTATTGCACCCACATGTCCATCATGAGTCCTCTTCTGTGACATTAAACTACCTAACAACATACATGGCAATAAAAAACTAGGGTTTCAAATTTAACAAATGGAAATATAACTTTTATGCTTAAAACATATATGTACACTTACAAAGAATAGATAGATATTTCAAGATATGATAACCCTAGCTAGAATTCATAAAGTAGAACAAAGGAAATGTTGAAATCTTTTACCTTTTTAGCCAAACAATTCAAAGTGCATGAGACATTTTCTTTGAATGCCCAAGAACAATCAAGAACTCTAAAAACCCTAACCCATGGATTGCCTTTGGTTTTGTAAAACTCTAGGCCTTTGGATGTGATTATCACACATTTAGTAGGGTTTATGTAGTTAGGATCAAAAGATGAAGATTGGGGGAAGAAGTTTTGAAGGGATGAAAGATGGAAGAATTGAGGAGGGTTTTTGAGGGAAAAATGAGAGGGAATTTGCAGTTTTCTTGAATGGGTATTAAATGCCATTTGAAAACAACCTTTAATGCACTGTAGAAGCTGTGCCCAACTAGAAGTTCCGAGCTCGGAACATGGTTACGCAATCAAAACTGATTCAGACCTTTCATACCAGGAAAAGAGATAGTTCTGGACTCGGAACTTGATCTTACTATAAAAAAAATTCAACAACGGGCAAATCATTTTGATTTTCCCAATAGAAAATCCCCAAAAATTCTTTCAATTAAACCCTATAATTTCAATTGGCCAAAATACCCAATTCAATCATACCAAGGTATAGAGGTGGACGTTCCGGTGGTGGATATAGGGACACTTCTTCATGGAGTCATAATCCAAATGAAGAATTGGGGAAATTATCCATATTCTTCAATACCGATGCGGAAGCAAGGTATGTGCAATTTCAAGTTAGGAGATGTAGCAATCCTAGGGTCATTGCTAGTGTAAACATTGTACCCCTTGAGCTTAGATACTTGATTGAATATTTGAAACCCTTTAGCTTTGATAAGTTCATGAATTTGAAAAAACCAGTGTATTATGTAAGGTTCTGCAATTATATGCCAATTTAGAGAAGAGTAAAAGCACTAGAGATCTCACTATGGTAAATGGCTTAACGATTCCCATTACAAAATTTAACATAAACAAAGTCTTAGGTTGCGAGTACACTAACCAAAGCAAAGTGATTCCGAAAGATGGGAGTAAGGGTCTAAATATTCTACCAACAAAGTTGGCCCGTTGTTACTAAATTGACCCCCATATGGGTAGTTGAAATGGCTCGCAAGTATTTTGGTCTTACAGGGAAGTGGCAGGGCGAGCTGATGAGTACGATGTGGGGGTTTCAAGTGTTGAGCATAGGTTAGTTTATGAGCGGATTTGCCAAAATATCCTTCCGTGGGGTGGTAATGCGTGTGAGATGACCATAGGGAACTTGATGCTCTTTTACTATATCTTAGAGGGAGTGAAGTTAAATCATGGGTATACTATTTTGATGTACACGCTTAAGGCAGCAGCGGGGAAGAAGAAAGATCTACCATATGGCGGTTTTATAACCGCTATGATTAACAAATGGAAAGTCATTCATGTCGACAAGTCACTCCGGTTGGAATACTACGATGAAGCTTGATTTGATCACAAGCATTTAAAGTTGGATGAAGTTAAAAAGTGGCGAGTCTAAAACATTCCAGGGAAAGGCGCCAAATCCACCAAGTGAGCAAGAGAAGCATCAAAGGATAAGGCCGAGGGTCTTCATCACAAAGTACTTTGAACATAATTCATTCTGTTAACTTATTTATACACCTTCTCTCCATTATATGTTTAAAAAAGTATTGTTTTTGAACTCATAGATTTAATGCCGCAGGTGAGAATAAGGGTTGGATGGAAACTTTCAAAAAATATTTGGCCAAAATCAAGGAGGATGTAAGTTCGGCCAAAAATGAAGTTGCAACGGCAGAAGAACATCACTCAAAATTCGTTAATTCCACAGGCCTCCACATCGATCTAAGTGACTATGAGTCCATGCCGAATTTCAAGCCAGAGTACTCTAGCGTTGAAAGTGTGAGGAGGAGAGTGAGGCGGACGAGGACGATGACGATGGTGATGAACCCTCTAGCTCTCAAATTGGTGGGATGGACTTCGACAATGAAGAAGATGATGATTAGTTTTTAATGTGATAGCGTGATTTCCATGGACATATAACTGTTGAAATGCTTTTGAGAATTTTATGAATTTGTACTACTTTTATTTGACGGATTTGAATTAAGTTTTTAGTGTCGATTTTCATATGCGGTTATGAGTATATTAATTATATTTGATTTAGAGTGATTATTGGTGTCAGTGAGTTGAATGCTTTTTTAGTGTGGCTTAGTACTAGTTGTAATGGAAAATGATACTAAAAGTGACCATAGTTTCTGATCAATTTTCGAGTGAGGAACGTCATATTCTCTTGGAAAATGATGTCCAAAGGCATAGCTCAAAGATCGGAAATGTGTCTTTCCATTTGGTACACTTTTCACTGAACGTGTTCTGGACTCGGAACTTTAGTTGTGTAATGTTTTGGTGGTTCTGTACTAATTCTGTATGACTGATCTTTGTTTGCCGTTTAATTTTTTTGTCACAGATACACTTTCGAGCTCGGAACAAGGGTTCCGAAATCTTATCTTCTATCTGATCCTAACCTGTAATGCTAGACATGTTCCTCATTTTTTTTTGTCACAGACAGTGTTCCAAGCTCAGAACACGACTTCTGGTTTCTTGTAATGTATCCGATCCTATTCTGTGGTTGACAGTTGGTTTTCACTTTTTTTTAAACTTTCAGAAGACCTTCTGAGTTTGGAACATAGGTTGTGATTTCTGTGTTTATTTCTGATCCAAAGTTCAAAATTATTTAACAAAGGTAAGATAGAGTTCCGGTCTCAGAATGTCGTCCCCTATGTACAAAAAATGGGATTAAGATTGTTCATAACACAAATTGCCTAGATAGAACTTCCGATGGAGGAAGCTAAACAAAAGGGGAATTTCAAAATCACTATTTGGTGGGTAACAATGTCAAGCTTAAAGGCCGGTGCTCCCATTTTTGGAAGGAGGTTGAAATCAACTAGATGCGGACGTAGGCGTGGACATGGCCATGGCACAAACCCTGAGTACGACACCGCAAGGTTTATTTCTCTACATTCAGAAAATAGGTACAATGCATTAACAAGTAGTGGCAAATTGATGGATTGCTATTTGATAGACCTCAATGTTAACTATACCATAGGTTAGCTGACCCTTTACAAAAGCTAGAAGGCCAGCACGTTTAAAAACTATTAATGATGAATGAACCATCTTACTTTGATGAAGTGTGCCAATTTTATAGCAACTTGCATGAGATTGAGGGGGGCGGTGTGTATTGGACTAAGGTCAATCATTTCAATGTGGAACTTAGCCCGTGGATTATAAATAAGAAAATATATTGTCCCCATAACGATCCTGAGGATGGTTATGCACAACGAGAGAATGGTCTGTTAGTTGATGTTTACCATAGGGGTGAGTAGCCTTTGGATGATGAGTTTCCTAGGATAGAACCAAGAAATGTAGTTTGTGGTATTTTAACCATAATGTGCATGATTTAGACAAGCCAGGGTCTTTTAGTTTGGAACACCTAGTACCTGACGATCATAGTGTGTGGGATTTCATAGCTAGGTCAATCATTCCCAAATCTGGCCATATTACCGAACCCACCTATGCTACACTTGTGTTGTTCTACTACATAATGGAGGGGCATAGAATTAATCCCGGGTCCGCTATTCTGTCACATATCATGTCGGTTGGTACCTCGAAGAAGGTAATCAAGAGTCTTTCATATGGGAACTTGATTACCTCTATTTTCAAGAGCGTTGAAGGGTTGGAGTTTAGTGGGAAGGAAAAACATTGTAAGTTCTACGATAAGCAATATTTTACGAAGAAAAAATGGGTTGTTGGATAACAAGTGCCACCACAAGACACCGGCAACTGGTGAACCAAGCAAGAGGCATATAATCGAAGAAGGTAATATAACTACACTACATTCATTAAACATGTTCATCTCTACATCAATAATTTTTATGTTTTCCTTATCATTATCTTTCAATCTTTTGTAGATGATTGTGGTCCTCAATCTATGAAGGCCATGAAGAGGGTTTACAGATGGGTTCATGACAAGGTTTCCTAATTGAGGGAGCGTGTGTGGACACTCGAGCGGAAGCAGAGAGCATATGAGAGAGCCCTCAAAGAATCCAAGAAACCAAAGCTAAAGAGAACATATTCCTGGTAATGTTCATCATTTGAATTCTACTCTATGAACTCTAAATGTGGTTGTTGAATTTTATTATACACTAGCTTAAATATTTGGATGTTGAATTTTTTAAAGCTTAAGTTTGGAATCCTAAACAGGTTGGCACTCCGAGCTATTTTGATTAGTATTTACCATTTGCAAATTTACATTTTTAATGTATTATGAAACATATATGTGTGGTTTGAATGGTTGTGTAATGAAAATTTTAGCTGGCTATGAATGAAGGATAAAATTAAATTTGACCATAGTTCCAGACGAGCTTCCGAGCTCGGAAGTGGTTCTTTTCCAATGGTCAACTTCAACAAAAATAGAAAACTAGGGCTAAATGTTTACCTTACACGTCTTCTTCTTTTTATTCAACTTGCCTTTTGGTGCCTTCTGCCGTTTGGTCATCTTTCCATGGTTGTGGACCCACAAAACTTCATTGTGGTCCATGCGACCCATAAACTAGTGCAAATTAGCATCATCCTCTTCGAGTAGAAAATTTTCTTCACTTGACCCAATCCTAGTATTTGTACCAAAACCAATTACATCCTCTTGTTCAAAATCCTCCACGAAAGATCTTTTACCCTCAACCACTATCTCCCACTGAGAATCAATAGTATCTTTTACGTAAAAAACTTGATGAGCTTGTCCAACCAATATGAATGGATCTTCTCTCCAACCCGTCAGGCTACGATCCACCAGTGTGAAACCCAAATCTTCTGTTTGCTAGCCATTGTTGAAAGCAACCCAATCACATTTGAAAATTGGCACTCTCATTGTAACATAATCGAGCTCCCAAAATTCTGTAATCGTACCAAAGTAGCAAGTATGGGCATACATAGAATTGTTGTCGGCCATTACAAACATGCAAAGCTTTGGAAACAAGAGAAACTCCTCTATTCTGAGAGACTTCTTTATCATCCATTGATTTTGTACCAAACATGAAACCGTTGATGTCATAACCCCCGAAAGATAGAACGGTACCCAACGGTCTCCGAGACAACCATTTGACTGTATTTGGATGTGGACCAATGGCAACGTGAGATTGTAGCCAAGAAGCAAAAGTTCTGGTGTGCTTTTGAAGAACTCGTGCTTCGTTGAAAGTGAGATTCAACAATCAAATTTCATCCATGTGAATTTCAATGTATGGGACAACATCCTCATGGTTACGAAGAACATACAAATGAGCAGTTGCACAAATCATCAGCACTAGGGCTAAATAGCTTACCCTATCGAACCCCTACACCATCTAACTGCCCTTCATGCCTGGATCTGGGAACACCCATGAATTTAACCTCATTAATATATTCGGTACAAAATTTAATAGCTTTCTCAGTACAATATCGTTGCACAATACTTGCATCAGGCCTATATCTATTCTTCACAAAATGCTTGAATATTTTCATACCGCTCAAAGGGATACATCCATCTTAAAAATGCAAGACCACAGAGCTTAATCTCCCAAACCAAGTGAGTAATCATATGAACCATTATGTCGAAAAATGAAGGTGGGAAGTACATCTCCGTTAGGAAAAATACTTCTACAATCATAGTTTGTAACCAATCAAGCTTTACAATACAGATGGACATATAGACTTGAAGAACAAACATAGCTTAGTAATAAAAAATCATACATGGGATAACAACGACGACCGAATCATAATGGCATTCAATTCTTACATCAAGTTGTGGCAGTCGTGGGATTTCAATCCACCCAACTTCAACTCTGTTAGCAACACATAAGCACTGGTATTCAAGGAATAAGCTCCATGAATTTTCACACTACTCAGCATCTCACAGTACAAGTTCTTTTCCGTCTGAGACATTGAATAACAAGAGGGAGGGAGATAACAAGTATCTCCATCAATAACGGGACAAAGATTTTCCCTAATACCTATATCAACCAAATCGAGTCGAGACTTAAATCCATCTTTCATTTTACTGGGATTATTCAAAAGTGTGCCAATTAACGCATCACAGACATTTTTCTCTATGCGCATTACATCGAGACGGTGTCTGACATCCATATTCTGCCAAAAAGGGAGTTGAAAGAAGATTGAGCATTTCTTCCAACTACCCTCGATTGCCAACATCCGCTTCCCCTTACCAAAATTGTAGGGAAATCCTCTAACTTTTTTCTAATACCTCTATGCCAGTTAGTGGTACAGGTGCACCTAGCAACTTTGTCTTTCTAATGAACCACTTCTTTGAAGAACACCACAGATTCCCCTCGGGGAGAAATCGTCGTTGTCCCTGGTAAATTTTTTTTCGAACCATGCTTAAGTTGACAAAAGGAGGTTTCTTTCTCACAAATCGGATATGCATACTGCCCTTTCACAGAATAACCCAAAAAAAATTTACATACGCTGGAAAATCATTTACTGTGAAAAAAAGGGCCTTCATCGTGAAAAATATCATCCACCACGACTTCGTAAGTACAGACTATTAAAAAATATTAACAAATCTTTAGCAAGGGATGAAAGAAATACATCAATGTTATTACCCGGTTTCTTGGGGCCTGAAATCATCATGGACAAGAGAACACATTTTCTTTTCATTATCAGCCACGGTGGTAGATTGTAAACCACTAACATTACGAGCCAAGAACTATATGCAATACTCATGTTTCCAAATGGGTTCATTCCATCGGTTGACAATCCTAACCTTAAACGTCGAGAATCCAATCCAAACTCCGGATATATGCCATTAAGCGTTTTCCATTGCTCACCATCGGACGTATGCCTTATGACATCATCCGTCGGACGGTCTCTTTCTGCATGCCATCATAGTAATTTTGCATCTTCTTTGAAAGCAAACAACTTCCTACAACTGTGGAATTATCAGAGGATACCATAAGACCTTAGCGGGTGTTTTCTTCTTTGAAATGGTCCCCACCTCCGCACACACTCCAATTTCACCACACTTTAACTTGTACCGGGATTCACCGCATACCCTACATGTTTCAAGTTTCTCACCCTTCTTTTTCCCCTAAACAACATGCAGGCATGCATGGATGTTTTCCAATTCTAAACCCATAGGACAAAGAACTCCTTTTTCCGTATTCGATTTCTCAGGCATACGATTACCTTCGAGAAGCAAATTTTGAACCAACTGCAAAGTTTCAGTCATCCCCTTTTCAGTCCAACCTTCAAATTCATTATTTTAAACGTTGCGCTCAAAATGGAATGTTTCGAAACCACGTACAATGGGCAATTCTTGTCATTAAGCAACGACTCTAGGACCTGGGGTTTACCATGGAATTCTCTGGCAATATCCTCCACAATCTCATCAAATTGATCGTCTCAATCTAAATCAACCTCTTCCTTCAAATTATATTAATCAACCTCTTCCTTCATTGCACAATAGAAAAAGCACCAAATAGATACATATATATATATATATATATATATGGTTCTTACTACATAGATATATATATGGTTCTTACTACATAGAAATATATATATATATATATATATATATATATATATGGTTCTTACTACATAGAAATGGAAGCTCCAATCCATTGCTCCCAAGATAAAACTAAGCTATACAATTAAAAGACATGATTAACCTACAAAAACTATAAAAAGAAAGAAAGAAAAACTAGGGGTTAAACCCAGAAAAATGCAAGAAGAAGAGGCTAGATTCGTGTTTTTAAAGAGGAGATGATAAGGTGAGTATTTATAGTACAAAAAGAAAGAAGAATTTCTGACCACTCGTCTGTCGCGAGTCGTGACGTGCTCGCGACGGACTCCAAGTCCAGCACCATTTCTTCTTTCTTCTTTTTGTTTCATATCTTTCTCTTCTCTTCACTTCTTCAATTCTTCAAATCCTCAAAAGCTCAATTACAAGTCTTCAAATCTTCAAAGGTATTCTTCAAAGTCTTCAAACAAATTACCTAGTCACACAAAATTCTCTAGAAAAGTAATAAAAAAGTAAAAGTCGCTTTTAACCCTCCTTAGAGAACTTCAAGGAAAAAATTTCTATTTAGAGCACAAAAGTATACAAAAGTGAATCCTAAAAGTCCTAATATAACTGTATAAAATGGGCACATCCGACATTAATATAAGAAGCCATTTTTTGTCTTGGTTTTTTTTAAACCCCTATCTGGAAAATGAATTGGGGCATCGTGAAGAACTAACCATGTATAACTTTGGCATTGGAAAAGGTACGACCTCACGACGGACTCCAAGTCCAGCATCATTTCTTCTTTCTCCTTTTTGTTTCATATCCTCCTCTTCTCTTCACTTCTTCAATTCTTCAAATCTTCAAATCGTCAAAAGCTCAATTACAAGTCTTCAAATCTTCAAAGGTATTCTTCAAAGTCTTCAAACAAATTATCTAGTCACACAAAATTCTCTAGAAAAGTAATAAAAGCCTAAAAGTCGCTTTTAACTCTCCTTAGAGAACTTCAAGGAAAAATTTCCCATTTAGAGCAAAAAAGTATACAAAAGTGAATCCTAAAAGTCCTAATATAACCGTATAAAATGGGCACATCCGCCATTAATATAAGAAGCCATTTTTTGTCTTGGTTTTTTTTAAAAACCCCTATTTGGAAAATGAATTGGGGCATCGTGAAGAACTAACCATGTATAACTTTGGCATTGGAATAGGTACGAACAATTCACTTACACTAATTTAAGGATAGGGATTGATTTTGGTTTGAAATGTTTGTGACTTTTTGAAATAATTGTTATTGTAATTGGTTAAATGTGAATATTTTTTGTTCTTCCTTGTTAATGGGGTTGTGAATGTCACTTTTTTATATTAGTAATCGATTATGGATCCAATTATATTGATTGGTAGGGACTTGCAAAATCACCTGATTACTTCCCATTGATAGAATCCTTTTTTGTGGTTACCTTTGAACATGCTTCCAAGAATGGTATGGTGCAAGCCCGCTGCCCATGTAAGAATTGTAGAAATGACGTATTTTGGTTAGGAAAAATTTACATGAAAATCTCATCATGCGATGGTTTCAAACTAGTTACACTTCTTGGGTGTGGCACGGGGAGGTAAACATGTATGGAGGAAGGGCCAATCCGTAAAGAATCCAATGATCCATTTATGAATGAAGGATTTGAGGAGATGGTGGAGGATGTTGCTTAATAATTTCATGGTAAAACTGAGGTCTTAAATGCTTTGCATAAGGATAAGAAGACGACCTTGTATAATGGTTTGAGACATTCAGTTTTGAGCGCCACTATGCGATTGATGAATTTGAAAGCCAAATACGGTTAAACTGAAAAAGTGATGACATAGACTCTTGAATTATTTAGTGAATTAATTCTAGAAGGTAATATTTTTCCCTCCACCGATCGTATGCCGCTAAAAGAATTCTTCGTCCAATGGGAATGAATTGGAAAAAAAATTCACGCATGTCTCAACAATCGTATGTGATACTGGGGGAGGGGGGACAAAGATCTAGACAATTTTAGGGTATGTGGTGAGTCTCGTTACAAGTTAAAGCATGGTGGAATCACGTTTGGTGCCGATGCAGGGTTGATTATGAAGAAAAAGACACCGGCTAAAGTTTTATGGTATCTCCATATCATTCCCTGGTTGACGAAGTTGTTTGCTTCCAACGAAGATGGAAAGCTGTTGTGATGGCATGCCTAAAGAGCTCAACCAAGGGATGGCATGATTAGTCATACGTCGGATGATGAGCAGTGAAAGAAACTTGATACTATGTATCTTGAGTTTGGAAGTGAACCACAACATTTCAAACTAGGCCTTTCCACCGACGGAATGAATCCATTTGGTAATATGAATAGCACACATATAACTTAGCCTGTTATGATGGTGATCTGCAATCTTCCATCTTGGTTGACAATGAAAATGAAGTATGTCTTATTGTCTATGATGATCTCGGGGCCTAAGAAACCCGGTAAAGACATAGATGCCTACCTTGCTCATTTAGTGGATGATTTGTTAACCTTGTTCAATGTAGGGGTCCGCACGTACGATGGAAGTACTAAATAATATTTCCCATTGAAGGCTTTATTTTTTTTTACCGTAAATGGAAATTTGGAAATTTGTCAGGATACTCGGTGAAAGGACACAATGCATTTCCAGTGTGTGAGAAGGAAAAAACATTTTTGTCAGTTTAAATATGGGTGTAAAACTGCATATCTAGGCCACATGCGGTTTCTTCCAGACGGTCACCCATGGCGAGCCGCAAAGAAGTGGTTCAATGGTGATGAGCTTAGAGGCCCACCATTACCATTGACCGGTGTTGAGGTTTTTGAAAGAGTCAGGGAATTGCCTAATGGTTTTTGGGAATAATAACAAAAAGCTGCTTTTGAGGGAAGCTGGAAGTAATGGTCAATTTTTTTAGACTCCCTTATTGGAAGCACTTGAAAATTAGACATTGTCTTGATTTGATGCACATTGAGACATTGTCAACCAAGATCCTAAATTAATAGTTTAGTATGGCATTAATTTAACATCATACTAATAGTGAAAGAAATAGTTCAAATTACATTAATTAACAAAACATTATGTTTTAACTACAAAATATATGCTACAAGATTATCGGGTTCCACTAAATCTACCTAAACTCTGTAACAAACTTATCGGGCTCGACATCTTTCTCTAATGCCACCATTTTTCTCCATCTACTATGAATATACAAATTCCAAGAAGGTCCTCCAAAACTATTGGTAGTGTGTGAGAATACATATGCTGATTCATCATCTTCAACCCCGAGAGTATCTTCGACCACGAACTTGCCTTTCCTTGTTCTATTTTCCTTCATCAGGGCCATATTCCTCTCTTCTTCCTCTTAGAAATTCTAATATCCTTATTTGTTTACCTTGAAGCATAAGCACGAGCACAACTATAGCAACAAATTTCATAATCATCTAAGCCCAGTAATGTTTTTTCCCTTTAAACATGAAAAAGTGCAATAGCTAAAGTGATCCATGCAAAATAAGTATACACATACACTTACTTAATTTCCATCAACTACACAGAATATCCTAGTTGGGTGAACAATTAAAAGGGTATTATTAAAATATACCATGCATCTTAAGTTTAAAATGAGATTTTACAATTTTCAAGTCTCGAGACATTTGTAATTGGATAAAGTCGATGCTAAATGTACTTCATGTAAGCACACCATATTTGGTCTCCACAACCTCAAACTAAACATAGACGTATGTCTATATAGCATGCCAATCCCGGATTGAAAAACCAAGGTAGCATTGCCAAATATGAAAGTAAAGCTAAATTGCTCATTCATTATGCTCGACCTTTAAAGATGTAAATATTCAAAGATATAAATCCTGAATGATGTCACAATATTCCTAGTGTCTGCAGCCCAGAACCCGTTGTTAATATATAGTAAAGCATCTGTCCTAAAAGCTTTGTCTGCAAAGAAACAAAGAAAAATGAGCTTGATATCTTGCAGCCACTGCCACCAGCAATATTACCAGACTGATCATATTCAACTGATCGCTCTAATATCTGAAATTTTAAGAAAGAACCTAGCAAAATACAAAAGACCATCCTTTAAAAAAAACAACCCTCATTTAGCAATCTTCATTCAAAAACCAGTAGCAATAACATCACATTCTTCATTTCAGATAGGGATCTTTATTCAAAACCAGTAACAATAAACATCAATTTAGCAACCAGTAACAATAAACATCAATTTATGAATGCTCACATTTCACAGGGATCAATAAACATCAATTTAGCAACCAGTAACAATAAACATCAATTTATGAATGCTCACATTTCAGACAGGGATCAATAAACATCAATTCATAATCACGACATCAATAAACATCAATTTAGCAACCGGTAACAATAAACATCAATTTAGAAATCTTCATTCAAAACCATCAAATTCTCACATTTCAGACAGGGAAATCAAGAACTCTGTTGCACTACAAAAACCAGTGGTGAAGAGCACGCGGGCGCTTGTGCGACGAGGCGGGGGAGATGCTCGAGCAACGGAGCTGGTGGAGTGGAGCATTGAGAGGATGGTTAAGCGGTGGTGGAGCAGGCGCAGGCACAGGCGCAGATGGTGAGGTGGTGGCACATAATCTATTCAATTTATATGAAAAATTAGTACAAACATCGCAACAAAATCGATATTTGAAACCTATGCTCTAATCTAATCTTACATAACTGGACTTTAAAGGCTGAATTATCACGACGGTGGACAGGGGATGCGGTGGTGGCCATGAGAAGGACCGTGATCGCTGGCGGAGACGCGATGGTAGCGGTAGAGAGTAGGGGATCGAGGTGCCGGAACGGCGAGGCGGAGGATGCACTGGAGCGGCGAGGCGGAGGATGCACTGGAGCGGCGAGGCGGAGGATGTATTGGAGGGACAAGGCAGAGGAAGTGGTAGACAGTGGTTGGTGGTGGAACAAGGATAAAGAAGATGTTATAGCTGATTAGGGTTAGTTTAAAGGGTGGGCTGAATTTTATTTGGGCCCAAAAATGGACCAAATTCAGAAGTTGTTAACAATTTGAGTTAAATCATAGGTTTAATTGTTAACCCAATATCGATTTAGGTTTTGGGTGTTCCAAATCTGGAACCGAAACCCATCCAATGTTTGTTATTTCAACTTTTTACTTCGCCTTTTTAAAAGCGAACTAAAAGATAACATTTAAATTCGGTCATTTTGACATTTTACTTCGGTTTTTCAAAATCGAAGTTAAAGATAACTTTAACTTCGGTTATAAAATTAACCGAAGTAAAAGAACTTTTAACTTCAATTGTTTTCAACAACCAAAGTTAAAGAGTAAAGTTAAAAGTCATTTTTGTAGTAATGTGTGGTGCATGTGATTAGGCGGTCATGCGACAATTAGAGTGATGATGAGGCGAATGAAACGATTGAGGATGTAGCAGTGATGGAGGGGTGGTAGAGCAGACGATATGGTAATGGTTGGGGGTGGTGGCACAGAGGATAACAAGGTGGCGAAGCAAGTTCGATGGTGCGTGGAGCATGCTAAACGGCGGTGGAGTGTGGTATGCGGCGGTTAAACGAAGAATAAGAGTTGGTTGCTGGGCGAATTCTCTATATATAGGATTAGGGTTAGTTCAAAGTGGGCTAACATTATATTGGACCCATAACTTATGGAAAATTACGCTATGGCCCAAAATTTCATTACGACATTATACTTCCCTCCAAAATATATGATTTTTGTTATTCTTACATAAATCAATTTTTGAGAAAAATGTTGAAAAACGCTAGCACATGTTCTAGTGTAACCTAGAGTTGATCAATTTGAAGTAAGAAAGGGAAATCGAAAAGGATTAAAAATATGTTTTTGCGCCACATTGCTGATAAATATTCCCTTGTAGGCTTGAAAAATGCAATGAGTGTGTATAAGGTAGCATCACGTTCGAGCGGATTTTAATTAGGAGTTACGAGAAAAGTTTTTTACTTTTTGCACTTAGGTCCCTCCGAGAAAGTTGGAGTTGTCAAATCACGAGATTAGCGACACAAAAATGCAATTCAATAATATACAAATGCGAATTTGCAATTTGGGCACGTATAAGTGAACGAAAGGACCTCAAAGTCAACATTGATTGCTTCTACACAGTCTTGAAAAATTACAATGTGGCCCAAAATTGTGTTATCTTATAATCCATACTCCAAAATACATTATTTTTGTTATTATTTTCTAAATATAGAAATATTTAATAGATGAATTTTCTGGTGGAATGTTGGAAAATGCTAGTACATGTTCCAGAGTAACTTAAAGTTAGTTACTTGGAAGTAAGAAAGGGAAATCGGTAAAGATTTACAAATATATTCTTGGTGATTACTGAGAAATACTATAGTAAATGACTTATGTTGCTCTCGAACTATCACCATCGTTTACCTTTGAATCCCCCACTTTTTTCATATACTTTTGGCCCCTAAAATAACAAAACTGGTGATTTATTGTCATTTCATCAAGTCAAACCATTAAGGCATGGTCAAAGCATTAATTTTAGGGGTAAAACTGTCATTTTCCATTTTCCTTTTATCATTTTCTTATTTATTTTCTCTTTCACCTTTTTTCCCGTTTTCTCTTCATTTTCATTTTTCTCCTCCAGCACTGAAACCCTCGTCCTCACCATTTCCAATCTCCTCACATCCAATCCCGCCGGCATTGTTATCCCTCACCTTAAATCCCGCCAGCATCACCATCTCCTCACCTCCAGTCCGTCACCTCAAATCTTGGCGGCGTCACCACAAATTGCGTCCCCCAAGAAACCCTCGCCTCAAAAGGGCTCCGGGGAGTCGAGCCCGTGGAGGCGCTCTCGGAGGCAAGTGGCGCAGGGGCCGGTGGTGGGATCGGTCTAGTGGAGGTGGCAGGCGATTTTTCTCCCTCAGTTGGACCTTTTTCCATACTTCTCTGCATCTTCTCCTTGTGCATCTTCTTCATCACACAAATTTCAGCCCTATCCATTGAAACGGCTGTGAATTTGAGCACTGCAGTATTTTCTATGGCTAAAAGCAGTGGTTAGATTTTTGTTTGAATGCTGAAAGAGAAAATGTGTATTTTATAGCCAGAGCTTTTGTTTTAGGTATGGTGGGAATATTTTACGCGAATTATGTACCACGCAAAAATAAGACTTGGGGTACACACAACACCCACACGATTGCTCAAGTGGTTGGGTATATGACCTAATTTTCTTGGAAAAAGCGGGTTCGAATTTCGGCAGCGACAATGTGGGAGTTATTTCAGTGGGAAGACTCTTTACGCGCACCGAACACATTCGAGGGCCATGGGCTCGATTACGGGGTGCTGTGATTTACCTCTCAGGTGAAACCTGTGGAGGTACGCACAATTCCGACAGGAGAGAGAAAACGTGTGGTCACTAGGAGTGGAACCCCACATTTTAGGTTAAGCTTATCAACTCTTGGAATCATTTTGGTAAGCGAAAGTCTCAGAAAAATGTGACATTTTCATAAACAGTTCTCAGGAGTATTTGTTTAAATGTTGTAATTTTTTATAAAATTTAAATATTGTATTTTATAAGTTAAAACAAGTAATGATATGTATTTGAAGGTGAAAATATAAAAATATATGATGTAAACAAATATTTTCAAAAAATTTAAATTTTGTATATAATTTAAGAAATACAGTGTATAAGGTAAGAAATAAGTGGCATGTCCATAAGCTTATGGACATGCTGCATGTCAGGAGATTCACTCTTTCGGTAATATATGGGCAGGACACACAGTTTATGGCATTTTATTTTAGTAATTTATAATTTCCCTTCATAACTTATAATGAAATGAAAGTTTGTCTTACTATCGTTGATGATTTATGGGTCCAAGCAACTGGGTAATGGTATAGATGTTTAACTTGCTCTTCTTGTCGATGATTTTTTTACTTTAATTGTTCAACGAACGTGTTCGCACGTACGATGGTAGTGTGGGCGATTTTTTATATTGAAGACATTATTGTTTTGCACCATAATTTTTTTCCCTGCAGCAATTTGTCTGGATGCTCATTAAAATTACACTATGTATGTCTTGTGTAATTTACTATGGATACCAACAGGTTCATCCTGAATGAACCATGTATCATTATAAGTAATCATCCACAATTTACTCTACACGATGTACTAGCATTTTCAAAAATTGACGGACATAATTTAATTAGCTTTTAATTTCATAAAAAATCTATAATATTAAATTTCATGTGATTCTACGTGGTCGAAGTGATCTTTCTCATAACGCTTATAGTAAGGGTAATAATGGAATATTCCAAAAATGACGGACGATTACCCCTGTTTGGGGACGGGACCCTTGCCATCCCCCAGTCAAACTAACGAAAATGCGGTTGGTAGTTCAAATTTTGTATTTCATCCTCCCCCACCATCTTGGAGAGACCTAATTAAGTGTAAAAACGAAAAAAGTTCATCGCCTATGTGAAAATTGATTCCGATCAAACCAGACCTTATTATAGGTCATGGATAATTATAAATTTAAATTTAAATTATCCAATGTACAATTACCCGATTTGAAGGTCAATTACGTTCGTCTAGGTCAAACACGAGCCCATTTGCCATCTTAGTGCCTTGAAATGGTGAGGCCCAATTTAATAGGCGCCGACGTTGGTCCTGTGTCGGGTTTATGTCGCTAAACCAAAAAACATGTGCGACCTCGCAGGAAAATTGGTCAAACACCGGCCCATTTCTATATGAGTTGGCTGCAATGGTTAGGCCCACATTCGGAATAGCCAATGTCGCCCAAGAGTCGGTAAGAGTTTGTTCAGTGCGACAGACATGTGTAGTCGGCTTGCCTTAGGCAGAAGTTACAACGCTTCTTAACGAGTGTATAAATGGAGCCCACCTCACATACATCATTTCAAACTTTCTGTATTCTCTCGAATTTCAACCCTCCTCACCGGAAAATCTTCTAAAAGGTATGGTTTCCACATGTGTTTACATTGCTTTCGTTTTTGTATTTATCCTTGAAATTGTTGTTTATATTAGGGTGTGAATGTGTTAATTGTTTTTATTTTTGAGGTTTCTATGGTTTGGTTTGCTAAAAATGGTTTAGAGTGTTAGAATATGGTTTTAGGATGTTGGAATATGGATTGGAAGGGTACAATATGTTGTAAGAATGTTGTCGTTATCTGCTGCAATGCAACGTCGCTGACAATTCGGTCTTGCTTTTGTTATACAGATTTGTATGCGACATCGCAATCAAGATTTTTGTAGCAATGCAAACTCACACATTCATTAGTTGACCATAAGCTATACTGATGCTTTCGCGTCGTCGCCTTGAGTATGTTAAAAAACCATATTTCATGTCTTCATTTCCCATTTTCTGCATATCATAAAATTTCACCTCCAGGACAATGTGAATTACAACAATTATGGCTAACAATGTTGGTTCCAGCCATCAACCAATTGAGCTGAGCGATTCGGATAATGACAGCTTGCATCACACATTCTCAGGCAGATATCCCCATTTCGTACATACTCTAACCCAGACAAACTTTGGATCAGTTCCAATTATGGTAATTCCTCTCCGCTTCAAACAAAATGAATTTTTAATTAACTTTTTCTATAAATTACTTTCATATGTACTAACAAATATTTTTTGTATTTGATTCAGTACATCCCAGACAAAATTGCTGAGTACCTACCGCCTTACAAGTTGGATGTTGTGATTAGGTGCAAAGGAAGGGAGTACAAAATGCAGTACTCGGGGAACATGATGCTCTAGACCCTGACCCCGAAGGGGTTTGGCCAATTTCTTAACGACGAGGAACTTGAGATTTGGGATACACTGTACTTAGAGCTCATAAAATGGTGTTGGGCTCGTAGTTTTCTGTGTTGTCATTCTTCCCCACAAACATTAGAGGGATGTCTAAGACTTTATGTGACTATGTATTCAAAACTTATTGTCTTGTATTTTGTTTAATTTTAACTGGGACGTATTTTGTATCAGATATCTTAAAATTTCAAATTTCTTTTTTTTAATGTTATTCAATGTTTAATATTTAACATAACATGTTAATCAATGTCATTTAGAACTGTATTTATAAATTGGAATTGTTGATTGGCTAGGTGGTAGGCCAATATAGATGCGACGTCGGTCTCATGTCGTTATGTTTTCGCATCAACCGACATACCTGGGACATCGCACTTAACAAGCGGACTTCAAAACCTAGTTAAAATGACATCGTTCCCAAAACAAGTTATAAATATGGTAACCCTAACAGACAGTTCAAGTTATCCTCCACAAATTTCCCACAAATTTCAATGGTTTCCACCTTCCACCCTTCTCTTGTGTATTGGAAAAACAATATGGTTTTTCTAATCTCCTAACACATAAGTTTTGTAATTCTTACTTCACAATGTTAGATCTGTGGTCTGTGTATTTGTTTTGTTTACTCTGCTTTCTAGCATTTGTTTCAAATTTATGAGAGTTTGAACTTTCCTTGACTTTGAGCGTTGTTACTATGTTTTGGTATGTCTCCCAAGGTTTTTTTAAAAAATTTTAATTTCATGTGGATGAAGCTTCATTTTTTCCAGTTTGATATGTTTCTTCCCCACTAGTGGAGGCGCCTCTTTTAAAGGTGGTTCCATTGGACATAAGAAGTCACTTTGGGGGTAACTTCTCTGGACATGCCTTCCATTGATGATATTAGAAAGCGGTTCCTTGTTGGTACTGTGTTTTGGTATGTCTCCCAAGGGATTTTTGTTTTATTCCATGTGGATGAAGCTTCATTTTTTCCGGTTTGATTTGTTTCTTCCCCACTAGTGGAGGTGTCTCTATTAAAGGCGGTTCAAGAGTAGTGAGAGAAACGTTCTCTTGAGAAAAGAAAGGGCACTGCCCTTCTACAGTCCATCGTAGTCCCTTTTCTTCAAGTTTCTCCTCTACAATTATGAGTTTCCGGCGAGGAATCCAACATGGAATCCAACATTAGTTTTGGATTCATCGCCGGGCATCTTTCGATGTATGATTTGTTCTTGAATTTGAAGATTTGATCTTTGGATCTTGGATTTTGGATGAAGATCTGCCTTTTCGATCTTGTCGGTATCACCGTTGATTTGCGTGCATCATAGAGGAGGTCGGATTCATGTTCGAACTCGAAATATGATTGAAGATTTTGATTTTCAATCTTGTTTGCTGATGGAGTGGATTAAATGAAGATCTATCATTGTTCGAAGTAAGTTTTAATATTTCATTGATAGATCTAATCTAGATGATGGATGAGGGGTTTATTTATGATGAATATGCGTGGATTTGTATGGAAGATTATTTGTTTATGGTGGATAGTTTATGTGATGTTTATATTGGATTGGGAGTAGAGATGAATTTGAGGCATAAAAGAAATTTAGTATTTGGAAGAGTTCATGATGGATTCAATGAGAGGGCAATCATGTGATCAGATCTCAGTATCCGACCGGCCATGGTTGTTTGTTTTAATTGGAATTTTCGACCAGATTGCTATGCTTTATGCCAAGAATTCAAATTTATTCTCTTATTCGATGAACACTCATGTGGAATTCAAGATTTTGGGTGTTTGAATGTTATTGTTAAATGGGGTTGATGTTTTGGGATTAGTCGGATTCAAGACAGATACTTGGAGATAATTGGTTTATTTGGAATGATCAACGACGATTTGCCCAAGGTATTTTCCTCGATGTTTCAATCTCATGATAATGGCCAGATCTAGATGAATGGAGGAGCAGATTTTTCATAAAGGATGGATTATTTGGAGGATGAAGGTTAGAATTTTCCGATCGGGTTCGCTGGAAAACGTTTTTCCGACGAGTTATTATGCTTATTATGCCTCGAAGGATTCAGATTTCGTTACCCGTTACCCGTGCCGGAAGTGTAATGCATGTATTAGCCTCGATTCTCTGTCCTTACACTCGGATTCATAATCCTTCATGCTTGAGGTGCATCCCACAGCTGGAAAAGGGAATAAACGAATGTTGATATGATGGGGTTTGCTCGTCGAAAAAACGTGAATCCGACAAGGAGATGGCATTTTTTTGGTCTTGGAGGAAGGAATTTCCTTGTTTTAGGTGCTAAATCCAGTCGAAATTGCACGAGGGAAGAATGCCCAAATTTAGGAGGAATTTTTTGGCAATTTTTTGCGGATTCCGGCATGTTTTCCCAGATTTTGGCAGTTCATCAACGTCGGAAAACCGCGAGTCTGGCGAGGATTCATTTTGTGCGCCACCGGGTCACTGTACTCGAGCAGAAAAAATGGGTCAGAGCTTATCTAGGGTTTTGACCCGGTCAATGGCGGCGTGGGTCACATGACCCGCTAAAAGGAGGCGGTCGGGTCAAAACTTAAACCCTAGCGAATAGGGTCCTGGGCCGAGCTGCTGGGCTGAAAGAAAAAGATCTGCTGGGCCAAAATAATTAGAAGCTGCTGGGCCAAAAATGGAAAAGCGGGCTGATTAAATAAAAGAGTAAACGGGTCCTCTTATAACCTAATTTATAACCCGGTTTGGACCCATTTTTGTACCAATCAAGTGGCCTGGATTTAAAAAGCATTGGGCCTAATTAACTAGAGTAATTCTCAACCTACATGGATTAGTTTTGGGCCGATTTGATTGATTCTTGGGCTCTAGTTTGCGGATTTTTGTTGAGTTTTGGCCTTCTCTTCGGGCTAAAATTGTATCGGGCGGATGTATGAGTTTTTCCATGCTTTAATTGCACATATTCCCCTTGGAAATACTTGTGCACTATGGCTGATGAGGGTGGGAGAGCAGCCTTTCTTCATTTCACGGCCATAGGAGTTGGGTAGTGGGTTAATTAATTAGCGTACGCAAAATTAATTAACCCAATGATAGTCTTTACTTGGACTTGGCGGTTATCACGCGCTCTATGCTCGTGCTACACTTTGTGTTTGATTAGCATATAGCTGTCCATTTGCTTAAAATGGAGTGGGCGATTACATAATCGTCAGGCTTGACGCACGCCGTAGAAGTTGTGTCCATTCTCTCCATGGCTATTTTTTTAGAGGGATCCACAAGAGTTATTGGCACCGCCTACGAACACTCTTGCCCTCTAAAATAGCCTCGGTTCATACCACGAGAACGTTTGAAGGCCAATAACACCCCTATTTCTTAACCTTAGGGGTCAATATGGTAGAAGCTGCTCCTCCATTGGCAGTCCTAGCTTCACTCAGATTCAGCACCACCAGCACACCATGGCGACCATTCAAGACCTAAGTACACCACAGTCGGCTGCGCTTTTTGTCTACCACTGGCGGCTTCTTCATCATCCTTTCTTCAAGACCCGAGACCCAAGTCTCGGCTGCGATGAGGATATCATATGAAGAGCCGATACACATTTCTGGTTGCTATGTATAGGTCCAGATTCACACATACATCTGGACTTGCATTTATTTTTCCCTAGGCTTAGTACTATCTAGCTTAGGGTTAGCAATTATTTGAAAATTTGGGGGGGGGGGGTACCCATTAGGGTATCTCCCCCCCTCTCTCGCATCACAGTTTTTCCCTAGGTTTCATCATTTAGCCTAGGGTTTTCACTACTTTGTATTTGGTAGTGTCGCCGGTACCTTTAAGGGGCCATACCGCGGACATTTCACCGCATTTTCTATTTACCATATTTACGTCTATTAAAGGCGATTCCATTAGACATTAGAAGTCACTTTGGGGGTAACTTCTCTGGACATGCCTTCTATTGATGACATTAGAAGGTGGTTCCTGGAACCGCCTTCTAACACATTAATGGAAGGCTGTTCAGGGAACCACCTTCTAATGCATTAATGGAAGGCAGTTAAAACCGCTTTCTATCTCTGGGGTGGAGCCGCCTTCTAATAGTTCCAACCTCGTAACAGCTTGTAGTCCCTCAGACCAAGTCTCTGGTTACGAGCTCGTAACGTAAATCACATAGTCGGATCTTTGGGTCGTTAAGAGCTCGGAACAAGCCCAAATCCTTCAGATGTAAGGATTGGTTCCGAACTCAGAACGGGTGCTCATTTGTCTAATCTATATACTTTTTACGAGCTCATAACTTGAGGGCATTCCAAGCTTGGATATATTTTCTAATCCTAATCTCTGCATTTTAGTTTTTGGATCATTGAATGCTGGATATTATGTTCCGGACTCAGAACAAATTTTGGATTGTATGCTCAGAGTCCGGAACACTGGATCTGTTCTATGATAATTTTACAATGAAGCAACGACATTGGAAAGTAAGGTAAAAAATTGCAATTTTATTAAAATCCAGCTAAATGAAAGCCTCCCATACCAGGTCAAGAAACACGAAAATAGCTTGTCACTTCCACACTATCGATAAAAAAATCTAAGACTACACTAGGGCAGCAACAATCCATAGATATGAATAGAAATCTAAGCAAATCTCTTCCAATGACCTGTTCATAATAATGAACAAGTCATTATTATGTCAATCCTCTCACAATAAATAGTGAGCTATCTGATACCATCTGTTCACTTGGCCCTGAATCAGAGCAGGTTGGGCCCTTTGAAAATTCCTTGAATCAGGTCATGGCCCTGCTCATATCGTCAACAAATTCATCTCAGATGGCCCAACCATCTGAGATGATGGTTGGGCCCACTAGTGAGCTACCTACTGGGCCTTACTCATATCGTCAATAAATTCATTCCTAGTGAACAGTAAACAGTATACTTCCGACATTCCAAATAGAAGCTATAGAACAACAGTTTATGGACTACCCATAACAAAATAATGATAAACCACAATTACAATTAAGTAAAATACATAGATTTAGAAATAACTGGAAGAATAATTCAACAACAAATTACTTTCCAATACCTACACCACTAGATATTCAATTTGCAGAACAAATTATACATTTAATAGTTATGATGGATCTTCTATATTTCAATGGAACATAGATGAAAAATCAGAATACTAAATACTATATATTTTGCAGGAAATGGGAATGGCCAGAATGGCCTATAAGGCAAAACTTAATATTACGTTACCAAATATAGTCATGTTATTAGTAACAGGTTTCACGGGACAACTAAAGGGTTGATGTGATAATCATCTCACTCTAGAAGATAAACAAAATATTATGAATCATGAGATTGAAGAAGCGCATGAAGAAGGAAATGAAGTTACTTTTATAATGGTCCAAGATGGATCCATATTTTTACTATATGTAATATCAATGTATTTTGTAGGAAATCTAGAAGAAGAATTATCTAGTTCCAAAATATGTTTAACCAATTTACGATGTCCTTCATTAACTTATTTCAAATGGTACAAAGATATATTTCTAACTCAAGTTTTGAGAAGAACGAATTCCAATTCTCCTTTTTGGAAAGAAAAATTTATTACAGGATTACCAAACTTATTTTCACAAAGAATCATAACCAATTGACAGAAAGCATTAGGAACAGAAAAGGTAGATTTCAATATTTTAACTTTTGGTCAAATCTTTGCTTTTATTAAAAAGGAAGCTTTAACATTATGTCAAGACTTAAAAATACAACGCAAATATGGATCAGAAAGAAAAGAAATGAGATCACTTTGCCAACAATTTGACATTATGGGTATTAAGCCTCCATCATCTCAAATTCGATCCAAACATAAAGAAACAATAAAAAAATACCAGCACAAAAACGATTTCCCAAAAGTAGGAATTTTGATAAGAAACCTTTTAAGAAAATAATAAGTATAGCCACATTTAATGTTTTAAATGTAAGAAATACAGTCATACAACATCCCACTGTAAGATCGAGAAAAAGATTAATTCATTATTTTCTGATGAGCAAGATTTAAAATATAAGTTATTAACATTATTACTAGATAATTCTAGTGATGAACAAACAGATTATGAATCCAGCTCTGAAAGCTCTAGTAACTCAGACTCGTGTCATTGTAAGACTTCCATGATCAATATGTTAAGTAGTGTCAAAGATAAAAAGCAAGTATTACTAGACATGATTGATAAATTAGAAAATTCAGAAAATAAGGCAGAATATTTACTTAGGTTAAAAGAATTAATAGACGAGGATGAAAAACCAAAAATAGAAGAAGCATTTAGTTTAACTAAAACAATTAAAAAATATTCAGCACTCGACAAAAAAACCCTAGTACCCACTAGTGATTTACGAACAGAAATTAATAAATTAAAAGCAGACATTAGTTCCATTAAAAGTGAAATACAATTATTAAAAGAAAAAGATCTAGAACTAGAATTACAACTTATTGGAATAAATACGAACAAAGATTGGTCAAATGACAAATTAAATATAAAAATAAGTCCAAGTACTCCAATAGACAAACAATTTTTCAATATCATTAACAAAATTAATATGGAAAAATGGTATTCATTAGTTACAATAGGAGTAGAAGATTTTAGTACAACAATAATAGCATTAAGAGATAGTGGTGCAGAGATGGAATAATTCCAAGTAAATATTTATCAAAAACTAATGAAAATTTATTAGCAGCAAATGGTACTTCAATGACAATTAATAAAAAAAATTACCGAATGAGTTTATAAGTAATAACAATTATTGCATTAAACATTCATTCCTTATATTGGAAAATGTATCTCATGATGCCGTATTAGGAAATTTATTTTTATACCAAATAACCCCTTTTAAAAAAACTCAAGAAGGGATCAGTACTAAAATATTAGGAAGAAAATTATTATTCTCATTTATTAATCCACCTAGCCAGGTGGAATTACACTTATTACAGACAAGTTCTATGTGTAAAAAGATACTCATCTTAAATAGAAAACAAAAAGATATTGCATTCCTAAAAGAAGAACTAAGTTATTCAAAAATAGAAGAACAACTACATAATACACCGATTCAAGAAAGAATTGCAGTATTAGAAAAGGAATTTAAAATTCAAGTTTGTTCAAATCATCCTAATGATTTCTGGAATAGAAAGACACATATTGTGTCGCTACCTTATGAAAAAGATTTTGATGAACAAAACATTCCAACCAAAGCTAGACCCATTCAAATGAATGCAGAATTAATAGAAATATGCAAACAAGAATTTCAAAGTCATCTAGAAAGAAAATTAATCAGTAAGAGCAAATCACTGTGGAGTTGCTCAGCATTTTATGTCAATAAACAAGCAGAAAAAGAAAGAGGCATTCCTAGATTAGTTATAAATTACAAACCATTAAATAAAGTATTACAATGGATTAGATACCCCATTCCAATAATAGAGACTTAGAAAACAGGTTAGTAAATGCAAAAGTATTCTCAAAATTTGATCTAAAATCAGGGTATTGGCAAATTCAGTTAAATGAAACAGATAAGTACAAAACTGCATTTGTAGTTCTATTTGGACAATATGAATGAAATGTAATGCCATTTGGATTAAATAAATGCACCATCAAAATATCAAAAAATTATGAACGATATATTTAATCCTTATTCAAAATATGTCATAGTTTATATTGACGATATATTAGTTTATTCAGATTCATTAGACAGTCATTTCAAACAGCTAAAGATACTATTGAATATAATTAAGAATCATGGTTTAGTTATATCAGAACAAAAAATGAAACTATTCCAAACTAAAATAAGATTTTTAGGTTATGATATTCATCTAGGCAAAATCAAACCAATTCAAAGAGCAATTGAATTTGCAGATAAATTTCTAGATGAGATTAAAGACAAAAACCAACTACAACGATTTTTAGGATGTTTAAATTATATATCATATTTCTTTCCAAAATTAAGAATTATTTGTAAACCTTTATATGACAGATTGAAGACTAATCCACCTATGTGGATAGAAGAACACACCCAAATTTTAAAAGAAATAGAGTTGAAAGCCAAGTCATTACCATGTTTAGGTATCCCACATCCATCAGCATTCATGATAGTCGAACACAGATGCATCAAATTTAGGTTATGGAGGCATTTAAAACAACCACATTTAGGAAAAGAATCAATAGTAAGATATCATTCAGGGTTATGGATAGGAGCACAAGTAAATTATTCAACAGTAAAAAAAGAGCTTTTATCCATTGATTTTATGTATTTCAAAATTTCAAGATGATTTGTACAATAAAAAATTATTATTAAAAATTGATTGTAAATCAGCAAACGATATTTTACAAAAAGATGTTAAAATTTTGGTTTCAAAACAGATCTTTGCCAGATGGCAGGCTATTTTATCAGCATTCGATTTTGATATCCAATTTATTAAAGGAAAGGATAATTTCCTTCCAGAGTTTTTGATTCATGAATTCCTTACAGGAAATCATGAGTAAGCATTCAAGTTCATCAGGATCTTCAAATTCAAAATCTGCCAAGGATTATGAAATCCCTAAACCATTAACCCCAATAACCCCTACTACTGACTTTCCTCCACTCACTTATTCCACCATAGCACAAACTCCATATTCTAGACTCATCCATACCCGAATCATATCTTCAAATTACTCAACCCTAACATTACAAAGATCATTCACTCCAATTCCTACACCTATTCCACCCTCGTCATCCTCAGCATCAACCCATTCATATTTGAACAAACCCATCCCTATACATATCCTTATTACAGAATTCCAAACAGAACCAGATATCCCCCATCTCAAAACTTTTGTTTCTAATATTTTTTATGCCAACTTGTTTATGGCTGGCAGAAGATATTCATAGAACCCAGAATTTCTATGAACTTATTTTAGTTGATACCCAATCCATTCACATTCAGCATATACAGAATAAACAGGACCCCAGCAGAATTGATTATTCCAAGGTTTATATAAAATAGGTTCTCAAACCCAGTCACTTCCAAAATATCCACTCCAATACTACTTTCTCAGTAAATTACTTTCCCAAAGGTTTTTATTATGCAGATTACATGCAGGCATGGTATATAACTTTCTATATCAGGTCATTTGATCATTCCTGGTTCATCAACATCCATCAGCAGTTCAATAATAATGTCCCCCACTGGTTTTATGATTGGTGTTTAAAATTTGAACCATCAAAATAAATACTCCCTATTCCTGTCTCCGAAGGCCGAGAAACATTCAACCACCTCAGTAAATTCAAGATATTTGAAAAACCCTTGTTATTTCATTCCATATTCAGAGTTCCTTGGATATTTTCCTAGAGCTTTTAGATTAAATCATTTTATCCAGACATGCCTTTATCATTGATTAGGCAATTCAAGGTCAAATGGCGGGTAAATTACAACACAGAGATTTGTTCGAAAAAAGCAGTTACTCATTATCTCACAACGGGAGAAAAATTAAGAATCACCTTTCCGAAACCAAATCCCACCATCCATTCTACCACAATTCTCCCCATTCAACCATCTATTCAGCAAGTGTCTAGGGTTTATCATCAGCCCATACCAATTCTTCAACTTCAAGAAGTCCAAATCCCAAATATTTACGCAGATGCAGAATTCCAGAAGATATTAGCAATATATCGACAAGTCAAGAGTCAAGAAATTAAGACAGGAGATTCTACTCAAGAGGATACAATAGGAGATCCAATGGGCCAAGACCCGTTTGATTTCTGACACCCACTCAAGGATTAAAGTCAACAAAAGGTAGAATAGCGGAGGGCCCCAAACTCCACAATCTGCTCCAAATTCAACAAAGCAGCCGGACAAGAAATAATGGAGGACCCCCACAATCTGCTCCAAATTCAACAAAGCAGCTCCAAATTCAACAAAGCAGCCGGACAAGAAATAATGGAGGACCCCACACTCCATGAAGGCCACTATGGATTTTAAATCCAGATTCCAAAGTGTAATAGATTAGCACTCATACGTTTCTATACATAGGCAAGTGTTAGACCAGTTGTACATACGCTAAAATATTCGCACTTCCCAACTTTGTAAAAAACCAAGAAACCTCTTCCAGCTACAAGTTCCTCTACTTGAACTTTACCTATAAACCCAACCATCTGTTCATACAAACCCAACAACCTATTCATATAATCTCCACCACCTGTATTTATTTCCAGGCTCAGGAATCTCATTCAATAATATAAATTCATTCAAAGCTATTCTGTAAGTTATATTTTTGATTTTAAGTACTTAATTGCCCTTTTATATTGTATTATTATTTTACTCTTTATTTTACTATTTTTATAATAACTGTTTTGTATTTTTTACTATTAACTATTAACTATTCCCTATTCACTGCTCACAATTACTGTTCTCATTTATTGTTTATTGTTCACTAATTACGGTTTACTGCACACTTGTTACTATTAACTATTCACTATTCACTATTCCTGGTATAAGAGCCAAGTGTCTGTCAATCCTCTCACAATAATTAACCTATCCGTGAATGCAAAGTTTAAAGTATGTATTAGAATGATTATGTTAGGCAGTTTGGTTAGCGTCCAGAGCCTGTAAGACGGTTGGTCAGCCTAGAAAGGTGGTCCACGCAAGGTATAGACGGAGTCCCTGTAAACATAAACCATCCTAATTCATATAATAAACTTAAAACCACAAACAGGTTAATAATGACAGAAAGGACTAAAAGATTCTTGTTCGGAGAATCCAGTCTTCCAAATAGAGTATCTACATCACCTAATATTTTACAGAGTCATGAGGTCCAACATATTTTACCAAGTCAAAGTATTAATTCAATTTATAGTCATGGTATACTAAATTTTAATAAATCATACTCAGTTAAGATTCATGAAGAAATTATACCGATGCATCAAGAATTTCAATTAGTAAGGTTACTTTCCCAGGTTGCTATTCATAAGTATAGAGAACAAGGTTATAGTTTTTTACATTTTGGCTAAATCCAGATAGCATTACATCCATTAGTAAGATTAGGAATTGATACTCCCATATTCATGGCCCTAAGGGATGATAGATTAGAAGAATATAAAGATACATTATTAGCTATGATTCAAACCAATAAATGTAATGGAACAATAAGATTTGATTGTATTCCAAATTACTCGGTCAGCCTGACAGACCAACATATAATGAATTCATTAAAACTGGACATCCAATTAAAAAAATTATAAGTGGAACAGAACATTTTGTACTTGTCTACAGAATATATTTCAAATTAATGAGGTCTTTTATCCCATCCACCTTAAAATTAAATCCAACAGAAAGAGATGAATCAGTATTTGTTACTACTAATTCAGATAATACAAATATAGAGGTTCCAAAGCTATTAAAGTGGAATGAAATAACTATTCTAGAAGAAATAATAGCAGAAAGACCTATAAGCATCCAAAAGAATTTAAGGATTACCGAACCTTCGACTATTGAAGAACAAACAGACGGAAAAATATTAATAAAATTTAATAGATCTATGTCCAGTAGGTATATAGGAAACTATAAGAAAAATCAGGAGTCTAGTAGCACCAATTATCACCCACATAGATATTCAACTTCTGACATTCCTTTAAGTTTTCAAGACTCAAAAATTAGATATTCAACCCATTTACCAGAAATTATTCAAGATTCTAATTCATCAATAGGATCACCCACATATAGTCAAATGAGAAATTCATAACTAAACATGATGACCAGTATTAAAGAATTTTTAATAGATAAAGAATATCTAAGTGCTGATTATTACAGTAAAGAGAATACTATAAATAGACTATGGTTTGAAAAACTAATAGAAGAAATTAGAGAAAAAATTAAACAAGAATTTTATGGAGAACTAACTTCAAAAGGTATAAGAAAAATGAAAATTTTTATGTGGTTAGAATATTATTTACAAAAAGAAAACATAGTTAATTATAATAAACTAGAAGATATTCCAATCATTAATGTTCAATCCAATTTATATAAAAAATGGAAATTACAAAATGATTTAGTAGTAAGTTCTATTCATCCACCTTTACAGAATATAGAAATTGCTATAGAAAATAAACATCACCATTCAAATTAGGATCAGAAGGATCAGGAACTGAAATAGTAAAATTAGATAATATTAGAACGGTATACCAGCAAAATAATTTTTCAAATCAAATATTACATACTATACCTAACCAAGTAGATTTAATATCAACTAATTTAGATAATAAACTAGAAAAATTTCCAAATGAAACTTCAAAACCACATTTCCAGGTCTCTTCATTACCTAAGCGAATGGAGAATACAATATCATTAATAAGAAAATATGCTCTTAGGCAAGATATCCTTAGTACTTCAAAACAAATAGGAGTTATATCTCAAATAAATCAAGAAGAAAATAGTACAAATAGTTCTTCTAACTTCACATCAGATGAAGAGTTAGAAGATCAATTTGAAAATCAAATAGAAGCTATAGAACAACAATTTATAGACTACCCAGAACAAAATAATGATAAACCACAATTACAATTAAATAAAATACATAGATTTAGAAATAACTGGAAGAATAATTTAGCAAAAAATTACTATCCAAGACCTACACCACCAGATATTCAATTTGAAGAATAAAATTATACATTTAATATTTATGATGAATCTTCTATATATCAATGAAACATAGATGAAAAATTAGAATACCAAATACTAAATATTTTGCAGAAATAGGATTAGCCAGAATGGCTTATAAGGAAAAACTTAATATTACAGAACCAAATATAGTCATGTTATTAGTAACAGGTTTCACGAGACAACTAAATGGTTGGTGAGATAATCATCTCACTCTAGAATATAAATAAATTTTATGAATCATGAGATTGAAGAAGCGCACGAAGAATGAAATGAAGTTACTTTTATAATGGTCCAAGATGGATCCACATTTTTACTATATGTAATATCAATGTATTTTGTAGGAAATCCTGAAGAAGAATGATCTAGTTCCAAAATATGTTTAACCAATTTACGATGTCCTTCATTAACTGATTTCAAATGGTACAAAGATATATTTCTAACTCATGTTTTGAGAAGAACGGATTCCAATTCTCCTTTTTGGAAAGAAAAATTTATTACAAGATTACCAAATTTATTTTCACAAAGAATCATAACCAATTTACAGAAAACATTAGGAACAGAAAAGATAGATTTCAATATTTTAACTTTTGGTCAAATATTTGTTTTTATTAAAAAGGAAACTTTAACATTATGTCAAGACTTAAAATACAATGCAAATATGGATCAGAAAGAAAAGAAATGGGATCATTTTGCCAACAATTTGACATTATGGGTATTAAGCCACCATCATCTCAAATTTGATCAAAACATAAAGAAACCATAAAAAAAATACCAGCAGAAAAAGCCATTTCCCAAAAGTAGGAATTTTAATGAGAAACCTTTTAAGAAAAATAATAATTATAGCCATATTCAATGTTTTAAATGTAAGAAATATGGTCTTATAGCATCCCACTGTAAGACCGAGAAAAAGATTAATTCATTATTTTCTGATAAGCAAGATTTAAAAAATAAGTTATTAACATTATTACTAGATAATTCTAGTGATGAACAAACAGATTATGAATCCAGCTCTGAAAGCTCTAGTAACTCAGACTCGTGTCATTGTGAGACTTCCATGATCAATATGTTAAGTAGTGTCAAAGATAAAAAGCAAGTATTACTAGACATGATTGATAAATTAGAAAATTTAGAAAATAAGGCAGAATATTTACTTAGGTTAAAAGAATTAATAAAAGAGGATGAAAAACCAAAAACAGAAAAAGCATTTAGTTTAACTAAAACAATTAAAAAATATTCAACACTCGACAAAAAAACCCTAGTACCCACTAGTGATTTACGAACAGAAATTAATAAACTAAAAGCAGACATTAGTTCCATTAAAAGTGAATTACAATTATTAAAAGAAAAAGATCTAGAACTAGAATTACAACTTATAGGAATAAATACGAACAAAGATCGGCTTAATGACAAATTAAATATAAAAATAAGTCCAAGTAACAGACAAACAATTTTTCAATATCATTAACAAAATTAATATGGAAAAATGGAATTCATTAGTTACAATAGGAGTAGAAGATTTTAGTACTACAATAATAGCATTAATAGATAGTGGTGCAGATGCATCATGTATTAGAGCAGGAATAATTCCAAGTAAATATTTATCAAAAACTAATGAAAATTTATTAGCAGCAAATGGTACTCCAATGACAATTAATAAAAAATTACCGAATGAGTTTATAAGTAATAACAATTATTGCATTAAACATTCATTCCTTATATTGGAAAATGTATCACATGATGCCGTATTAGGAAATCCATTTTTATACCAAATAACCCATTTAAAAAAAAATTCAAGAAGGGATCAGTACTAAAATATTAGGAAGAAAATTATTACTCTCATTTATTAATCCACCTAGCCAGGTGGAATTACACTTATTACAAACAAGTTCTATGTGTAAAAAGATACTCATCTTAAATAGAAAACAAAAAGATATTGCATTCCTAAAATAAGAACTGAGTTATTCAAAAATATAAGAACAACTACATAATACACTGATTCAAGAAAAAATTGCAGTCTTAGAAAAGGAATTTAAAATTCAAGTTTGTTCAAATCATCCTAATGATTTCTGGAATAGAAAGACACATATTGTGTCGCTACCTTATGAAAAAGATTTTGATGAACAAAACATTCCAACCAAAGCTAGGCCCATTCAAATGAATGCAGAATTAATAGAACTATGCAAGCAAGAAATTCAAAGTCATCTAGAAAGAAAATTAATCACAAAGAGCAAATCACCATGGAGTTGCTCAACATTTTATGTCAATAAACAAGCAGAAAAAGAAAGAGGTATTCCTAGATTAGTTATAAGTTACAAACCATTAAACAAAGTATTACAGTGGATTAGATACCCCATTCCCAATAATAGAGACTTAGTAAACAGGTTAGTAAATGCAAAAGTATTCTCAAAATTTGATCTAAAATTAGGGTATTGGCAAATTCAGATAAATGAAACAGATAAGTATAAAACTGCATTTGTAGTTCCATTTGGATAATATGAATGGAATGTAATGCCATTTGGATTAAAAAAATGCACCATCAGAATTTCAAAAAATTATGAACGGTATATTTAATCCTTATTCAAAATATGTCATAGTTTATGTTGACGATATATTAGTTTATTAAGATTCATTAAACAGTCATTTCAAACACCAAAGATACTATTGAATATAATTAAAAAGTATGGTCTGGTTATATCAGAACAAAAAATGAAACTATTCCAAACTAAAATAAGATTTTTAGGTTATGATATTCATCTAGGCAAAATTAAACCAATTCAAAGACAATTGAATTTGCAAGAAAATTTCTAGATGAGATTAAAGACAAAAACCAACTAAAAAGATTTTTAAGATGTTTAAATTATATATCAGATTTCTTTTCAAAATTAAGAATTATTTGTAAACCTTTATATGACAGATTGAAGACTAATCCACCTATGTGGACAGAAGAACACACCCAAATTATAAAAGAAATAAAGTTGAAAGCCAAGTCATTACCATGTTTAGGCATCCCACATCCATCAGCATTCATGATAGTCGAACACAGATGCATCAAATTTAGGTTATGGAGGCATTTAAAACAATCACATTTAGGAAAAGAATCAATAGTAAGATATCATTCAGGGTTATGGATAGGAGCACAAGTAAATTATTCAACAGTAAAAAAAGAGCTTTTATCCATTGATTTTATGTATTTCAAAATTTCAAGATGATTTGTACAATAAAAAATTATTATTAAAAATTGATTGTAAATCAGCAAACGATATTTTACAAAAAGATGTTAAAATTTTGGTTTCAAAACAGATCTTTGCCAGATGGCAGGCTATTTTATCAGCATTCGATTTTGATATCCAAATTATTAAAGGAAAGGATAATTTCCTTCCAGAGTTTTTGATTCATGAATTCCTTACAGGAAATCATGAGTAAGCATTCAAGTTCATCAGGATCTTCAAATTCAAAATCTGCCAAGGATTATGAAATTCCTAAACCATTAACCCCAATAACCCCTACTACTGACTTTCCTCCACTCACTTATTCCACCATAGCACAAACTAAATATTCTAGACTCATTCATACCCCAGTCATATCTTCAAATTACTCAACCTAACATCACAAAGACTATTCACTCCAATTCCTACACCTATTTCGTCCTCGTCATCCTCAGCATCAACCCATTCATATTTGAACAAACCCATCCCAGAGCATATCCTTATTACAGAATTCCAAACAGAACCAGATATCCCCCATCTCAAAACTTTTGTTTCTAATATTTTTATGCCAACTTGTTTATGGCTGGCAGAAGATATTCATAAAACCTAGAATTTCTATGAACTTATTTTAGTTGATACCCACTCCATTCACATTTAGCACATACAGAATAAACAGGACCCCAGCAGAACTGATTATTCCAAGGTTTATATAAAACAGGTTCTGAAACCCAGTCACTTCCAAAACATCCACTCCGATACTACTTTCTCAGTAAATCACTTTCCCAAAGGTTTTTATTATGCAGATTACATGGAGGCATGGTATATAACTTTCTATACCAGGTCATTTGATCATTCCTGGTTCATCAACATCCATCAGCAGTTCAACAATAATGTCCCCCACTGGTTTTATGATTGGTGTTTAAAATTTGGACCATCAAAAGAAATACTCCCTATTCCTGTCTCCGAAGGCCTAGAAACATTCAACCACCTCAGTAAATTCAAGATATTTGAAAAACCCTTGTTTTTTCATTCCATATTCAGGGTTCCTTGGATATTTACCTGGAGCTTTCAGATTAAATCCTTTTATTCAGACATGCCTTTATCATTGATTAGGAAATTCAAGGTCAAATGGTGGGTAAATTACAACACGAATATTTGTTTGAAAAAAATAGTTACTCATTATTTCACAACTGGAGAAAAATTAAGAATCACCTTCTCGAAACCAAATCCCACCATCCATTCTACCACAATTCTCCCCATTCAACCATCTATTCAGCAAGTGTGTAGGGTTTATCATCAGCCCATACCATTTCATCAACTTCAAGAAGCCCAGATCCCAAAAAATTGAAGGAGATGCAGAATTCCAGAATATATTAGCAATATATCGACAAGTCAAGAGTCAAGAAAGTAAGACAGAAGATTCTACTCAAGAGGATACAATAGGAGATCCAGTGGGCCAAGACCCGTTGATTTCTGGCACCCACTTAAGGATTAAAGTCAACAAAAGGTAGAACAGCGGAGGGCCCCAAACTCCACAATCTGCTCCAAATCAACAAAGCAGCTCCAAATTCAACAAAGCAGCTGGACAAGAAATAATGGAGGACCCCCACAATCTACTCCAAATTCAACAAAACAACTCCAAATTCAACAAAGCAGCTCCAAATTCAACAAAGCAGTCGGACAAGAAATAATGGAGGACCCTACACTTCATGAAGGCCACTATGGATTTGATATTTGACCATCACCTCTCAACGTGTGGGAAGACAAATATTTTCTTATTCGTTCGTCGAAGACTTTTGTGGGTGTAGTCGACCCTCTCTTTGACCGTGTTTCCGATTTCTTGTGTCATCACAGGGTACAAATACCCTATCCACCCTTTCTCCCTTTGGTTGGCAAAATAATACATGTACCTTTGAAATATAATGAGAAAACCTTAATTGTAAAAATAGTAAAGCTAATAAAATGTTCCTTTGAACTATGAAGTATATAGTATATTTACAATATGTATAAGGACATTTTAGTTTGATTGACTTGGTCACACCTCCACAAGTGTTCAAAGTCACTGCATGTCACCATTATTTCCTTCTTTAACCAAATACGCATTCACTGCCCAAAAATGTGTAGGTTGAGTTGACTTGGTGTCCGCCAATATAAGACTCTAACAAAGTGTGACGAACATTAAAAAATTGTGCCCTTGTGAGTGTGGGCTTAGCCTTCTTTGATGTTTTGTGAACTATTCCAGGTACCATTTTAAGCTTTTCAAATAACCATCCTTTGTAGGGTCAACATAGATTAGGCGACGAGGCCATATGACAAAACTTCCTTCGGCGGTTCCCTCGTGCTTGAATTGGCAATGGGGCATTGAGGACTAGTGGCTTCTCTAGTAAGAGTCTACACATCCCATCTTGAATTGGTACGGAGTGATGATGTCGCATTGACTAGTGCAAAATACCATGGCAACGTGGATCGGCCTGCCATTCTCCATTTGATCAATGTACAATTTGCAAAAATATGATCTCTGAAACGGAAAAATAAATTAGTAAGTCAAACAAATGAAGGTAAATGAAAATCAATATTATTATAACCATAAAAATTTTTACCTTTGTATCGGCGGACATGATGGTGAGGTTAACTTTATTGACCTCATCTCCTTACGAATGTAGAATATTTTTGCCATTAACCTCAACATCTCCCAGTGACTGGTGCGATCCTCTAGAAGGTAGAGTTCAAACTGGTGTTAAATTGACTAAATTTTTGGGTACGGGGAGACCAGAGTGTTTACTTAACTTGTGGATCAATATATCTTGTTGCTCAATCTTTTTTTCTTGTGCAAGTGCTTCCTTTTTCAAAACGTGAACCCGGGATGGTTTATTGTCCTTTTATGACCGTAGAATTCCAAACGCATCTCTTTTTAATAAGAATGATCTAACACCTCTTGTACGACCCGAGAGATCTGGTTTTTTTTGTAGCGTTGCAGATGATGTCGTGCTTACCCTTGGCAATGAAACGCCCTTCCAACTGCTTGATCTTTAATTTAGCCTAAGCAACATTTTAAATTAAATCATTTCAGTGTGTTTTGGTATGACATATATTATTTAGCGCAAAAGAGATTAACGGTGCTTACCACTCCGTTCGACAATTTCACGCTCGGGACCCTTATCGTATTCGCCTTTACAGTTTTGACGGCTGATCAGGATAGATCACAACGGTCTATCTCTTCCTCACCCAAGGGTATCACCGATGATCTTGCTTCCTCCTCGGTCTTTCCCATGCCAATTTCTATTTGGAAATCCCTTTCAAAACGTTCCTTAATCAATTGCAGGGCCGCCAAACCATATCCACCACGACTCTTATAATGAGGTATTTTTTTCCTTTGCAAATTGTCATTTTACACTCCTCGTACCCTACATGTGTAGGCAACCATTTTAAAAAAATAAATAAAATCAAATATATTCTATCAAAATAAAAATAGGCATAAAAGTTTTTGGGCTCACATTTTCGTCATTCTCCAAAACTCTCCTCTTGTGGATCTCCCAACATCCGGGTTGAATATGTGTGTAAATCAACCATGGATGATATCCATTCCTAGCAGGGAAAATGTAATCTCGCAATAAGTTATATTTGTGCTCCCTCCAACTCTTCTTTAAATCATCCATATCCGGGGCATCGAACTTAAATGGTCTCTACGTGGAATGAAATTGAAATTAATAAATAAATGTTAATGTAGGATATTATTTAGTTACGTTTGTAGTTAAATAATTTCAAATACTATAGTTACCTTGCACTCCGTCCAAATGACATCTTTATTCTTTTGGAACCTCGTGCCAGCTATCGTACTTGATGTCTACACTTGTTCTACCAACCTTCCCTACCCAACTTGACCATTTAGCTCGTTCTTTTGATATACAATTTCCAAATTTGTTGAAAATCAACAAAGTTCATTCTTTTCTAGCCATTCTTCTTTCTAATGTTCTACAATGTGTTCTAGAAAAAACATCCCGCACCCGACCCCCTCCTCCTCATTGTCATCACTGCCTAGGTTTTGTGAATATCCACCGATTAGACCCACATGTTCATCACGAGTCCTCTTCCGTGACATTGAACTACCTAACAACATAGATCACAATAAAAAAATAGGTTTTTTTTGTACAAATGTAAAGATAACTTTATGTTTATAACATATATAAGAACTTACAAAAAATGCATAAACATTTCAAGATGTAATAACCCTAGCTAGGATTCATATAAGAGAAGAAAGGAAATGGTGAAATGTTTGCCTTTACATCCAAACAATTCAAAGTTGGATGTGAAATTTCTTCGAATACCTAAGAACACTCATGAACTTGGAAACCCTAACCCATGGATTGCTTTTGCTTTTGTAAAACCACAACCCATGGATTGTGGATGTGATTATCACACATTTAGTAGGGTTTTATGTAGTTAGGAGCAAAGATGAAGATTGGTAGAAGAATTTTTGAAGTGATCAAAGATGGAAGGAGGGAGGAGGGTTTTTGAGGGGAAAATTGGAGGGAACTCGCAGTTTTCTGAATGGGTATTAAATGCCCATTTGAAAACCGCCTTTAATGCTATTTAGAAGCTGCGGACAATAAGGTGTTCCAAACTCGGAACTTAGTTACACTTTCATAAGAGGGATGGCTCTTCAATAACATGAAAAGAACGACTTCTGAACTCGGAACTTGGTCTAAGTATATTAAAAAAATTCCAACGGGCATCAGTTCAATCGTGCCCAACTAAAAGATTACAACTTCCCCAATTCCAAACCCTAGGAATTCTAATAAACCAAAAATCCTATCTCAAGCATGCCTAGGCACAAAGGTGGATGATCTAGTAGTGGATATAGGGACACTAATACACGAATTCATAATCTGGCTGAAGAGTTGCGGCGATCATCCCCACTATTCGATACCGATTTGGAGGCAAGGTATGTTCAATTCCAAATTCAGAAAAGTAGCAATCCTAGGGTTATTGCTGGTGCGGCCATTGGATACCTAGGGTTAGGATATTTGATTAATTTTTGAAGCCCTTTGGTTTTGTTAAATTAATGAACTTGGAAGAACCTGTCCATTATGACAAGGTATTGCAATTCTACGCCAATTTAGGGAAACGTAGGAACAATAGAGTTCCTCACTATGGTTAATGGCATAACGATTCCCGTTATGAAATTTAGCATAAATGAAGCCTTAGGTTGCGAGCACACTAGCCCTAGCAAACCTTTTCTAGAAAATGAAAGTAAGGGTTAAATATAGATATTTCACTCACAAAGTTGGCCATCGTTAGTGAACTCACCCCTCTATGCCTAGTTGAAATAGCTCAAAAATGTTTTGGTCATCCGGGGGAAGTTGCAGGGCTAGCTGATGAGTATGATGTGTGGGTTTTGAGTGTGGATCATAGGTTAGTATTTGAGTGGATATGTTAGAATATCCTCCCGTTGGGTGGTCATGTGTGTGAGCCAACCATAGGGAGCTTGAAGTTGTTCTACTATGTCTTAGAGGGGGTGAAATTAAATCCAGGGTATACAGTTTCAATGTAAATGCTTAAGGCGGCTGCAGGGAAGAAGAAGGATTTCCCGTATGGTGGCTTGGTAACTGCTTTGATTAAGAAGTGGAAATTGATCCCTATCGACAAGCCACTCTGTTTAACATACTACGATGAGGCTTGGTTTAATCACAAGCATCTTGCGTTGGATGAGGACAAGAAGTGGCGAGTTCGTAACATTCAGGGGGAAAGCCGCCAAATTTGCTAAACGAACAAGGGAAGCATCAATGGATAAGGCCGATGGATCTACATCACGTAAGTACATTGAAAATACATCCCTAAAATATAATAAATATCTTCATTACATGGTTATAAAAGTATTGTTTTTGTACTCATATATTTAAATGTGCATGTGAGAATAGAGGTTGGATGGCGACATTCAAAAAATATTTGGCGTGCATAAAGGAGGATGTTAGTTTGGCTAACAATGAAGTCGCAGCAGCGGAATTACGTCACTCAAAATTTATTTATTCCGCAGGTCTCCCCATCGAACTCAGCGATGATGAGTTTATGCCAAATTTCAAACCTGAATACTCTAGCGGTGACAGTGAAGATGAGGAGGAGGATGAGGAGTTCGAGGATGGTGGAAATGGTGATGAGCCATCAAGTTCACCAATTGGTGGGATAGACTACGAGGATGAAGAACACGAGGACTAGATTGTAATGTGATTGCAGAATTTCTTTGGACATGTAATTGATTTTGATGTTATTGTGATGGTGTTGAATTTGTAGTAGTTTCACTTGCATTATTTGAACTAATTTTTTAATTTGTTGAGTTTGTTATGGGGATCTTGATTATGTTTATCGTATTCTGCAAAGAGATTATTGGAATTCTGTTTTTGTGTGGATTAGAACAACATGTAATGGTTAACCAGATTATCTTTCCAAACTACCCGACCAAGTTCCGAATCTGGAACATAATCTTAGCTTTGCAAAAATGAATTCCTAAGACACGGTTCAGATCTTGGAACTATGTCTTCCACTTTTGTACACTTTTCAACTGAAAGAGTTCCGGACTCGGAACCAACGTTCAAAAATCTTTTGTTGATTCTGATTCAACACTAGAAGTCAATGTTTGGTAAGCCATATATTTTTTTAAATCACAGATGGACTTCCGAGCTCAGAACAAGAGTTCCAAAATCTTTTGTTTTTTTCGTACCAGAACTTTATTTCTGGCCTTAGGTTGGTATTATATATTTTTTTGGTTACTTACAAGCTTTCGAGCTTGAAAATTTTGTTCCGAGCTCTTTTAACATTTTTGATCCGGAACTATAACACTGACCTTTAAGGCCCAGTTTCATTGATTTTGTCACAAACATTCTTCCACACTCGGAACACAAGTTTTGGACACTTTTGTGGTTTCCGATCCTGAACTGTTATCCTGGCAGGTATGGGCTAATAAATTTTTTAACTCACAGAAATGCTTTCCAACTCGGAATAGCTGTTTCAAGATCTTACCAATTTTCATATTCAAAGCTGTGAGACTCACTCTTGGTTATGAGATAGATTACCATTAGTTGAAATATGGGTGTAAGACTATTTATTTGGGTTACCGTGAATTCCTGCCGTTGAAGCACAAGTTTTGGGATAACACGGTTGCATTCGTTGGTGGGAAGGAGAGGAGAAAGGCACCCAAACCATTGACTGATGTAGCCATTCAAAACAAGGTAAAGAAATTAACTGTTGTTCCGTAGATGGACTGAAGAAAAGGTCAATTTTCTTTGATTTTCCATACCGGGAGAATTTGGAGGTTCGCCATTGTTTGGATGTGATGCATATTGAAAAGAACTTTTGTGAGGAAGACTAAGGATAAATTGAATGCAATGAAAGATTTAGTATTGGTATTCGGTTGGATCTCGCACCAAAGGTAAGAGGGAAGCAAACGTACCTGGCTCCCGCTCCTTACAATCTGTCAGTTGCTTTGAAATCAGAAGTGAACCCTACTGCGGAAGGCGGAATGGGACTCCACTGTCTAAGGGTATGCTTCATACACCCTTTCATACTGAGTTGATAACAGTTCACCTGTATGTATTACGTAATAGTAGTGAGACCGAAAAATATGTTGAGAGTATGTTTCCCTATTGGAAGAGATTCATCCAGACTAGCCCTCGAATAAAATACAGGTAGAGTATTCTTCAAGGTTTGTTAACTGGTTTTACAATCGTTGCAACATCGAAGGGATGCCCGGTAAGCTAAAGGAATTTGCAAGGAAGCCAAATTGCACCGTAAGATGGTACCTTGGTTATGATATTAATGGATTCAAGATCTCAACATTGGAGAAGGATGAGAAGAGCACGATGCAAAACAATGGTGTATATATTGAATCAGAATCCATGTGGCAGGCAAACAAGAGAGATAAACATCCGGTTGTTGCCGTGATGCCTTTCCATGGGGTGATTGAGGAAATTTGGGAGTTGGATTATGTAGGGTACAAGGTTGTTGTATTCCAGTGTCGTTGGGTGGAACATGGTTCTGGTGTCGTAGTTGAGAAGCCCATAGGCTTCACATTGGTCGACTTGAATCATGTAGGATATGAAGATGAAAAATTCATCTTAGCTGCCCTAGGCACGCTAGGTTTTTAATATGAAGGACCCTTAAAATGAGAAGTATCATGTGCTGCTGTATGGGAACAAGTTTCATTTTGAAGAGGAAATTGATCAACCAATCATAATTGATAGTCCTGAGTTTCCATCAGTATATTCTGGTTTGGAGGATGTTAGGGGACCTGTGGTGGGTTGACGTTCTGATGGTGATGGGTTGTGGTTGATGAGAGAGGTGAAATAGTAGGTGGTGAAAATGTGTTGAAGCGGAAGCGATAGATTGTTCCACGCCATTTTCAATTTTTCTACCAATGTTTTGAGTAAAAATCATCTGATTATGAAACGAACTAGCCTGTAATGTATTTGGACCTCTCAATATTTTAGAATTGCTCGGTATGATTAGAATTTTCATTTGGTATATGTTTTTGAATTGAATCAGTGAAAATGTGCTACATATATACTACATTTTTTAAAGAGACAGTGTTTTTAAACCGGTAAAGTATCCAAATACCAGTGTAGAAATACAGAGGAGGATACTTAGAAAAATATTATGTTTTGTACATATGCACCGGTACTCATACCGGTGTTGGATACTTAGAAAAATATTATGTTTTTTACTCTCGGGTCTAAACATGGTAAGTTTTTTTTCCATTTGAAGCTGCTGATTTTTTGATGAATTTACACTGGTAAGGATACCGGTGGTGGACAGTTAGTAATTTTTTATTGTGTTCATCTCAGGTCTGAACATGGTAATTATTTAATCATTTAAAGCAGACTGACGCAGCTGCTTTTTGTGAAATTTACATCGGTAAGTACCGGTGCTGGAAAGTTAGAAAATTTTTGATCGTGTTACTCTCGGGTCTGAACATGATAATTATTTTAACATTTAACGCAGCCTAGCACAACTGCTTTTTTTGTTGAATTTTCACCGGTAAAAATATAGGTGCTGGATACTTAGAATATGTTTTTTATTTTTACTCTTGGGTGAATTGTTTATGCATTTAAAGCATCCTAGAGCAATTGCTTTATTCCAAATCTTACACAGGTATATCTAGTTTACCGGTGTAAAAAAACTAGATTATTTTAAATCCCTTTAATTTCTCCATTTCCAGAAAAGGATGTTAGGATCTATCACTCCATACCATCTCCTTCAGTGGCCATATTTTTTTTGAAATCCAACGAGGGTTCCGATAGAGTCAGGTAAATCACTTCAATGCCATTTCCATATGATTAATTAACATTGAGATCTTAACTACATTCATTGAGAATGTGATACGGTGAATACCTTGATTTGCATGTAAGGTGTTTGATAGAATGCTTCAATGGGAATTTTAGGAAATGCCTCCCAAATCCAATTTGAAAAGGATACACCATTCACTGTCTTCTTCTATGCCGAAAGTGTCATCATACACTTACCCGGATGGTACCTTCTTCTTTGAGGAGGCTAGGTTGGTCCATGAATCATACAAGGGATGCCGTCATCATATTGAGAGAGGTATTGAAGCATCTACCCCATTTGAACAAACCATCCGCCGCTTAGGTGGGAAAAAGTTTGCAAGACACTGCAGCCATTCAACCTCAGCATTGTAAGTGAGTTTTATGCAAACTTGAAATGCGGCCCAAACTATAGTTAGGTCTATTGTAGAGGTAAAATTGTCCCTTTCACACCAAAAGCTATAAATGGTTTGTTTGGGTTGCCCGATGTTCCAAACGATAAGGATGAGTTTCTAGCACTCCATTTTCTAGGTGACGATGGTTACGTTTTACAACCAATTGAAAATCAGATTGTTGGGGCAGTAACTAGGCCAGGTACCAACATAGATGAGCTGGTCAAACCAGGTTGGAGGAAAATACCTAAGAAGACTCTAACTCCAAAAATGAACGGGTGGTATCACTTCATGACATCTAGAATTCACCCAGTCACTGTGAACACAGAATTCCACAAACTTTGCCTCACCTTCTTGTATGCAATAAAGAAGGAGTTTTAATTGAATGTTGGTCGTTGAATTTGTCCGATGTTGTAGAGGGAACGGGATCAGATGAGATCTTATGTCTATTGCATTATCATCTCCGCCCTTTGTTCAAGAGCGAGAGTTAAGTCTCATCCACATGACATATTTGGGCAACCAATGGGTAATATTTGTATAGACTCCTTCTACAGACAAACATCTGATATGTCTTTCCCTATTATTGAATCCATAGTCGGTGCCATGGAGGTCGGTGTAACAAACTTGCTTGAATAATCAAAGTTTCAAGGATCCTGGTTCTACCATATGGCTAAGGTTATGACGTATCAACACAAAGGCAATGTGGAGGACATGGGTGTTGGTACAAGTATCCGTTATGGTGACGCAACACAAGAAGATGACGATGTCAAACCATTTTCTCGTTGTTACTTGTAGGAAACTTGTAGTAGTATCTAAGAAGGGAAGATTTTGTACTAAATGTTCACTTTGTTGCACTTAGACTGTCTGACACTTTCCATTTTGATAATAACTTGGCCAATGACGGGTTGACTTCAAAGTTTTTACTCTTTATTGTTGTAATTTTTTGCACCGTATAACTCTCGACTGGTATAAATTGTAGACCGATTGCAGTTGGCCTTAATGCTTACATCAACAATGTCTATGTGGTTTATTATATTACATGAATGGTTAGAATAAGAAAAAAACGTAGGGTTAGGAGCTATGGATGTCCCCTATATAAATTTGTGGGCAATAGTGTAGTTTTGGGAATTAAAGTGCAAATTTTCACTGTTGGTTTTACAGGTCCTTCCATAACCCCGATGTGACTATAAACGCATGAACATGATGTGCTTTTCGATGCTTCCAAGATTCTTGGAGGGACTAAAGTGAAAAAAGTAAAAAGTTTACTCGTTCATCGATATTGAAATATGATCAAACTGATTGGTACTCCAAACATCCATTTCATATTTCCAAGTTTCACATGTGAGGACATGAGCGGGTTCAGACCATGTAGTTAGTCTAGATGATATTCAGATTACACATTGATACTATGAAGTAAACCTTTGCCGTTTACTCTACAACACATACTAGCGCTTTCGATCAAATCACCACCCGGACACAATTATGTTGCAATTATGATTAAAGCCTAAAATATTTAATTTGATAATTTATATAGTGTCCCAACATATCATAATCGCATGTCACATTTGCAGGGACCTAATCGCAAGAAACGTAGAAAATTGAATTATCGGGACCATACTTCCCGAGGAAATATGGAAAAATTACTAATTAACTATGGTGTATCATAAAATAATTTTGTGGCCCATGTTATAGTGGTCGGCGGGGTGAAACGAAATGTTTGGAGGTCAAAATGCAAATATCATAAAATAAAACAATGATTAGTATAGTTAGCGTACATGGCTCATGAGTAGTCAATTTTAGCATGAAACAATTTGTACAATGTCTAATTACATAAATTATTCGTCAATTTGAATAATTGGAGTTGCGATTGAAATATTGGGGTTGAAAATGAATAAATAGAAATATTGAATTCATGACAAGAAATAAACTTGTACACCGGTAAGTTCACAAATAACCGGTGTATAAATTCAAAATTTTTGCGCTGTGCATTAAAGTTATTTCAAATTTTCATTATTTTATAGCAAGAAATTTTTTACACCGTTACAAATAATCTACATACTGGTGTACAAGATTAGAATGTTTTTCAACAAGTTGCTCTCGGGTCTGGCGAAATATTATTTAAAGCAGTCCCGCACACCTGTTTTTTTTTTTGCATACTTACACCGGTATCTATACCAGTGTACAAAAATTAGAAAATTTTCAACAACATGCTTTCGGATCAGGCAAAATATTATTTAAAGTAGTCCTACGCAACTGTTTTTTCCTTTTTTACACCAGTAGCACTACTCTATACATCGATTTCCATATCGGTGTACAACAGTTAGATAAATTTTCAACTGGTTGGTCTCTGGTAAGGAAAACCTACACCGGTATTAATCTTATTACCGGTGTAAAAAAGATGGGTTTGAATTTAAAACGTTCGCTTCTTCCGCCCATAACCACCATAACTCCACCTCTCCTCATCGAAACACCTTCGATTCCACTTACAAAACCGCCATCCACCACTTCCACCCTTCAATTCCCACTACATTCAACCACAATAACTCCTCACCAATATTTATAACTCCCCAACACATCCCCTCATTTGTCCTATAAAAGGTTGAACAACACACAACCCTTGAACAACATTGACGAGAAAGAAACTTCCAAAGGATCATTTAATTCTTTTTTGGTAAACTTTAAGCGAAGGGAGAAGCAACACAATCGTTTCAATGGTGAAGGTAAGTGATATGTGTTTAGTTAAGCATGTGTTTCAATATGATTTTTTCTTCAAACAACCATTCAAACCATTATGCTCAACAAATGTTTGACAAAATGCCTCTATGAACAAAAACCTTCATTCTGTAAAACTTGAAATGATGGCCTTGAATGGGATGATTATACAAATGTGGGAATATAAAGTTTTGAGTTTTTGGTGGAAATATATTGTAGTATTTAAGTTTATCGGTTGGTGACGATGTTTATAGTCACATTAGGCAAGAGTGATACATGCTTGGTTGTAGATGGATTTTTGGAAACCAATAATATTGGTATCAAGTTCTATCAACTTCTATTGGTATTTTTGGAATCCAATAATAGTTGTATCAAGTTCCATTCCTTTGTTCCTTTAAAGTTCCATATCATGTTATATGAACTTCTATGCCATATGAAATGTAGTGTTATTTACGTTTTGTTCAATTTTCTATTCTATTTTTGTAGATGCCGCCGAAAAATGGGAAATTAGTTAACAAGAGGAAGCGACCAGTAGGAAAGAAGAAGGAGGAGGACAACGTGGTCGATGATGAGGTTGATTTGGTGGAACAAGAACCTCCTCCAAAAAGGATACCGTTGAAGATACATTTTGAGGAAGGAGCAACGTAACAACATGATTTGACAAGTGAAGATAAGGAAGAACCCATGCCATATGGTGATCTAATTGTACGGGATGAGGGAGAAGATGCTGGTGAAATGGTTGCCATATCACCAGTTGCAAAGGGAATGGAAAGAGCACTGCCAAATCAAGGCCAACTGTTAATGAAGAGGACAACGACTTGTTAATTGCTGGAGGCAAAAATGGAGAGGGATGAGACAATTTTGTGATCAAAAGTTATATAAGGAGATGAGAAACTAGCACGTGCCAATCTGTGATGATTGCAAAGCACAACAAACCAACTCCTATTGCGTTTGAGTTCTGTGGAGATCAAGTAGTATGCATTAAGAATTGGTTAGCGTGGCACACTTATGGCAACTATGCTTTTCGGCGCTACATCATATTTGGCCATCGCGAACACTGGTGCGATGTCCTTGAAGATATGAAGG